>WOVY01001376.1:0-328562 GCA_013436015.1 Rhipicephalus annulatus | reverse complement strand
ATGGACGGAACTGAGACGAACGAAAGATGAGAAGAGGAGGTGTCATATTGGAATAAACCTCCAAGTTCCCGTTGCTGTAAGAAACGGAATACTAAATAGCAAAGTAAGAACGAGGGGCAAGGAAGAAGAAAATAATTATTAATGACGTAACAAAAGAAGTAGTCGTAACAAGGTGCATCAAGCACATTAGCTAAATGCAGCGAAAGCGGTGGTGATAAACACTCATCCAGCGACGATACGGTTGCACATCGAGCGTGTATAAGCGTGAGTGTGGACACCGGCGGTGTCGCCATCGTTTTCCCCTATGCTATTTGCGCACATCACCAAGAAGGGCGGGTAACAGGAGAAAAAAGAAACAAGTAACAGAAAGAGAAATACTGTCTTGAATATTCCGCCAGCCTTGCTAAGTGACCAGACGTCCGACTGAGTCATCTACCTTCCTTTCCCCATGGGCCGGTCGGCGTGGATCTTTATCTATCGTTGTTTGTTGTTGTCCTTGTAGTCGAGTCTTGCCACACCGGGTCGGAGTTACTTCGTCAAGTCAATGGTTCGAACGCTGTCTTCCGCATCGCCGCCTCACGACGTCTTCAGCAGACGGTGCCCTATTCTTCCGTGCCACTGCGTTAGGTTGCAGACGCAGCTTGTGTGTTCCCTTACGGTGGTGTATCGGTTACTTCACGCGTGCGTGGACACTGTCGTTCGGGCAGACGACGCGTCAGCGTTCACGGTCGAATGCCTCGCCACGTCCCGTCTCCCAGCCTGGTGGTCGTTCTAACGGATGTTGATGCTCTTGTCCCATCTTCGGTGGCCGGCGTCCAGGAGTGTTTCCGGGGGGAATTCGCCGGCTACCTCTTACGACTTATTCGGAGAGCGAGAAGCTTGTTTCTGCGCGTGCTTGTGTGGGTTGTTCCGTGGGTAGGTTGGTGTCGAATAGTGACGCCCAAGCTACGAGAAAGAGATCTTCCCACTTGGGGTACTAGAGAACAACTAACACTTTATCATCTTGCGGCAGCGTCTTTGTGAGCCATCTGTAAATGTCGGCAGGGGCGATGTGTCAACGTTGCGAGCGGTTATTCTCTTCATACTTGCATGTCAGCTTGCGAGTGTTGTTGTGCACTGGTTGCATGAGAAGTAGTCTCGGCTTTGCAGGGGTGTGATAGACGTGTAGACGTGTCATCGTATCGTTAGCTGTCGGTGGACTTTTTGAGGAATGATGCAGCACTGTACCACTGCATCTGGATGAAGGGAGGCCCTGTTGCACTCTATATGTACACTAACTTGTGGCAGTGGGTGAGCGTGAGAATGATCCACTGATTTATATACGAGAAAATCTGAAACTGTCGCTCACGCAGTTCGATGATTGTAAAGGAATGCCCGCTTAATGAAACAATTACTTCTTTTGGGGGGATTTTGTCATTCTTATAGAACTAAAGTGGTTTGAATTAGCTGGAATCGGATTGAAGACAATCTCTTTCACGCACATGTAACTCTGCGAAACGTTCTCTGTCTGCTGCCCAATTTATAACCTAAATAGGACCAAAAGAAAAAAAATATTAGAGAAAAGTGGGAAAAAAGTACTTGTTTACTTCCGGTGGTATGCTCAGCCTACTTTTTTACATGCTCCTAAATGACTTCTAGTTCCTGCTTCCGGCATCTGTACTTTATGCGGTTCGAATAAGCTGTTTCTCATATCGAAGCCCAAAGCGCTGACTTTAGGACAACTGAAAAAACAAAAAAGGCGAATTATGCTTTGGAGTAAAATGTCAAGATATGCCTTAAATTTGACAAAGTGTTCTTGTAAGCGATATTACTCAGCATAAATCATGTGCTAACCGGTTTATTTCCAGACTTTCAGATCACGGCTCCTCTTCAGAACGCGTACGGAAGCGGGACGAATAATATGGAACAGACGCTTGCGTTTCCGTCCCAGTTTAGATGAACCAAACAAAAAATGTTCGCAAACCCTGCTTTATAAAGCCTCGTTCCTGATAGAGAAGTGAGCTTTCGAGATAAATATTTAAAGAATCAGCTTAAGCAACTGAACTTTCGCTCTGAAACCGTATTTTTTGTGGCCACAGAATGAAATAAAAAGGAACTTAGAACCACACAAAATTTCAAGATGAAAGAGAGACCAGAAGGTGTAGCGGGAATAGCACAATTTCCTGATTTACTCTCTCCTTGAAGCCCGTGCTTGATTCACCTTTTTTTTCTTCCTTTCTTTCATTCTTTGTTCATCGCGATTCGTTGAAAGGATGCGACGGACGCAGCTTCATCTGTTTCCCGAAGAGAAAGCGAGCCGTACGAAGAGCAATGAATTTCGCGCGTGTGGTGCTGCTTCTACAGAAAAGCGTTGTAAGAAGGGGAGGCAGGAGTGTCAGGAATCGAAAATGCGGAAAGCGCCAACTTGTAGCAAAATAAAAAAAAAACACGTTTCTTTCTATACTTTTCTTTTTATTGGTGGTCGTGAAGGTGACACCACTAAGGTTCAGAAGGAGAATCTCTTTGGGAGTGGTAGTGGAAGGCATCAATGCTTTCCATATACGAACACACTACATAGAAAATTGTAAGAATTTTTTTCTTTCGAGAGGTGTGTGATTCGAAAGCAAACGTGCGAAAGCAAGACGAATGATGCGCTTTTTATTCTAAAAAGAGCGGTGTTGTTCTAAACAAGGCCAACTGTCGCCTCCTTGATCTTCTGTGTGCATTGGAAGACGTGTGCGTGTTTGTGTGCATGTGAGGAAAAGGTGCTGGGTGGTTGCCTGTTTTTGTGTAAACGTCTACGCAAAAACACGTGACGTCTTGAAAACGCAAGCGAAGGGTGGATGATGGCAGAGGTGAAGCATTTGCAGTACCACCTTCAGAGATACACTTTTAAAGTCCTCTTTTTCTTTTTTATCAAAAGCATTGTAAAAGGCGTGACGTGTTCAAAGTGTCGTCTTGGCGAAAAATCAAACTCGCTTTAGTTTCATTGAGTTTTCTTCCATCTTTTTTCTTTCGGGTATTCTGTATATTTCTTCTTTTCGAACATGCACTTGGACGTCGAATCGACATGATCGATTCACCGAGAAGTGTGGCAGCTTGGGCTAGTTGGTATGGCATGACGATAGTTATTGCGAGTGTCCTTCTTGTCTCTGTGTCGTCTTGTTCTCGCGCAATAACTATCGTTGAAGCCTTTTGTATTTCGACTTTAAGACAGAATGCCTGTGTTTTCGCAGGGGCACACGATTTTGTCTTGACTGACGTTGAAACTTTTTTAATTTTTAATGAATGCGTTTAACGAGAGTTTGACGCTGTATCGTGGCACCAGCTGCTTCTCTAGGCCATAGAACTGCCCACTGTCGTGCTATACAAGTAAGCGTTTTTGCGGGTTTGTGTTGCCCGAAGTGAAGAGGGTGGATTGAAAAGGTGCGACCATAAACGCATTCGGGAACACTGCTAACTCAGGCTCCGCCTATTAGGACTCAGCTAATAGAGAATAGCTCGGCAAATCTCGGACGCCACCGCTTCTGATTAATCCCAGGTGGACGCTCGAATGGCCTCTTAGGCGTTCTCCTGAAACGTTTCGTTGGCTATTGCTACTTTTCTTTTTTTCTTTTTCATGCAATCGTAATTGCAACTTACTCCCTCCCCGTTGTCTCTCTGAAGGTGCTCTGCACCTCAGGTGGTTTTGCAGGGCCTCCAAGATTGGTCCACCCTTGAAAAACTGATGTTGTCAAGTGATGGCGTCATCATTTGACGTCACGAATTTCTCAACCGTATATGATTTATCTATTCTTCAAATATTTCAGCTTCACCTTGTTGCACGTTCATAGTGGACTGCCTGCCCAAGCGGTGTCGCTTAAATCAGGAGGATTAGTAGGAAGAGCAATAAAAGAAATGACGTTTTCTATTTGCAGAACCTTACATTTGGCGCCATCTTTCCGGACACCTCGCTGCTCAGCCAGCAGCGCAAGTACCAACAGAAGCTGCGCGATGGCGTCACCTCCATGACCCGCGGGGGCCGCGGGGGACTGCGTTTCATGCAGCTCTTCTCGGTGCAAGCCAAGGCCGTCCGCATGCCCCTTCAACCTACGCCCAAGTGAGCTCCGTCGGTCCACAAGTGTGTGCGGATGCAGTGGAAATATCAACTACTGGAAATAAATTATGGGGACTGGGAGGGGGGGGGGGCAGATGGCATTTTCTTGCCAAAGGAGCAGAAATGATATGATATGATGTGAAAGAGCGAGATTCCAAGAGAGCAGCCCGGCAGAAAAAAAGTTGTGTCTGATATCCTTGTTTTCGTTAAGTGAAAAAGTGGACGGGGGGGAGGTGCAATTGATGCGAAGAGTAGAACACTAATTCTCCAGGCCAGCAGGCAGACAGGTGGCGTGGTGATATGAAAAAAAGTTTGTGAGAATGAAATTGACTGTGTTTCCACATGCGGGGCTTAAAGAAGAGATCGTTGTGAGGTAAGGTCGTCCTGCAGTGGGCATAAAAAAAGCTGCTGACAGTAATTAGCCAACATGGTATTCAGAATAATTCAGTTCTTGAGGACATTAGCCATAATGTAGGCAGCACTGAAGAGCATCAACATGTGTTTACTAGTGCCAGTATGCGCCAGCAGTGAAGATGCACCCCTCTCCCCCATCACCGTTTTCTCCTAGTATAGGTGGCTCATAACACTGGCGCGAGAAAGACGAGAGTTTGATTAAGTCACACCGGCAAGTTTTTTAGCGCCCGAACATAGGAAAAAAAGGGCAATGAAGACAGAAGGAGGCCCGACTTCCAACTAGCTTTATATCGCAGAGTGGCAAAATTTATTTGTCTTAAAAACGATAAAAAACAGAAAGGTAAAAGACAAGCGAAATGATGTATCAGTAGTCGAAGCACGTGTGACGGGCCCTCGATGGCCGGCTTGTCTTTTATCCTCCTGACTGCATCGTCCTTTTGGACTATAATACTTTGCCACTCGAGCGAAATAAAGATAGTTGGAAGTGAGCACGCTTTCTGTCTGCTCTGTTCTTTTGTCGTATGTTCGGGCGTTGAGAAAACTTGCCAGTATGGCCACAAATTTACTAGCCTTATCTTTTACTCTTGTTAATTTGTCACGGTCAAGCAGTGATAGGGTACTTTTCCGGATATTGTCGGATTCGCCTCACATTGACGACAATTGGCTTAGAGCTGTTACAGCATCTTTGATAGGGTTAAAGTGCTGTCATTAAGGAATTAAACAATATATGGGAATTTGACATTGTCCAATACGACATCCCTGTTATTATTGAAAGAATTCTTGAATTTGATAATGTCTATTCATTGTATAATGCTCAGAAGGTAGAAGGAACTCGGCAAAGAACACTTATGATCTTTAGAGCCTTCTTTATATCAAGTGTATCACGTTTTTTTCGTTTTTTTTCTTTTTGCCGTAGAGATATTTTACGGCGGTTGTGCGAAGACCTGCTTCCGGATGATGTTGTGGCGGTGCTGTACTTGACCAACTCGGCTGTGTTCGGAAGCAATGCGGCCTCTGTGCAGTACGTGCTCCAACTGTTGGGTTATCTTGGCGTTCCAGTCATTGCCTGGAACGCCGACAACATTGCTCTGGACCAGGTATGTTTGTTTCTCACGCTGGAAGCTTGCGCACAGTGGCTTCCTAGTCTGCTCGGCTACGGCTTTACGACTCGGCATGCACGCAGGCTCTCAGTAGACGGTAGAATGAATTGTTCGGTGTACTGTCTTCACTAAGTGCTTGCGAGTGCCCGCTGTGGTGATGTTGCGACCTATTGTGAAAGAAGAAGCTGGGATTTCTTGAATTAACCTGATTCACATGACTTGTTTGATCTTCAGCACTTGACTAGATATAGAGTGAACCAGATGTCCCAAACTAGGATTGGAAAAGGTGAACTTGTGGCATAAATGGACGGATTTACCCTGGGTTGCAGGACTTCATGGTGGAACATCGGTATTAGCTTCCATATTTGCAAGGAGAACAAATTTTGCCCAGAGATGAAAATGGATGACTTCAGTGCCAGGCTTAGTTTGTAAAAACCGCGTGGACTTGTTTGCAGATATTTTTGTTCCATAGAAGGAAGCTCAAGATTAGACATATGTAAACCTTTCGTGGCATCGCTTCAACGCGTGATTAGGGCTAAAAAAATCACTGCATATCCACGAGGTGAATGGTGATGTGTGGGGCGAAGCGTTGGAGGATTTCATCGATAAACCATGAACCATCCGCGAATATTGCCCACTACATCATCAAAGACGTGACAGACACTGTATATATTTATACAAGAAATTTTATTATTCGTAAGTGGAAGCTGTACGTGGCTTCCATTCCACCTTCATTATAACGGATTTATGGTCAATGAAGGGGTGGTTCAGGGATGGGGCATAGTGAAGTGGTTTGCAAGGAAGAAGTAGGGGGCAGTTTGCAAAGGTGGAACTATAGGCGGTCACGTACAAACAAGGGTTGGGCACAGTGGAACAATCTATGGTTCTTTAACGCACTCCTGGATACAAGTACATTTCATATTGTCTACTTCTCAAAAGTATTTGCTTTATAGTAATCTCGCATTTCATATTGGCAACCTCTCAATAGTATTTGCTTCATGCTCGGTGAACTGGTGGATCGGTGATGGGCCGTAGTGGGATGTTTACCAGGATAAAGTAGTGGGCAGTTGGGCGATGGTTGTACTGATTGATTGATTGATATGTGGGGTTTAACGTCCCAAAACCACTATATGATTATGAGAGACGCCGTAGTGGAGGGCTCCGGAAATTTAGACCACCTGGGGTTCTTTAACGTGCACCCAAATCTGAGCACACGGGCCTACAACATTTCCGCCTCCATCGGAAATGCAGCCGCCGCAGCCGGGATTCGAACCCGCGCCATGCGGGTCTGCAGCCGAGTACCTTAGCCACTAGACCACCGCGGCGGGGCATGGTTGTACTATAGGCGGTTACATACATACATACATACATACATACATACATACATACATACATACATACATACATACATACATGCATACATACATACATGCATGCATACATACATGCATACATACACGCATACATACATGCATACATACATGCATACATACATACATACATGCATGCATGCATGCATGCATGCATACATACATACATACATACATACATACATACATACATACATACATACATACATACATACATACATACATACATACATACATACATACATACATACATACATACATACAAGGAATGGACAGACCCATTGCTTTAGAAGCTAGCCTCGCCCCTAAAACAATAATTATTTGAGTTAAGAAGTTACGGATACAAAGCAATGTTCAGCAGTATTGCCGCGAAACTGCACCAGGTTTGTTATTTTATCTAGACACGTCATACCCTAATCCCTTCTCCTTGTTCTGCTGATTCACAGTTTGGCGTGCTTGAACGTGAAATAAATGCAGAAAACAATGAAACATATTCTTTCAATTTTTTGCAAGATGAATTTGCGCAAATTAGCGCACGATCTATAATAAAGGTGACGTTCATAGCTCCGCTGGCGAATTAAAGGGACAAAGAACACTACTTGGACTCTCAAAAAATTTAGGGCAACTTACGCTCGCTAAACCTTTCTGAAACCAAGGAGGTTATGCCCAGCGAGTATAACGTAGCAACCCTTTCTTGTCAGATATATAGTGCTCAATGTACATGCCAATGGCTGCTAATGGGGAATGAGAGACAGGAGAATTCGGCTTTTAGTTAACGCGCACGCTGCGAATTTTTTATTGTTCAACAACGCACAGGAGAAATCTCCCACCGGCACCACCTTGCAGGTCAAAACGTAAGACTGGTTACACACTATACGACTACGACTACTACTACGAGGGACGAACGAGTGCCGCTTTAAGGAGTTTCGCCCCTAAAGACCTGGCGCCGCCCCTGCTGGAATCCGGGGTTTCTAAAAGCCACTCATGCGATCGTATGCTTTTGAGTCGCGAATTTCGTATATACCTAGCAGCTGTGTACGTTCTGCAATCGCTTGTTAAACTGCGACGCTTACATGAAGACGCCGGCGTTTGAGTGGTCGCTTTGTTCGGACAACATCGGACAACACATGATATGTGCGTGCAAAACCCGTGTCGGTGGACAGCGTGCGGGTTGTTCGCACTTGCGGCATATTTTTCTTTCTCTATGCTTGCGGCTTGGAATAGTGCCAGCCCCGCTTGGCAGCCGGTGTTCGCGCGGAGACATGTTTCTCGCTCGGCGCGCCGCGTTAATTACGAAATCAGTTGCTTATACATGACCATATGCATGTATGCGACTTCGCCATTCTTTGAACTCTTTGTCCGTGCTCTGTATCTCGATGAGTTACAGCTTGTTTGTGCCGTATACGAAGAAACGGCCTGGCATAAAACTGGCGTGTGCGTTTTGTCTCACTTCGCGTCTTGCGTCGCTGTAATGAGCTTTTCATTCAGTGAGTGGTAGCTCGCGAGTCAGCTTCCTAATAATCTAACGTGCGCTGTTGAGAAAGCATTTTTCTTGGAATGAAATAAGCTTCGAGTATTATTAACTGGCAAAGTGGCCTGGTTCATGTATAGTATAACGCAGTGAGCGTACTTCCGCGAGTAAGGCATTGTTCGTCCCATATCGTCTCATGCAAGTATTGCTGTGTCGTCGCGCTTTCATCTTGAACAATTGAAGTGCAATCGCTCTCTACCGTGTACCCCCAAGAACAAAAATATGTCTTCTATATAGTAAAACACAAGGATTCTAAAAATACTCACAATGGTTGAAAAAAAAAAACAGACACGGAAACTTATCTGCGCTTTCCCATGCGATGTGCGAACTTGCCAATCTGGCATTCGTGGTGGTCTGCGCGTGGAAGATAATTGTTTAACAGTTATCTTTCGCGTAGACCACCGCGAGGGCCAGATTGGTGGGCTCGCATATTGCATGGGGCTTGCGCAGATAAGTTTTGGTGTCTTCTTTCTTTTCCGTCGTTGTGCGCATCTTCAGCTGTTAGTAGGCGTTTGGGATGTGCTGACTATACTTCCTGTGTCCTTTTTTGCACTCCCTGTCTTTTTCAGAATGAATACGTACCAAGTATAACTCAGCTTTCTGTTATTCTAACACAAGCGTATTGTGTGCATTATTTCG
Organism: Rhipicephalus annulatus; assembly: GCA_013436015.1. Taxonomy (NCBI): domain Eukaryota; kingdom Metazoa; phylum Arthropoda; class Arachnida; order Ixodida; family Ixodidae; genus Rhipicephalus; species Rhipicephalus annulatus. The sequence continues at coordinate 319,433 of WOVY01001376.1, read as the reverse complement.
CTCCATCCATCCTAATTCCGCTGTAATAATAATAATAATAATAATAATAATAATAATAATAATAATAATAATAATAAAGGTTTGTAAACAAATCATCTGAAGGGCAACCGTCGCTGCATTAGCGCTGGTATTCCGTACCTGTTCTTCAGCTTTGTCGTCGCTGAAAAGCAGTGGTTTAAAATTATATAACGCTGTCAGGAACATGGCATATTCACAATATAAAATGATAATCTGCCACTTATGCATTCGTCCACTCATTCGTTCAGTCATTTGACCCTTAATTTTAATAATTAAAACACGCGTGCCGAGGCACTAAAGGATTACATAATAATAAGGGCTGCACCGCGAGCACGAAGGTGCTAGAAGAAAAGTGAAACGAAAGGCGAGGCAAGGAAAGCAAAGAGGACAACACGAGCGCTGACTACCAACTGAATTTTATTATTCGCAGCACACATGATAATATATATAACAGGCAATCTATTACAGCAAACGTGAGCAACGTGACATATCCTGGGGAAGGGTCTGATAAAAAGAAGGTACAATGATAAAATGGCTAACCCCTATCTAAAAGCGCGAACTCTTTGTCATGCAAGGCCACCGAAGGTTGGCTCACGCATCCGTCACCATGTTTTCTAATAAAATACGCCTCAGCTATTTCACGAGTTACTTTGTCCATGTGGCGTACCAGCACACTCACGCCCGGAAATCGAGGATTAGTTTGCTTTTCCGCAGTTACATTGAAGCCTTAAATAATCCGCACAATGGGAATGAGCGGTCATAAATTTAATTAGTCAAACGCTCAGCAGAGGCCTCACGCGTGAATACTCACGTGTAAGCATATACGACACTAAAGGCAACTATAAAGTTGTCGTTGATTGTTGAAATAGTGGTCCATACACCTCGTAGCGTTATTTTGTGTCACAGAAGGGCTTATTTTGAAATGAAATCACGTTTTAGTGGTCCGCATCGGGTTAGTGCACTTCAAATTAACCGCCTCAAGAAGCGGTTCATATCGCGTCACTGCTTCCGTGCACAACGTTGCCCGGCTTTAATGCGCGGTCGCCGACACTAGTAGCAGCAGAATGAAAGCAGTGGGAGCCAGAGGAGCAACAACGGCCATTAGTCAATTTCCTGCCGTTGGCTCCGAGATGGCAGACGTGTTTTTGGTTCTACTGTGCCCCACTAGATGGCACGACCTGTCCAGTGCAACCACGCGAAAATTTTTGAACCATTATTGTCCGGCATTTTTTTTCACGAAATAAATATAAACGAACAAGCAGCCATTTATTGCGTCGTTTGATGCACGGAAGGTTCTTTTAGTGCTGCTAGATCGATTACTAGAGATTAATTGTAGGCGGTTCATCTGGCAAGGCTGTATTCAACCACAAGAACAGAAAAGCAGAGCCCCAACGTCGTTGGGGCTCTGCTTTTCTGCAAAACCAGCAACTGCTGCTCGTGCCGCTCGCCTCGTTCTCCTCTGTTGTGCCACCGACGATTAATCGTTACATAAGCCTCTCTTCCAAGAAAGCATTGTCCCAATGCTTCATTCATTATGGTGCCAGATATTGCAGTCACTGATAGCCCACGAGTTCATTCGGACAAATAAGGCTTCATTCGAACCGCGCGCAAAATTTCTAGTACATATCTTTGATGCCTTGAACAGTGTAGACTGTCGGGAAAAACCTCATAGCTAACACCACTGAGACATCGAAGGACTTTATACGGACCGAAGTATTGCCGTAAGAGCTTCTCTGAGAGACCACGACAGCGAACTGGGGTCTCTCGGCTCATAGAACGCTGGTCAGTGATGCAGATTATAGCGTCTTGTGTGGTAGTCTTGCTGGCGACGAGCACGTATACGGGCTAGTTGTCGGGCTTCGTCTGCAGGCTGAGTTGTGTAGTCGGCACTCGTTTTAACACCATCGTTTTCATGTGGCAACATAGCATCAAGCATCACTGTGCCTCCACAGCTATAGAGAAGTCACAATGGTGTTACGTGTGTCGTCTCTTGCTAGACTGCATTGTACGTGAAAGTGACATAAGTAAATATCTCATCGCAGTTTTTATGCTCCACATGCTAAGCATATCTGAAAGCATTTTGTTTAGCCGTTCGGTCAGACCGTTTGTTTGAGGATGGTATGCAATTGTACGACGGTGACAAGTCCACTAAGGCTTAAAGTAGTGTGTAACAGCTCGGCTGTGAATGCTGTTGCCCTGTTCATTATTAGTACAGATGGAGCGCTATGTCTCGGGACTACATTGTCGATAAAAAAGCCGGCTGCTTCACTTGCAGGGCCCCTCTCCAGAGCTTTGGTTTCGGCGTAGCAAGTGAGGCTGTCTGTGGCGACAATTATCCATCCGCGACTAACCGCAAAAGTTTGAAATAGTCCTAGGAGAGGCATTTCGACTTGAGCGAATAGAATTTTTGGTACATCAATAGAAGCCCTGCAAGTTTAACGGCTGGCTCTTTATTACGTTGCACTCAAGGCAAGTCCGAACGTAGTGTTAAACGATTGCCATCAGTCTTGGCCAGTAGTATTTTTGTGTCACTCAGTATAGCGTTCGTGCGTAACCAAAATGACTGGATGTTGCTTCATAATGGCATGCTTGTAGTATTTCTCTCCAGAGGGGCATTGTGACGACGAGTAAGTAGGTGTTTCTGTGTGGAGAAAAGTACACCTTATATGGGACATTATCGCACAAGCAAAACAATGCTAGTCCTCCTGCAAAGAGCTTTGGCACAGATAATGTGCGTCCCTCCAAGAAATCAATAATGGGTTGCAACTCGGGGTCGTTGCGTTGCTTCTGTGCGATTGTAGATGTGTTAACAACACGGGCAAACGCCGTGTCGTCTTAGGCACTTGTGTGTTTCAGTAGGGTGCAAGAAAGGCAATTGGCATCCATATTTTGCTTTCCAGATTTGTAAACTATAGCCATATCGAATTTTTGAAACTTAAGGCTTCAGTGTGCCAACCGTACTATGAGTCCTTTGAGTGCATCACCAACAAAGATAGTGATGGTCACTGATAACATTAAAGAGGCGGTTATACAAATATGGGTGAAATTTTATAACCGCCCTTGAACTGTATAGCGCATTGCGGGGGGGGGGGGGGGGCGGCCGGGCGGACCGACGCAGGAGGACGGAGCGCTGGCTTCCAACTGAGCTTTATTGTCAAACTGCATAATATATGTAGACCGGCGCAAGCATACAAAACCACCCTAACGCAACGACAAGATTACACACAACATCGCACCATCACATATCACAGATTCATAGGCGGTTATCCTGATTAAGGAAGGCCACTTCATGTTCAGATAAAACCAAAGAAGGGGTGCTAATACACGTGATGCCAGCTCTTGCTATACAATGCGCTGCTATAATTTCCCGAGTTAATTGTGACGGGTGCTTTTTTATCACTTCACATTGATGCAGTTTGACAATGGAGCTCGGTTGGAAGTTGGCGCCCTGTCCTCTTGTGTCGGTCTGCTCGGCCGTTTCTTCTTCCCCGTAGTGCGCTATACCAGTTCAAGTACGACGAACCAACTCGCCCATTCTTCAACACTCGTGAACTTTATAACGGCCCACACCACAACAAGGCACTCCTTTTAATTGGTGGAATAATAATCAGTACGCGAGAGAGTTCTACTTGCATAAGCAATAACTCATTCGAGCGCCATCGTAAATGCATTCGAGAACTGGCAACCTGTGAAGACATTGTCGCAGCTCGTTGAAAACTGCCTGCTGCTTTTTACCCCACACAAATGGGACGTCTTCTCGGATGAGACGGGTCAAAGGTGAGGCAATACGTGAAAAATTCTCAATGAAGCGCCTGTAATAGGCACAGAGGCCTAAAAATTGTCTCGCTACCTTCTTGTCTGACGGCGTGGGAAAACTTGCAACAGCAGCTATTTTGTCTGGGTCAGGTCGTACACCTTCAAGAAAAGAAGCTCTTCGAAGTCAAAATCAACTGACATTTTTCTGGCTTAAGCACTAGTCCAGCCAACCGTATAGCTTGTAATAGTGTGTGTAGTTGCTTTAAGTCCTCGTCAAATGTCACTGAAAAAACAATGACGTCGTCCAAATATACAAGGCATGTTTGCCACTTAAGGCTTCATAGGACTGCATCTTTAAGCCGCCGAAATGGTGGTAGTGCTGAGCACAAGCCGAACGGGAGAACTTCAAACTCATAAAGACCATCAGGGGTCATGAACGCTGTTTTTTTTTCGATCTCTTTGGTCAACTTCTACTTGCTAATATCCGCTTCGTAAATCAATCAAAAGTACGGTTTCGCAATTTCAGGATTAGGCGTTACCCAGCACCTCCACCAGTTATAATGAGGCGTTTTAGAGTGGCACTCTTTTATAAAATAGGAGAGCGGTCACGACACGTCAAGTGGTAATGGTGGAACCAGTCTGAGTACCCAGCCAACCAAACGTCGTCTTCTTCACCGACTGAGTCATACCCCCTGCCTTTCTGAGTAGCACTCATCTTCTTCACTACAATATATATATAATATTCGGCATTTGTTATGCGCTTTCTATTAATGCACAATAATCATCATCACCCGTCTGGGTCTCTGTCCTCATCTTCATTAGGTGTCACCACAATCATCATTGGGTGTGTGCGCACTCTGTCTCAGATTGCCCGTTTGCTGCTCAGCCCTTGGGCTGAATAAACTGTCTCAACCAAGACATCATTATATGTATTGTCAAGGGGTGTATTAACCGGCAACCAGCGATCATATGCTATGGCACAGTAACGGCGAAGCACGGACTCCCAGCGCGAGTGGCGTCCTTGTTGGGTAGCCTTACTAGAAGGTACTCAACAGTTTGACCCATTTCAAAGTTCGGAGGCCTTGCTACAATACGGTTATATGTTTTTTAATATTTTTTGTGCTATGAGTTAAGCTGTTCACTTTGTATATATATATATATATATATATATATATATATATATATATATATATATATATATATATATATATATATATATATATATATATATATATATATATATATATATATTACCGCAGGGGCGCCTGCGCAAGTAGGCGTTTGGTGTGTAGCGACACCACGAACCCGAGCTAACGGGGGAGTTTCGACTCCCTCCCACGCCTAGCCGTGCGTGGCTTTGCCGTGTCCGAGGAAAAGGGGATCCTGGGGGTTGAGCCGACGCTGGTTGATTGGACCGTTAAGGCCCCCCGGCAGAGGCAACACACCCCTTTGGCCCCGGCTTCACGTAGACGGCACCCCTGAGCTGACCCACCCAGGGGAATCGGCAGTCGCCTTTTCCTATCGCTCTCTCCTTACATCTTCGTCTTTATCTCTTACTATTTATCTGTCCTGTCTTCTACTCTCTTCCGTTTACTTCCAAACTTCCTGGCGGCTAGGGTTAACCCTGTGCAAATAGCCTACCTTGGTCTAGGCGCATTGGGTTATAGTGGCGTTGTACGGCTGGCGTCTGCAGGTTTCAGCATTTGTAACCTTGTAGCGTCCCCTCGTTGGGCTCCGTGGTGGGTGGCCGCCAACGCTGCTGAACAACAATAAGGAAGACATGCATGGAGCATCCCCATAACTGTCTGATCGTACCGGCTTAAAGCCGGTACGCACCGATGATCTCACCAGAGAAGGATTGGCCACCCTGGTGCAGTATCTGGCCACCCCCTCCCGTAGACATTCGTCAATTAACTCAAGGCCCTCAGTCCCCACCAGCTGCGGAGCAACTGACCACGGCGGCGGTCAGATCTGCAAAGCAGCAGAGGGTGCTAGGAATCTCTGGATACGGACAGGCCACCATTGGAACTTGAACTTAGCAACGTTTAACGTTAGAACGTTATCTAGTGAGGGAAGTCTAGCTGTATTATTCGAGGAGCTAGAAGGCATTAAATGGGATATAATAGGGCTGAGTGAGGTTAGGAGGACAGATGAGGCCTATACTGTGCTACAGAATGGGCACGTCATTTGCTCTCGGGGCTTGGCAGACAGAAGAGAACTGGGAGTAGGGTTCCTAATTCACAGAAACATAGCTGGCAACATAGAGGATTACTATAGCATTAATGAAAGGGTGGTAGGCATTGTAATTAAACTGAATAAAAGATACAAAGTGAAGGTAGTACAGGCTTACGCGCCTACTTCCAGCCATGATGACGCTTCAGTTGAAAGCTTCTATGAAGACGTGGAATCGGCAATGAGTAAGGTGAAAACACAGTATACTATAGTAATGGGCGACTTTAATGCAAAGGTAGGGAAGAAGCAGGCTGGAGACCAGGCAGTAGGAGATTATGGCATCGGCACTAGAAACGCCAGAGGAGAGCTACTAGTAGAATTCGCAGAACGGAATAATCTGCGTATTTTGAATACCTTCTACCGAAAACGAGAAAACCGCAAGTGGACATGGAGGAGCCCTAATGGCGTAAATAAGAACGAAATAGACTTTATAATGACTGCACACCCAGGAGTTGTGCAGGATGTGGAAGTGGTTGGCAAGGTAAGATGCAGTGACCATAGAATGGTACGGGCTCGAATCCGCCTAGACTTGAAGAAGGAACGACAGAAACTGATACGCAAGAAGCCAATCAATGAGCTAGCACTGAGAGGGAAAGTACAGGAATTCAGAGTGTCACTGCAGAACAGGTACTCTGCTCTTAGCGAGGAAACCAACCTTAGCGTAGATACAATGAATGATAATCTGACGAGTATCATCACGGAGTGTGCAGTGGAAGTTGGAGGCAGGGTAGCTAGACAGGACACCGGCAAGCTTTCCCAGGAAACGAAGAACCTAATTAAGAAGCGTCAAATCATGAAAGTGTCAAGTACAACAGACAAATTAAAACTGGCAGAGCTTTCGAAGCTGATTAATAGACGTAAAGTATGCGATGTAAGAAGGTATAACATGGAGAGAATTGAGCACGCTCTGAAAAATGGAGGAAGCGTCAAAGCAGTGAAGAGGAAACTTGGGATAGGCAAAAGGCAGATGTATGCACTAAGGGACAAAGAAGGCAAATTAACTACCAATATGGATAGGATAGTTAAAATAGCGGAGGAGTTTTACAGAGATCTGTACAGTAGCCGAGACAACCACGACCTTAATACTATAAGAACTAGCAGTAACCCAGACGACACCCCACCGGTAATGATAGAAGAAGTCAGAAAAGCTTTGGAGAGCATGCACAGAGGCAAAGCTGCTGGTGAGGATCAAGTAACATCAGATCTGCTGAAAGATGGAGGACAGATTGTGTTAGAAAAACTAGCCACTCTATTTACGAGGTGTATCCTGACGGGAAAAGTACCAGAGTCTTGGAAGAACGCTAACATTATCTTAATACATAAGAAAGGAGATGACAAGGACTTGAAGAATTACAGGCCGATCAGCTTGCTCTCTGTAGTATACAAGCTATTTACAAAGGTAATTGCTAGTAGAGTAAAGAAAACATTAGAATTCAATCAACCAAAGGAACAAGCAGGATTTAGAACAGGCTACTCAACAATTGACCACATTCATACTATCAATCAGGTAATAGAGAAATGCTCAGAGTATAACCAACCACTATACATAGCCTTCATAGATTACGAGAAGGCGTTTGATTCAGTAGAAATATCAGCCGTCATGCAGACACTGCGGAATCAGGGCGTAGATGAAATATATATAAACATTCTGGAAGAAATCTACAGGGGATCAACTGCTACCATAGTGCTTCATAAAAAAAGCAACAGAATACCAATAAAGAAGGGTGTAAGGCAGGGGGACACAATCTCCCCAATGCTATTCACTGCGTGCTTACAGGACGTTTTCAGAAGCCTAGAATGGGAACAGTTAGGGATAAGAGTTAATGGAGAGTACCTCAATAACCTGCGCTTCGCCGATGACATTGCATTGCTGAGTAACTCAGGGGACGAATTGCAACTCATGATTACGGAGTTAGACAAGGAGAGCAGAAGGGTGGGTCTTAAAATTAATCTGCAGAAAACGAAAGTAATGTACAACAACCTCGGAAAGGAGCAGCGCTTTGCGATAGGTAATAGTGCACTTGAAGTTGTAAAATACTATGTCTACTTAGGGCAGGTAATAACTGCAGAACCTAACCACGAGATTGAAGTAACTAGAAGAATAAGAATGGGGTGGAGCACATTCGGCAGGCACTCTCAAATTATGACAAGTAGATTGCCACTGTACCTCAAGAGGAAGGTATATAACAGCTGTATCTTGCCGGTACTTAGCTACGGAGCAGAAACCTGGAGACTCACAAAGAGGGTTCAACTTAAATTGAGGACGACGCAGCGAGCAATGGAAAGAAAAATGGTAGGTGTAACCTTAAGAGACAAGAAGAGAGCAGAGTGGATTAGGGGACAAACGGGAGTTAAGGATATCATAGCTGCAATAAAGAAGAGAAAATGGACATGGGCCGGACATGTAGCACGTAGACAGGATAACCGCTGGTCATTAAGGGTCACCAACTGGATTCCCAGAGAAGGGAAGCGGGGTAGGGGGAGACAGAAGGTTAGGTGGGCAGATGAGATTAAGAAGTTTGCGGGTATAAATTGGCAACAGCAAGCACAGGACCGGGTTAACTGGCGGAACATGGGAGAGGTCTTTATCCTGCAGTGGACCTAGACAGGCTGATGATGATGATGATGATAACATTTTACTTGGATGAGAAAAACAATTATTGAACTAGTTGGTGACACCATGCGCATCAAAGAACTAGCAAAAAAGTGTTAGTGTTTCAATACCTGAAGACAGCTGACTGTATCAGCCATTGTAGTGATAGGTTTTGGCTGATTACTGTCGTAAAATAAAGAAACACGAATAAAAACTAATGCTACAAAACAGAAAGAATTGCTTAACTTAAAGAAACGCCACAGTTAAAGTATGACGAGACGCTTCATTCAGTTGTAAATACACAAATACTCTTTAAAAGACAGACGCTGTGTGAACTATGTACTAATTTTAGAGAGCATGGCATTGTTGGTTTTGCCTGGATCGTGCTCGGTTATCGGCATGTTGCATATTGTGTCTGTGGAACATGCACAGCTGTGTTTTAAGTGAGCATGCCAAGAAAATCACAGTAATTACGAGTGCAACAGTAGGAGTGTATAATTGCGCGTATCAGATGATGGTATGTACCATGTTTAACCAAGTTGCAGGAATACTTCTTTGCGTACTGCTCGGTTCATTCAAACCAGTATTGCTGCGCGAGGTAAAAAAAAGAAGGAAGAAGGCAGTCAGGATGGAGCTTAGTCGGTGTATCATGACTCCCCTGTTTGTCTTGTCTGCTTCAACAGCAGGTTTAGGTTAAAGCCAGTGTAAATGGTGGAGATTTCCAGATTGGTGGGGTAGACCACTTAGGCTTGGCATTAAACGCAGTTCCTATTAAAAAGAATGTAAGAAGAGATGTGAAAGAGTTGTCGAGAATGCGTGCGCTTCAAGCATTTGGATAAGAATACGTTAGATTTATTGATTATTCAGTGGGAGAAAGAAAAGTATAAAATTCTTCTGTGTGTTTTTAGAGCCCGAGTAAGTGGCCTACTTTGCAGGTTGACAGCTCACGTATTATTAAATGTTGGGTGCTAAAGGTACCAAAACGATAGTCTTCTTGAACGTGACTAAAACACCAAAGCTTTCAAATAAAATACATAATAAAACATTCTGTTTGACGAAAAATCAAACCACTGTCATCTGCATGGTAAGCAGGTGTTCTACCTCAGAGTTATTGTACTGCTTGAAACTGCTTCGTAAAAAAATAATGTTTATCACGTAGTTGAAGAAGCATCCCCAAAGCATGCAATACCGCTCTGCGATAGCGAAGAGTCGTTCCAGCTATCAAAACAAGTGAACGTTGCCGTGAGCCATTCACACGTTGTAAATATCCCACCTATTATGAAACTCTCATTTACTCATCATCAGCTGCAAGACCATCACCATTGTCAGCAGATGCGCCGGTTCACGTGTTGTCTTACAGCAGCGGACGGAGACATTAGCCTTTTATGAAAATGAGGAAATATGGCGTTGTGGGCATTCAACGATTGTACTTGCAGTAGGAATTTGGTATATCTTGAAACGGCCAATGTTACGCTCTTGGTCGTTCGTTTCCGTACGGCACGGTTGAGGCACGCACTGACAACTCAAACAGGTCTTTCTATTCGGAAGGCAATGAGCTATGACGTTCCATCCTTGCATGTGAAGCTGAAGCCTCTTCCTATACAGTTTTTTACCACTATTAGGAGAATTGTTTTTACGTTTCTTTTTTTCACAATATTTATTACACTTTTTTCTACCAGTACAAAAGGGGGCCCATCTGACTGTTTGTACATTCTGTTTTATTAGTAAGAAGTATTAACCAATGAATAAATAAATGTGGTTTTGTTGGAACACCAGTGCTGACGCTCCGAAAAGCGCACGGCGTAGACGCTCTTTTCCTGAAAACTCGGTCTCGTGTGAACAGCCCCAGTGTTGTCGTTACTGGAAACCATTAGATGGTGCTCGGCGGCCTCGCTAATGGTGGAGTTAGCGGGGCCTGAGAAAACCCCGACGGAGTATCAATTTCTCACGGCAGGAGTTCGGGACGGGCGCCCAGGAAGTTGGTAATTGATATTTAGGAACATTCCGTGGGGAGCAGTCGGGCGAGTCCATTGTTCATGCGAACATACCCGTGCGCAGCGCTTTCCCTTAAGGGAAACCAGTTTCACCGCAGTAGCCTCGTCCTCTCACCCCTTTTACCAGTGAGACTCTTATGATAAGAATTCAGAGCACAAATACATGTAAACAAGGGGGAAGGATAGTTTGCGTTGTTTTGGATTTGTTACGTGTTTTCTGTTCTTCTTGAAAACACGGAAAACATCCCCAGATCGTTTATGTTTTTGAAGCATGCAACAAATAGAGTCCGGGCTACTGTTGCAGGATAGAGGGGTCATGTATAGAAGTACTATAAGTGAACAATTTTCGTAGCCTTCCCCGTAAAAGCCCTCGGCGCAAATAATTAGGAATACCTTTACGGATACTGAATTTCTTTTCCTGTTCGTGCACCACGTATAAACGTTGACCTAAGATGAAACTGAAAGGAAGGCTTCCCTTAGCGGTCAGCCGTAGTATGTGACAAACACTTGTGGAATTTCAAGGAGCTTTCTGCTGAATGAACTTACGCTACAAACTGACCAACAATGCCCTGCATATTTCCCGAAGGGGTTTTTTTGTGCGAACACACACAAAAAAAAATGTGCCTGAAATCTGTATGTTAAAGCCCAGTTACAGTATGCCGAAAATATGGTTGATGTATGATTGTTCAAGCCACTTTGCTTGACTTCGGCGGTAGTAGCTTCATTGTTTCTGGAACTATAAATTGCCCCAAAATCCAACAGGTCAAGTAGCCGACACTCTAATTTTCGGAAATAATGCACATAACCCGTCCTTATTCACATGATGCGAACCCGCGGAAGTTTCTTTGCTTTCTTTCTATTTTTTTTTTGTGACGCCAGCCCATACTCAGGCTGTGTGGGATGGATGGCTGGATGCAAAACATTATTGTAAGTCCTGCGGCGCACTACTCAACGCGCAGTGGGCCACTCCCACGTTGGGACAGTCAGGCGAAGCCCTGCAGGCCCCCTGGACAGCCCACAGTTGATACCCGAAATCGGGGCCCTTGATAGTAGATAGGAATAGTTTTGTTATTGTTATTGAGATTTCACTCGAGTAAGCCGAACTTCGTAGTAGCTGATTGAGACATCGTACTAGCACCTTTCCGTGGTCAACGGTACAGTACTTTTGCGTAAGCCTTCTTTAGAGAATTTTAGTTTGACTGTGCAGGGTGCCCTAGTCATCTTTAGCCAGAGATTTAAAATATGCCGACTAACGCAATGGCAAAGCGATGAAATGCACGTTCCTGACTGTTACCTGCGGAGGGTCAGACTATATTTTGTGTTTTAATTGATTGCCTAATTAGGTTACATTTATGACTTTTTAAGCAACAATAATGGGCCATAAATTCTGGTGAGACAGTTTTTTTATCGGTTTGCGAAACATCCGGTTAAAGGAATCGAAGATTTATATGTGTTAATTTCCAGTGTTTTTCTGCTAACCACAAATTCCACGAAGTGCAAGAACTTCGCACACTACAAGCCAACTTGTGGGTCAGCGCGCACGATGACTCTCGTGCTTCCTGAAGTTCCTCGTGCAAACGACGATAGCATTTGCTCGATTGTGCTGTCTCGACAAGGCCGCGACGATGCTAGTAGCTTTTCGATGAACACGTTTTGCTATCGGCCAGAAAAGCAAGAATTGCTGCGACTGCTTATCGCTGTTATGAATCGGTGCGAGGGAAGTGTATAATTTGTACGCGGAACGTTAGGAAGCACCAGAATCATGGCACACGTATAGGTGCACCAGTGGGTTTGTCACACATTTTTTTTGTATTTTGCGGTCATCGGTAGTTATCAGATAAGCAATAACAAATGACATATATAAAGTTTTAAACTGTGTAATTGTAAGTTTTGCAAACCGATGTAAACTTTCTCATTAGAGTTACTCACCCTTCTTTGTTCCTTCGAACGTTAGCTGAAAGTATCTTCCTAAACAACTAATCGGTCAGCTACATGCAGGCAACGGTCAGCTACATGCAATTGGTCACGTCGTCGTTTTGTGTGTCGGCACATTTTGAATTCTGGCTAAACATAGCTGAGGCAATTTGTTTACTTACCACGGCTTACGCTTTCATAGGTTAGTGAAAAAGTGTTTGTGAGGGAAAAAGCGGCTGCAACACCTGCTCATCGAGAATCAAACCCCTGGCTCAGAAAGTGAAAATCTATGAGGCTGTGTAAACGATTTTACAATGGTAAATCGTTTACACGGTCTCATAGATTTCAATTCTGTACCTTGTAACACCGTTATCAAGTCCATCCTAATGAACCATAATATTGAGTATGCTTATTAAAGTTTCTGTACTTGATTTGTTACATTATATCTATGAATTTGAGTTATGTGTTGTAGTTTCTTTTCTTATGCTTTATTTTACATTCTGTATTTATGAAGTTTCTTTTCAGATGACGCTTTTGTGATGAAGTGATTTTCTAATGTTTTCCCTGAAATTGTGTAACAAGACCATGCTAAATTTTGTTGTGTTATGCTTTATTTGTCGTGCAGTTTATTTATTTCTGTGTGTTATTTGTTGTGTTACATATTTATTTCTGAAAACATATGCGACAGATGGAGCGGCCTGCGTGCCAAACTGTATTTAGGAGCAGAGGCCCCATGTCAGGCTATATAGCCTTTAGCCTCTGATCCCGATCCTGTGAGAGTTTTCAGGACAAAATAAACATCAATTCAATTCAATTCAATTCAATATTTTAGTGAACTATAGACGTTTTAAATTTTAATGTCGGCGTAAAGCAATGCCCGTTAGCTTGTAAGTAGTTCATAGTAATCTACTTATTTTGTTTTGATGAGCACACTCATGTGACTAAATGTTTTGCATTGGCATTGTTGTTTCACCAAGTTCCACAAGTTGTCACTTTTAGCTCCGTCACCACCATCGAAAGGTACTGTAAGTCGCAAAAACGTAAAGTATAAAATATGAAGGGAAATATTAAGGGAAGCGGGTTAGGGGGAGACAGAAGGTTAGGTGGCCAGATGATATTAAGAAGTTTGCGGGTATAAATTGGCAGCAGCAAGCTCAGGACAGGGTTAACCGGCAGAACATGGGGGAGGCCTTTGTCCTGCAGTGGACGTAGTCAGGCTGATGATGATAAAATATGAGCTGACAAAGTGAAGTTCTTTAATAGCAGTTTATAGTGAACATATAGAGAGCGTTTTCCTGGACGTTTCGTCAAAACCAAATCGACTAAAAGCTATGCTTGCTTCGCTCATTTTTGGGTGCGGGTTATCGCCATGGCTTAAGAAACACATAGTGGGCCTGCTTTTGTTTGCGTAGTCGTAGCCGTAGCCACGACTGCACGCGATGCTGCTAAGTGGGCTTGCCTTGCTTGTGGCTTAAGTGAGCTGTTTTTCATGCTACCCGCTATGGACTGCCGCCGCTGCTGCTGATGATGAATTCTGGCTTGGCTCGCCTCCGTCCAGACGCAGGTACTACATGCGTTACGCTTGGCTTCGTACGGGACTTGTCTTGGCTACATCATAATGTGGTTCGAGCCGTAACTTTCTTGACCGTTCGGTACGAAGCACGAAGGAGACTGAGTGGGCGTCGATGCATGAGTGCAAAGCAAAACGTAACAGATATGTCGAAGATATTGCAATGCATGTAGCTGGCATGACCAAAGTGTGCATGTCATGAAGTCTCTCAGTGTCCCATTCTGGTGATTACTGATGAGAGGCTGATAGTACGAACATTGTTTCACTCCTGGATGTAAAGATTGTTTCAGAATTCTGCAGACTAAATAATCAAATCACGTATGGAGTGTCTATTGAACACTCATGGTATAATCTCTGTAGCAACAAATGTTGACATCAAGGTCTGAACGCTAAGAACAACAGTAATTTCTCTGTCTCTATATCTCCAATTCACCAGAACGGCTTCCAAAACCATCAACAGTGTGGAAGTTTGATGGCTAAATTGGATATCACAAATTTGCGTTTCTCATTGAAGGTGTTGGAATATAGCACTGAATTGAACCACACTTTTCCTAAATTGAATAGCGGTCAGATCTTGGACGCTTTTAAAATAAATGAAATATTACTCCTGGCTCTGATCAACTCGTATTTCATGAGTCTGCATGCTTGAAAAAGACAAGTTTTCCTAAGAATAATGCACGAACATGGGAATTTAAATAAAATGATAGATTGCATGAACACATGGGTCTTGCTCTCCGACCAGTTGTCGGAATGAAACTGCTTTACGATAAGTCAAATACAGCTCAATCATATTAATAAACAATATGAAACAAGCACTGTCATTAAAAACCATAGTAACGTAATTTGCTTCATCCCAACTCACTACATCTCACAGCCGCGCATATTCTTCCTCCTCCTCCCGTGTTTCTGTCTCTGCCGCGTGGCGACAGAGGGCGTCCCAGGCGCGAGTCTTGCAGCTGGCGCCATCTGTTGTTCACCAAGTGGCAGCCATCTTCGCCATCCTGGAGCGCTACTCGTGGTACCAGTTTGCCGTCATCACCACAAATCTCGGAGGACACGAGGACTTTGTCCGCGCAGTCCGAGATCGGCAGTTAGAGAGCAGCAGTCTCAGGGCAAGGTATGTCGTACATTGCGATTATCTGATGGTCTAAAAAGAAGGTATACTTACTGAATGAACAGAAAGTGTACTCAAGTTGTCTATGTACACGTAAGCGTTTTGTGACAAGCCGATAGCTTTAGATGACCCATCAAACACTAAAAGGACCAGCGGCGTCTGTGGCATTCATAGTGTTTCATACAGGGAAACTCTATGGTGGCTGCAGAGTCCACTCGATTGCTTCAGTGCTCTAACAGTTGTTTGTTGAGTGGTCAAATCTATCTTTGTTCCACTTAACGATATACCAACATTCTGCTTCAAGTAATTTCGAATAGGAACAACATGGAACATTTAAAACAAAAAGTATAGGCTCTCAGGCATCAGCAGAAGTGCAGTTTTCTATATTTAATAAATGCGATGAAACTTTACTCAATGTTGGTCATATAATCAGTTTTCTTTTTTATTCCTTACTTTAATAAAGAAATTGCATTTGTACTCGAACGAAAGATATTATGTTACTATCACTGCGCATGATCAAACACTACGATCTCTGTTTCCATTTCGACCATGCAGGTATTCAGTCCTGGAGGTTCGGACATTCCGTGGCCGTACTCGCCAAGAGTTTCGCCGGCAGCTCGAACCGGTCGCTGCCGGGGAAGCCCGCGTGATCCTCCTCTTCGCCAGCAAGGACGACTCGCGGGAGCTGTTCGCCGCCGCCTCACAGCTGGGAATGACGGGAAAAAACTACGTCTGGATTGTCACCCAATCCGTCATCGGAGCACATCCGGGGGTGGCGCCACCAGAGTACCCAGCAGGCCTGCTAGGTGAGTGAGCTGTCGTACTCATATAAAAGGGCGAACGTGATTGTGTTCTAAGTGGAACGTTTGGCAACTTGAAACTTTGAACACCTCTTCCCCCGGGAATAGAAGAAGTTATACATGAAGCAGAGAACAAGAAGTGGCAGTTTATAAATAAAATTGAAGTTATCTTAACAGGCATTGAAGAGTGCGCAGCGTTTGAAACCCATGCGCAGAAAATGCCTAAACAAAACCAAACAAAAAAAAGGCGCCCGCTTCTTCTGACGGGGGGAACTCGAGTAAATGCGTCGCAGGGGGATGGGGAACCACGTGAATGTTGCGTAATTGGGTATGGTTTGGGAATGCTTAATTGTTATTTCGCCTATATAACTCCTATTTATTGAATGAAGGAGAAGTGTTGCCTTCAAGGAGTGGTGGGACGGTGATGTGCGAGTGCGAACCAATGAGCGGTTGTGCAGCGCGAGCAGTTGGTGGTGGTGGTAGTGGTTAGAAGGAAGAGGAAAAAGGCACCTAATTTCTGTCTGCTTTCAGGCGACACGGAGCAGTGCCTGATAGGGGTGGGGGGAAGGAGGGATAAAAAAATAGAAGGAAAATAGACGAAGAAGTAGACAGGCAAGCGACGGAAAAAGAAGGAGATAGGAAAGTGGGGATCCGGTCGAAGCAGTCCAAGGGCGGGGTGCCACAATGCGAGAGCTGCACGGCGTCAGGAGACCGCGGAGGGCGAACCGGTCGGCGGGATCTACGCTGGCGTAGCAGTTCGTTTTCACTATCAGACTCTGCTTTCGTCTGCCTTGCGGGGTGAGAGAGGGGGAGCGGGGGAGCGACAGTTGACACGAGGCGCGAGGATGCGGCACGAGGTACGAGCATGCGCAGTGGGACATGCGCAGTGGGGCTGGCGATGCCGCCGCTAAGGCTGGATTTTCGAGGTACGACTATAAAATACTTAACATTTAAAAATTACACAATCTCCTGGCAAAGGTATAGAGTTTCCTTAACATACAGTAGAGGAAACTCTGGTGCTGGTGTCTATGGGAGGTCCAACACACGGCGCTATAGCCAAGGAGGTTTCAAGCTGCAGCGAGCATGGGAATGATGGGTAATAAAGAAATTATTCTAATCTTCGTACTTCTGGCTGCAAGTGGGTTCGTGGGATTAACCATGGAAGTGATCGGTTGTACAGAGATTTGCCTAGTCTTCGTACTTGTGGGTGGATAATCGCACTTGTGGCTTTGTTTATTGTTGCGTTTAGATTGTTTTTCTGAAGGAAAGAACGAACTCTTTTGAACTTCGTGACCCGATTTGAAAAGGTAAGCATAAAATAATAAGGTGGTGAAACGCAACCACTGATCATTTGCTGATTTTTGTTTCGTGAGAAAGCATCTCCAAGCCACACGAACACACACGGAGCCAGAAATACGAAGATTAGACAAATCTGTGTACTAGCCATCATTCTTATGCTCGCTGAAGCACCATGTGTTGCAGCTCCCACAGACACTAGCGCTAAAGTTTCCGCCAGTGTATATTTAGGAAACTCTATGCCGCAGCCCATCTTTAGTTGCCTCGCAGGCTGCGATTTTTATTGTTCAAAAACGCACAGGACAAATCTTCCACCGGCATTACTTTAAGTAGGTGTTGTCAATTCAGAAACTCGCTAGCAGATACTGCCTACGTCGGCGTTGCGAGGCGAGGTATGAGAGGAGAGGTGGACAGAAGGCGAGGGGGCGCGCATGGGCAATGGGCATTAAAACGACGCGTGGAGAGGTGGCTAGTGAAGATAGAGAGGGTAGCGAGCGTTGGCTAGAGCTGCTTGCGTTGCGGGAGGGGAAGGAATCAATGCCTCAATTTTTCTTACACTGTGGCCTCATCACCCTGCCAGGTGGAGACCTTATCCATAACGTCTGCGTGTAAGTAAGTGAATCTTAAAAGAAAGAAAAGAAGATAAAAGTGAGCCCCGTAACTGTCTGCATCATGTGCGACACCTCAACAGTAGCTCGCAAGGGAGGCGGGTAAGGAGGGATTAAAAGGATAAGATTAAAAGTTTTAGAAATAGAGATAGGAGGAAGGAAAAAGCGTGGTGCAGAGAGAGTGACACCCAGAAGCAAGGAGAAAATAGAAAAGATGAACACGGTCGCAGAAGTCCGAGGACGGGGCACCACTCAGCGAGAGCTCTTGTAGTCGCCAGGAGCTTGCGTAGGGCGAGCCAATCGGCGAGAGCTGTGCTCTCGACGGAGATCGCGGGGGCCCAACCGGTCAGCACGAAATCCAGCGAGGGAGTCCGTCTGCGTGGCTCATAGCATCCATCCATACCGAAAATGAAGCATTGAGCTACGCGCCCGCTTCAACTGGAAGTATTGCCGCGTTTCCTTAGCGTTCCCCGCTTACGCTCGCTACGCGAAAAGTTGTTGCCGGCAAACAGAGAAGACACAACGCGCGTTGATTAATTTCTATAATCAAGCAGTGAAGTTCAATAGCTCTAGCATGACGCAAGTAGGCGGCCTTAGTCGAAGTAATCAATAAAGTTGTTTAGCTGCCTATCTGGCGTACAATCAGTCATGCTTCTCTGGCAATCACGCGGCTTTCTTTGGTTCTGCTTTCACCGTTAACTGCTACAGCTCTACTGAGCGTCAATGTGGATGTATTCGCGAAAACGGTGCTTTAACTGTCGAACACCAGCATACATTGCATAAGCTGTTTTATACCAATGTGCGCACAGTAAGCACTGAACTTTTTCGGTAAAGAGAAGTTTTACTTAAATGTTACACCGATTGCTGACGGAGGGATCAAACATGTTTTTTTATTTCCTTACGCGAAAGAAATAACTGTGAAATGAAATATAATGTCCGTCCAGGTATTTGAGCCTCCCATACCCTACTCCGTGGCAGAACAGTTTAAATCACAACCTCATACACCCTCTTGCATTCTAACTACGAGCTCCTTATGTCCGCCATTTGCCGTTGGTAGTATCGCAGATCACTCAAGGGCTTGACCGTGGCAGTGACTTGTTCACTTTCGCCAGTGAGATGGCGAAGTACAATACGGCCGTTTCGAATACGGTCGTGCAGTACACGTTGAATGGCGGCCGGAATCGGGCTGTACGCTGCCACCTGTAATCTACAACAACAGGTCAGCTATGTGCGGCTATCGCTATGGAGGGTAGATCAAGATGTAACTCACAGCTTTGTACTAAGTATCGTCAGCTTTGTACGTGTTGTGCACTCATTGCAAGATTTGTGTGATAGTCATAGAAGACTGGAAGGCAACTTCTCTAGCTGCAGTGGACGCCGCATTTGCTATACTAGCATTTCTTTCTGAATTTTTTTTCGTGGTCACTTTCATTGCTTTCCTTGTGAAGCCGGCAGTATTGTGTATTTTCTTTTTTTGTTGCTCCTTTCAACCCTCAGCGTTCAACCAACCATACTTTCAGGACCTGAAAGCATGACTGTGGAATATCATTCTCACCGACTGTGGAATGTCGCCCTCACTGCCGGATGGTGGGGACAATATTTCAGTCATTTGAAGAGCCCTTACTGTAGAATATGATAGGGGATCACATGGCCCAAATAAACGCAGATTGAACCAGCACTGCCCCTTCCTGGTAGACGAAGCTGTGAGAAAGCATGAGAAACTTGAGGGTAGCCCTTGACGACGACGCAGTAGCTGCCGAGCATTTGTAGTAGCCAAGTATCTGCAAATGCGGATATCGATCTTATACTTTGGCGTATAGAGCGCAGTCGTGTTATGTGTGGTGACAGCGACGCAAAGCCAAACACTGCCAACAACTCCGGAAACCGCGATCGTCTCGCTTTAGATTTACTTTGTCCGACTGTCGTCTTCCCGGCAAACTATCGGTAGGCGCGTTAATGAAAACAGATGCGATAATGCGAGCTAGAAGAGCTTCCTAGCGACCGTCCTGAGAGTAAACATGGCCTGCGCGGCTTGCCTCTGGCGACGGCAGGCAGCAGGCGGTGCATGCTGCCCCCCTCGGCTTTGCCCTCCGGACACGTGGTTCCGCGTTCCTAAACACGTGTGTGTTCGTTGTGCGTTGCAGAAGTTGCATGGTGCCTGATTCATATTTAATATCACTGAGTATGATGTGCTCCACATTCCGATGTGATATGATTTATATATGTTGGATCAGACTCATTCGTGAAGTGAAGTTTGTCCTTATGGCTCACTCGGACTCACTCACACTCGTGGCTTGATCTGAGTTTTAGTCTGCGTGAGCTGGCTCACTAGGTTGTTAGCGTATATTTAGCTTTTAACAATGCTCGGTGCTCTGCTTCGTACACTTTGATCTAGAAGTTTTAAAATACAAGTTATCAGTAGTTGCAATACACTAATGATGTTTCTTTGTGGGAGAGATAGCTCAGACAAACATGTGTGAAGAATTTTTCGACAGAGTAATTGTGGGGGGCGGGTTGGTCGAAGCCATCATGTGCACCTGTAAGTCACGCCTCTAATGAATGACAGGCTGTCGTCCTCGGATGCTAGTGCGGTATTCCCCAGTCGCGCGATTGGCTAGCGCACGGTACCTATACGACAGTTCGGATGCTAGTGCGTTCAATTATGTTTGAGTAGACGTGACTATGAAGGCGAGCTGACATAGGCTGAAGTAATGCTGAAGTCTAGCCGTCATCAGTGCCGCAGGCTTACTGTACCGAGTCCCAGCCATGGCGGCCGCCTTTTCAAGGGAAGCGAAAATGATTGAGGCCCGTGCACTCAGATTTAGGCGCACGTTAAAGAAACCCAGGGGGTCGATGTTTCCGGAGCATTTCACTACGGCGTCTCTCATATTCATGTCGTGGACACGGGACGTCATTCTCCAATAAATATTATAGGTTATAACACGAGAGAACAGTTTCTTGAATCGTAAAAGTTTTGTAAGTCTGCACAGATGAAGCATGCCGTTAACGAGAGCTGCTGTTATGTTCGAAAATAAAGTGGCGTCTGGTAACCAAATGAAATTCTTCCGAAACTCTTTATTACGAACATTTGATGCGAGAACAATAAGGTGCGTGACAGCACGGGTACTTCTTTGGCTTCCTTTTTTTATTTGTATTTTGGCCCACCCCTGCTGCGAAGGGCTTTGCTAATGTACATCAATTTTTATTTCCCTATTCCCTGCTGTTTGCGTTCCCTTTTATGGTATTGGATGAAGTGTTCTCGGATTATTGCGTGTAGGATGCTATAGGCTCAGGCCAACTGGCAGAGTAGTTATAAGAAAAGGTACTAAAAGGAGTATGTCTTCGGTCATAGATACACCTGAAAACGTCAGGCGATGCAATATAATGAGGATACCATAGCGAAACAATGGGTTTGGGAACCACCTGCCTGAAACAAAGCAATGGCCGAATTTTCGTTTGAAGCTAGAAATTTGAATAATCATTGCCCGACAGCTTTTAATTTCGCTACACCAGGACCCTACCGTAAAAGTGAATAACGGCGGCCGCAGCTGCTCTCCGTACAACTTCAAGATCGCCTAAAGAACTCTGCGTGTAGGCGTCAATAACTGATGCGAAGCATGACAAGCTTTTCGCTAAAAATGCTGGGCAGTATCGGTGAAATTAGTTGTCGTGGTTGTTCTTTATGAAGGCACCATGATTAATACAGAACCCGAACATTAAAAAATGAAGCCGGAAGCGGATTAATTTCGAGCACTTTTCCTTCGCATCAGGTGCAAGATCCAACAGCGTTCAACGTGACAGTCTGTCTCGCCTACGTTGATAAATATCATTGGTATTTGATATTTATCATTTTGGTATGTTTGCGCAGTCAAAACGGCTTCTCAAATATTATACAGCAAGAATTATGACGGCAAACATGAAAACAAACCACAGTAACCAGCCTAGGTGATTATTTCTGTCGACGTACGTGTCTCTTAAGCTTCCTAAGCCAGGGCTCAACCAGTAAAAGTAATATTCACCTGTCGAAGAAAAGTGCCTTCTCAGAAAGTGAGCCCTATCTACATCTCCGGTCCAAAGACCAGACATATGCCTGAAACCACATGTCCATGAAGTGATATCTTGTTTAGTCAGCTAGCCAACAAGCCAGCCAAAGGTCGGTCGATGCCTGAGCGTAAGCTCCATCAACATTTCAATTAAAACGACTTCTGATGTCTTCAAGACCTCATCATATATACGCCTAACCTCTTTGTTGTTTGCAACTCCGTGAAAAAACAAATTGGTTTCACCGCAACGGGAGATCAATGACTGAGATAGCGACAAATAAGAATCATGCGATGACAGTCGATGTATTGATCGCCTCTTCCCCAATTCATGAGACTTCTGCGCCTAACGCTGTCTAGCGTTGCTTCTTGGATTGGAGGCATTGCAAGCTTTTCGCAATTTACCCGATTTCGCTATGCTGTCGAGATCGGGCTACCTTTGGCAAAGAAATAATGTCATATAGTAATATCATGTGTCTTCATAGTAGTCGTGATGACGTCAACGCGTGATGATATTTTTTTTAAATACTCACGTTAACGCAACCGCCGACGGTTAACTTTCGTGTTTTACGACGCATTGAAGGTTTTCGCCCGAGAGCAACGACGTAACAAATGAAAGACCTGAATACATGCACCTTTAAACGGAAGCTGAAGCAATTTTTTAAGATAAAAGCTTCGGAATGGGTATTAGCAGTTTGATGTTTGCCTAATTAGAAAACAGATGCGAGTTCATCAAATTGAGCATGAGTAGCAGTTTTCGGGGCAAAAAAACAGCGGCTAGACGACGAGGATTCTTGAAAGATAGAGCAAATGGCATCTTTGGCATGACGGCGTCTTCGCCATGACGCGTCTTATGGTAAAGCAGCATTGTTAGAGCGTACCCACCACTTACGGCGCGCAGGCGTAGTTAGTCACGGAAGCGACGGTAGAATATACGAGATGGCTCTTCACATTCTTTTTTGGCAGTTTGTCGTTATAGAAGATATTCTAATCCAGCCGCAGAACTTTCACGGTCTACGTAATTACTTGAGCCTCGGGCACTCAAATGTGTAGCACTCTCGCAGTTCAAATTAGTGAGTGGTGAGAGCCTCTTGTCGGAAAATTTCACGGCTCCACCAACGGACTCAATACCGTACTTACGAATGACTAAACACGAAGAGAAGAGTCGATGCTATTCTTAGCAAAGTAATTAAGCACACACTTGATTTACCCATCAGCACTTCAAATCAGAAACTCTATGCATTGGGAGTCTTTAACTCTATACAAGAGCTCCAAGAAGCCCACCTCACAAATCAATATACGCGTCTTACGCAGACGACCCCCGGGCGGCGCCTACTGGACCGCCTCTTGATCCGGCACGAATGTGAAATCGAAAACGCGGAGCGTAATACTGAACTTTGGAGAACAAAACTCTGGGTGTCCCCGCTTCCCCGCAATATGACGAGGGAGGCGCACCAGGGTAGAAGGCAAGCGCACGCTGAGGCACTTGAACAACGGCTTGGCTCCCGTAATGGGGTCTATTACGTCGATGTGGCTGGGCCGTCACCTGGGGGATA
This sequence comes from Rhipicephalus annulatus, assembly GCA_013436015.1. Taxonomy (NCBI): domain Eukaryota; kingdom Metazoa; phylum Arthropoda; class Arachnida; order Ixodida; family Ixodidae; genus Rhipicephalus; species Rhipicephalus annulatus. Next base: position 295,942 of record WOVY01001376.1, on the reverse strand, counting down.
CTACACGGCGGCTGTAATACATCAAGGAACGCAAGTGGACGGCCTCACTTTCAAAGCCACAAGCTCAAGTAAGGCGGAGGAGGTGGCCATTGCACTGGCAGTATCCCATCCAAACTCAAAACAAATAGTTACAGACTCGCGAAAAGCCTGCGAGAGCTATCTTGCAGGAGAAATCTCTCCATTGGCTAATAGACTTTTAAAATTCAGCATCAGGAACCGCGATCCTACCCCAAAACGTCTTATATGGACTCCGGGACATCAGGGTCTGCAGGGTAACGAGGCTGCACATGCAGCGGCCCGCGTGCTTACTTCCCGGGAAACTCCCCGTTTTCCTGATAGACCTGAACGTCCCACACCTTTAACACGTTTTCGAGAAATCAAAGAATACTACATTGAGCAACGCCGCTTGTATCCCGCACCAGCGAAGGGACTCTCGAAAACGGAGGAGCGCATCCTGCGGCGCCTACAGACAAAAACGCTGCTCTGTCCTGCCATACTCAAATATTACGACCCAAAAACAAGTGGGCAGTGCCAGTACTGTGGGGAAGTGGCCAACACTTACCATATGGTCTGGGCCTGCCAAATGAACCCAAAATTAACCCCCTTTCCCAACCCCACCAAAGAGGACTGGGAGACGACCCTACTCAATAGCTCCGCACTAGAGGAACAGCGAACTCTAGTCCAGCGGGCTCGGGTGGCGGCCTCGACTAATGACGTCCCGGACTAGGGATGTCAACCAACCTGGTGGGGATAAGGGCTATCTGGCACAGCTAGCATCAATAAAGGTTTTTTGCTCCTCCTCCTCCTCCACCAACGGTGCGAAATATGACATAGTCGGAATGCGGCCCGGCTGGATTAAGGGTGCGAAATATGAAGTGGTTCATTTTCATGCGCACACTCCTGATTGACTCACGTTAGCGCAGTCAGACGAACTTATTTTTCACGTATTTAAGAGCTCCTGCTGCAAGAAACATAAAAAATATTATGAAAGTGTCCGCAACAGTGCTGGTCTTTCTACTTTGGCGTTTTACCGAAGTTCAACCTCATGAGCTTGCCTTTAAAAGGACATTTTCAGAGAACAGACTTAGTTTAGATTGACCGTATGTACTCTGAGATCTGTAATGCTTGAAGTTCCATCATAATAAGTTGATTACTAGAGGAGAAAAATCAAGTTTTAAGTTTCAATTTGAAATTTCGCGCCAAAATCGCATCCCGTGACGTCAAATTTTCAAACTATATTTTGCGTACTTTGGCGACATGCGCTCCATGAAATTTTCTCAAACTTTGTGTGTTATATCTATGGCAACCACAAATGACAATTGACTTCATTTTTATCGGCTATTGACGTAGGACCCAGTAGCCGCCTTCGAAATCTATCACGTGATGGTGTTTGCTTTGGGCGTGTCCACCCGCATTTGCTTTTTGCACGCTTTTTTAGCTTACCAAGCGCCGTGTCATGGTAAGAGGGTTGTTGTTTTTTTGAATTTCGAAAGTGTACTTTACCAATATGCGTAAAATTGTTTTGGCCTCCCTAGTGTCCCTTTAACTACACTGCATAGACCATTATTTCTGAATCCCTACAGGGCATAGAAAGCTTCTCTTCATTTTATTTCCTGTCCAGGCATTCATTACAACACGTCGTTGGCCAAGCTGCATGACGAAATAGAGCGTGCCGTGCTCGTCCTCGGACACGGGCTCGAGCTGTTCGTCAACGAGCCGGCCAACGTCAACGTCACCCTCGCTCCCGGACTGCGCTGCTACGAACCCGGAAGGGCACACTGGGAGCAGGGGGACACGTTCTTCCGGTCAGTGGAGCATTACTAAAACAGCGCGCTTGGTTCACGTGCACGACAGATGCGTCCGCTCGCAGGAACTTCCTCATAGTGTGGTAGCTCTTCCATAAGCCTCCTACCGTAGTTACGGTTTAGGGATTACCGAGCTTTCAGAGCCGTGCGTGGCAGTGGAACTGCTGGTAACGACATCTCAGGCGATTTTGTGCAACTACAACGAATCTGAAATCCATTGCTTCATGTGGCTTTGTTCTTTTTGAAGCGAAGTATCAGGTCCGCTGCAAGATAACGTTTATATTTCAATTAGCAGCCCTACACAACAGTAGTTACGTACAAAATGCCTAGGTAACTGTCGTATTGACGTTTTTGTACCTATGTTCTAACTCCGCATCGTCAGATGTCGTTGTCAGCTTTGTCACTGCAGTACTATTTTCCGGTAAGCCGGTAATCCACAAACGCTAACAAAAGCCACGAATAGTTCTACTTTGTTATTTTGCAGATCTCGTGTGCAGTCGGTCAAATATTTAGCTATCGTGCATAAGTAGCAATTTTTTTTCTGTGTACCTTTGTCATACAACGGAATTAAGTTTCAGTTCAATTAACGACAAGTGTATGCCCATAAAGCACATGTCCACGAAAGAATTCTTCAAAACTTCGTTTCATAATATGGCGCTGCAGATAAAAAAGTGGCCACTGCTAAAATAGCTAAAGTTTTGGCCGACTGTACTGATTATTGTCGTTGTACGGTGTAACTGGCTGGTTTAGGCTGCTTCGTTTTTTTTTCTTCCATTTTATGTAGAAATTTTTGCCCGCTGCTGAAATGCGAAGGACTCGTGACGAAGACTACGTTTCAGTGGTTGCTCGTCTTTATACTGTTTAAATGCTGGAAGCAAACGAACTTCCTTGAAGTGCTACTTCAATAAGAAAACTGGACTAACCCCATCCAGCGTAACTGAATGCCTTAAACACCTATAATTTTATGTTCGTGTATCAAAAGGACGCCTTACTAAAGCTTCGTGTTTGAAAAATTTAAATATTTCAAGGTGACAGTGACGGCGCTCGTGTTTTTCAGTTAGTGTCTTGAGTTCGCCTGCATGACTTTTCTTACGCCATCTATATAGTTTTACCACGGAATCAGTCAACTAGCTTTGGAGCAAGCCCTGTTGAATGCATAAATGTTCTTTTTTTTACCACTGTCACAAACTTGTCTTCATCTCCTGTATATTTTACAAGCTCAATTCTTCTTACCAAGCGAAGGGTAGCAAACCAGGGATATTCTCTGGTTAACCTCCCTGTCTTTTCAATATATTTCTCTGTCTCTCTTAAGAATTGAATATTTAGAGTGATAGAGCAAAAAAAATATCGTCGCTAGTATCGCACAAAAGAAGCTAGATATTGAGAACTATCACTGATTTTCAGCATAACCTCATTGAGTGTACGCAGATCAGTCACGCGAAAAGATTTTGGGGGCTGTGTCTTATGTTTTACATTAAATACGCGGAGTCTCTGGGTGTATATGTCTTGAGCAATTTCTACATGTTGCTAATGAAAAATATTGGCCGATTGTCTGAAATCTTGAATATTATTAACTGCTTAACTAGTAACTGCTACATCCAAAAATGTTTAATTGAACTGAAGTGAAAGGTATCGAGAGTGCACCGTCCACTTAAAGGAGCAATGACACAAAATTACGAAGGCAATATATTCGACTGGACAGATTTTACTAGAGACATACGCAAATTCTGCGAAATATAAAGGGCATATTTAGCCTAGAAGGTATTCAAATCTATTTCAAAGTGCATGCCATGGGTGACTTAGCGAAATGCGGAGCCCCGCGCGACGTCGACATCAATGCGGTAGCAGTGTAAACAAACCTACGTCACGAGTTCTTGTGGACTGGTTTCTGGCACGTGCCTTGCGTTTGCACTACTTGCGATTTCTTCCGTGCCTACGACTTGGCGTTTGCTGGCTGCCAGTGTGGCGCCCGCTGGCGGACGCTCTCTCGTGCGTCTTGCCGTCACGGTTTTGTGTAGCCACGTGACCAGCTCTGTTTACCTTGCTACCGGAACTGATCCTGCCTAGTTCGATGGTCTCTGAAACCGAAACTCTGACTGGGCGCTCTAAAAGAGTCTCAATATAAATAAATACCCGTCAAGCACATCCGCAAATAAAGTTTCGAGCCGTGATAACAGGGTCATAGGCTACCGATTCAAAAAAGGCGCAAAACTTTTGTTCCTGTGATCCACTAAGCAGACTCAAATCTAAAGTAATAGACTTCGCAAACGTCAACGGCATCATAAAATAACAGATACATTTATGTGGGGTAACGTGGGCACATTACAGCTACCTGCGTAACGTGTCCATCGAGACCAAGGGCAGTCCTAACATCGAGTTCCTGCCAGACGGTACTCTGAAGTACGTCGAGCTGGACATCCTGAATCTCAACAAAGAAGGCTATTGGGACCGAGTGAGTACTTGCTTTGTCATTGTTGTCTTTCAAACCGATAAATTAAAAGGGCCGTTTCTTAGAAATTCCAGTGTATGTGGTACGTGGTGGTAGGGACATCTGTAGCTATGAGAACAAAAAGCCCCGTCCGCAGTTAGCTGAAATTCAAGGTAGATGCAAGTAAAGATAAAAGCTGGAGGGCATCTGCACTAGGCCTTTTTCTTTCGGCACTCTTCAGGCCTTCACCGCAAACGAAAAATGATAAGGAAGGCAAACCAGCGTGTGCGTGCGTGCACGCGAATATCGCTATCGTATGCAACTCTTAAAGGAGAAGCGTATGGGTCCTACAATTGTGTTATGATATGTTAGATAATATAGGCGGGGAAAATGTTTCATGTAAAACAATGCTCTCGGCTAGTTTTATTTCGGCTATTGATTTTATTACGCAATATTTATCGCTAGCAATGTGTGAGCAGAAGTTGTGATCGGCACTTCTTGCTGGGGACGTATGATAGCGTTTATGCACCCTATATTTTGTGCACATGCTTCTCAAATTCAGTTGAGTTTAAAGCCACCGAGACAATTGACCATAAAAGTTAACCTTAATTTGGGAAATGTGTGGCATGTCTTTACTGAATGCGTCCTCACATGGTTTTAATTTTACACGCTAGATGAAACCTCAGATTTCTTATAACGAAAGTTCAAAATGCGCACAGCGTTTCAAATAGTGTTTACATGAGATTCGAATGCCCAGTGAAATGGAAAGGTGGTTCTATGCAATAGGCCAGCAGTGTATTTAATGACATGGAGAAAGTAAAAGGATGAAAGAATCATAGCAAACATCAAAAAAAGAAATACTGCCACATAGAGTATGACAAAATGCTAACTCTAAAGCATACACTCGTGTGGTTATTACACTTTGTTTGCATCTCGTAGTTCTAGTATTACCGACATTGATCTGCATATTGCTATTTATTAGCAACGGGATATTGCACGTAGTTGAACAACGCAAAGTCAAGCACAGTGGGGAAATAAAGTAAGAGAAGCCTGCAAATTGTGTGTGGCTAACGATAATGCATTCTGACACAAACCCAATCTATACCTTTTTTTTAAGTACTTCCTGAAAGGCTCAGCCGTTATCTGTTCTTCAATATTTTTACAGTTGCATTCCCTTTACGGCTGCCCTTGCAGAACTGATGCGCCAGATCAAATTATATTACCGTTACGCTTCCTGAAAGTTTTAAGTGGGTACAACTTGGAAAGCATTTTGTGACCAAGAACACGGAGAAAGTAAAATTGAACTTCATCAGGTCTTCTATGTTGTTTTGGTTGTCTATGTTGTTGTTGTTGTTCATTTCTCAAAACGAATAAACAAGTTTTCACTGCCCACAGATTGGAGGTTGGACGCAAAAGGGGATCGACATCAAAGACATCGTTTGGCCTGGAGAAGAACTCGTCCCGCCGAAAGGGGTTCCAGAAAAATTTAATCTCAAAGTATGTCCAGATTCTGAGTTGCTTTCTGAAAAATGTAAAAAAAATGAAGATGGTCAGATGCCGCCGAAAGCCGGCTGGATGCGATTTGTTAGGGCCGTTGCTGTAAATCGAGTTTCACAGTGGCACACGTACTGGTTCATATATACAAAATAATAGAAAAAAGTAGGAATGTGAAACAAGCTGGAGAAGTTAAAAGAAGTGTCGAAATGTTTTTTTGTTCGTTGAATTGCAAGTCGTTTCAGTCTTGTCGTTTTTCGGTGAATTCGACAATTTCGAATTATACAGATAAGCGACAGCTTTGTCAGTCGAAATGCATTTATCTGGGAAGAAACTTCGAAAACTTAGATGTGTCGTGAGGTTATTTGCCGTTGTTTTGTACGATGCTGTGTATTTTTGTTATGTAATAATTGTGGATGGGCTTTTGGTTATAAAGTGAACATTTAACTTTCGTAGTTAAGCGCCCCAGTTTCGCGTTTCACGTTGTTTAGGTGAACTCGTTGCTGTAACCTGACGCTAGTGCAACGTGTGTGCGTGTTCTTGTAGTAGGTTTTAGATTGCAAATTGTTACGAATGGTTTTAAGGCTTGCTTTAAGTTGGTTAACATATGAAAACTTCAACTTTTTTCTCGTTCAGTTATCGCAGAGCTTGAAACCCAAGGAAATATTGACTTACAACCCTCAAATGCCAATTAGAACTTGGCGTAATAGTTCTTTATGAGCGAAGTCCGGACTTCATGTTTGACATCTGATGTAGAAGGGATCAAACGTTTAGAGAAGTTCCTGACATTTTCACAATAACTGCGGCTCACCCGGTCGTGTGTTCTGCTGATGATCACTGTATTTCCCAGCACAATAGAACAATAGACTGACCGAGCGTTCAAGCATGTGATAAAACGTCACAATTTTTGTTTTGTTTTTTTGCGTGCTCAACCTTTTGTTGCATCGGAACGAAGCATGCACCATGACTAGAAATAAAAATCGGCGCAGTGAGTAGAGAAGGCTTTGCACTAAATAGTTTGGTGTCATCGCTGCTCAAGCGCATCAAGTTTTGATGTTATAAAAGAGGAGACACCACGGGAGTAAAAGCTGTGGTTGCAAATTTACCAACATATTTTTTGATGGTATACTGAATAATGTCGAATGTTTTCGTTATATTGTTTCGGATATGCGTGTTACAATCTTCGCTTTGGAAAAAAAATCGAAACATCAGTATTTCTTAAGATAAGCCGAAAGAGTAGTTTAAATTTAAACTCTCCGTTTATTTTATGCAGGTCTCTACGGTGAAGCAGATGAATTGAAAGTAAATTGGTGCGCGCAAATAAAGACAAGCTCACAGAAATGAAACGGGATAGGGGCAAGCGCTTGTCCCTGTTCCATCTTTTCTGTGTCCTCCTTTTTATTTGCGCACGCCAGTTTACCTTGAAACGTGAATCAACTCGCCCAGCGGCAAGGTTTACCGAACAACATGAGCTCACTTGTTACTTATTCATGTGAGTTTTTACTGCGAAAGCGGTTATGAGATCAGAACACGGGTCACGCGCGGCACCTTAGTGGTCCGCTGCTGGTGTCCGGAACCAGTATGGAATGAAAAAAGAAACCCAGTAAAGATAAGACACTATTCACACAACGGTATTTGAACCCGGGCACGCTGCGCACTAGCCCATTATTCTACCACTGAGACACGGCAATTCTTGGAACTCGCTTCTAAATTTGCCTTAGGCAGGCTTGATGTCGGGAAAGGAATCGCGTTTGTGTGAGTAGTAAAGCGTTTTAGAACATCAAAGGAACAACCAGGCGTCACACAATGCAGAATCGCGTAACGAGCGGGTTGTCCAATGCTCCAACCCATTAGAAAACTTCTTCGTGACCACCTATTAACTGTGGCGCATACCCACTTCAGGCATATTTCTGCATCCTCGTGCATAAAGAAAAATGCATAAAGAAAAATTGCTCGAAATCCCTAACACGTGTGTAGCAGATACCACGCTTCTCCATAGAAAGACGAAAGATGGCAAAGTGAATGCTGGCCTACTACACAACATTTATGATTATTTATGGCGTAGTAGGTACCCAGCAGTGTGCTTTTAGCATCGCAAAGAGTGTTTATAAAAAAACTCTGAAAGGCCGCTCTTTTAGAGTTCTTGCTGTGGCTGTTCTGCGCGTTCCGCGCAGGCCTGGCGTTCTTTTTTTTTTTTAGCACAAAGTCAGCGAGGAGGTTGAAACATTGTGACGTGTGCTGAAAACTCGATTCCGTTAGAGAATTTCAGGCAGAACTATAAAAATAATTATAAATAACGAGTCTATACAGTTATATGATGACTCTCTACATGAAGAGGCGCAATCTTCTTAGAGACCAGCTGCAATATGTCGCAAATGCGTGCGCATATATTATTTTATAGTTGGAAAAGTTACAGCTTTTGTAACTTTAAAGGTAAGCGTGGTTAAAATCAGAGAAGCTGCTGTCATCGTCGGGACAATGATGTCACAGGTAACGTTCATGGAGGAGGCGTCCATTTCTGAACATCGGCCAACCGGACAACGAGACCGGTGAATGCGAGAGTGGGCGGGCCGTCAAGTGCCGTGTCGTGCCAGAGGCCATGTTGCAAGGGTGAGTCAGCGTTTTTTTTTTTCTTTTTTTTTGCGCAACCAAACATTGTTCAAGAATATTTTATAATTATAACTATACTCTGTTTCACCAGTGTTGTTCAGCACTGCCAAAGCTAGTTCAGCACTACCAAAGTTTATTTGGGATTACGGTGACGGGGCCCGTCAGCCTATAGTGCAATCGCAACAGTAATGTTGTCCGTCATAACAGCGATGCAGCAAAAGACTATAGCACAACAAAGCAATTTAATAACAACGGCGCTGGCTTTAACAACAATTTGGATACTATAATGCTGCATGGCTTTCCTTGTGGCGGATTTATCTAACAAGACCAGGTACTCATGTAAAAGCTATCAGAAAACAGAATGCCAGACCGCCCAAAGAGGAGGGCCAACAGCAGTCGTCTGTCATGGTCTTTCGATCCCCTGCTCGCGGAACGATGCTCTCGCCCAACACTCTGTCCTTTCCGTGCACTCTCATGAAATATTCATGAACTTTAGTTCTCCTCCGAGGAAGCTCTTTCGGTAACTGTCATTGCACGTCGTTTGAACGCTTTCAGTGGTTTCTCACAAACGGCGAGCTCTTTCTGCAGAGCTTTGTTTCACGTGATGAATAGCGACGTGGAACACGCTGGAAACTAGAAAATAATCTTCTGGCTGTCGTTGCGTACGGTTCCGTGAACTTTGGGTACTGCTACTTTGGTTTCACCCATAAGGATTCTAGAATGAATTCTTATAAGTCTCAACACATTTGTAAAGAACGGCATATAGATTGTGCAACTTCTGCGAGCTATGAGCGTTCATTTTTTTTAATATGCAAGTTGCAAAGCACGGTTTCTCGGAAGTCGATCGCAGAAAACTTCCATCATTGCGCAAGTACTCATGCTCACCACCTGCCCAGCGAAGGTGAAGAAGGCTGTAGTTAGTCCAAGAAGTGGCTACAAAGAAATGCTAGCCTAAGGACCTTGAGTAGGTACTGTGGTAGAATAGTAGAGAACGGAAAAGGCAATGGAGGCAACGAGAAGATCCCCGCGTCTCTCATAACCATATAGTGGTTTTGGGACGTTAAACCCCACATATCAATCAACGAGAAGATCCCGAAGTGATGGAAGGCCTGCACCAACAAGTACGTGTCCGTAGTCTTATTACCGGTGCGGGACTCGCTTTCTGGATTTCGTGCCGACCGGTTGTGACCCGGCGATCTCCGACGACAGCGCAGCTCTGGTCGACTGGGCTCGCCCTACGCCATCTCCTAACGCCGACTTGAGCTCTCGCTGACTGGCGCCCCGTCCTCGATCTCCTGAGACCGTGTCCGTCTTTCCCATCTCCTTTTCACTTCCGTCGTTTTCTGCCGTTCGCTGTCCCTGCGCCTCACTCTCTCCTTCCTCTCTATATCTTTTAACGCTTTAATCGTATCCTTTTAATTCCTTCTTACCCCCATCTCTCGTGAGCTACTGTTGAAGTGTCGAACTCTGATGCAGACAGTTACGGGGCTCATTTTTTGGCATTTTCTCTTCAAGTATCACATGAGAAAACAAAAACAAGAAAATACCGTTGCAAACGCTTGGTTTCAGGGTCAGTTTCTTTCTCCGCAGTTTGGAAAACAGGGTCGTGTCTGTGACTCTCTGTGGTGTAAGTCGGACCTTCCTACGCTGAGACTCAGTGTAGAAACAACCGGGCATCATTTAGACAAAGCCTAGATACGATCTAGAAGTGACCTAAAACCGGCATCACCTAGGCATGGCACAGAAACAATTTAGGAGAAACCAAATTAGTTCCCAAAATCATCCATGCTCATTGTTTGAAGCCCTGCGTGGCGGAGAGCAAGCTTGCTTTTTTTCCTGCTTACTACCCGAATAAAAAAATCTTTTCAGTATGACATCACCGAGGGTGCAGCTATTTTCCTCGTGCGTGTGGGCTATCATTGATTGATCGATCGATTGATCGATTGATTGATTGATTGATTGATATGTGGGCTTTAACGTCCCGAAACCACCATATGATTATGAGAGACGCCGTAGTGGAAGGCTCCGGAAATTTCGACCACCTGGGGTTCTTTACCGTGCACCCAAATCTGAGCACACGGGCCTACAATACTTCCGCCTCTATCGGGAATGCAGATGCCGCAGCCGGGATTCGATCCCGCGACCTGCGGGTCAGCAGCCGAGTACCTTAGCCACTAAGACCTCCGTGGCGGGTCCATATTGCATGAGAGATTGCCAAATGTTTTGACGTCAATATTACGTCGTAGTGACATAATGTCGCGTGAGCACGCCATCACATGTATGTCAACTTCGTCGACGGTAGGCTAATCGCAGACTCTTCTACCGGCTTTTCTACCGGGAACGTGTTCAACGAGTGGGCCTTTTTGCTAAGGATTTGCTTGGATATTTGTTTCCTCATCTGGCTGTTGATCCGACTTAAGATGATGTTCTTCATTGGTTTTATTAAAGCTAAGTAATATTGCGGTACAAGAGTATCGCAATAGAATCTCAGAGATACTTTTAGGTATCGGTATTTCTGTGTCGGCATATATTTAAAAAAAAGTGTACTTGCATCTCAGTAGTTAAATACTTTAATAATGTTCAATTATATCGTGACACCTTGCATAATAGGGTGTCTTGTTACTTTGTTTTTGTCGGAAATCATCGAACGTGTTTCTAAGGCGGAATGCAAGTTTTTTGGGCTACGCCAAGCAAATGCGCCGTGCCAGTCGTGGACACAGCGGTTGTGGCCGAAAACTTCTTCCAACGCCCGAGACCATAACGGCAAAATCGCAGTCAGTACTACCATACTTTCTCGACTAAAGTCCCTGCAGATTGATTGATTGATATATGGTGTTTAACATCCCAAAACTACCCTGTGATTATGAAAGACGCCGTAGTAGAGGGCTCCGACAATTTCGACCACTTGGTGTTCTTTAACGTGCACTCAAATCTGAGCACACGGTTCTCAGCATTTCCGCCTGCATCGAAAATGCAGCCGCCGCTGCCGTGATTCGATCCCGCGACCTGCGGGTCAGCAGCCGAGTACCTTAGCCACTAGACCATCGCAGCAGGTAAAGTCCCTGCAGGTCTTTCAAGGCAGGTACTATACCTCTAATCTGTTTTCGGGCGACAAGTCACTTCGCGGCTCAAGTGTAGAATGACGTTCCCTATAGTTGTATTCGGTTGGCCACTCCGGTCCTCTCGTTCGGTGTCTCCAGATGTCGAATCAGCTCGCAATCCGAGCGTGAGAGGCAGCCTACCATCCTTGATCTCGGAGCAGTGCACCCGTAGCGCCACTGTGCAGCCAGTGCGGGAAGCCGCTGGATAAACATTCCTTGGCTGCATTAGCAAGTGGCGTCGATCTGTTAAGCAGCCATCTCCGACATGTCTGCACGCAACGACAGTCTTCTGAGCTCTGCACATGAATCTGGTGATGTTCGTTGCCATCATCCGGGCTTCTATAGCTTTAAGGCATACGTCAGCAAGTGGCTGTAACAACAGCATTGACGTTTCCTCCACCTTCTCTAGCTGCCTTCTTTTTGGCATGGTAGATTTATGGCCACGTAGACGTGAACTCGCCACATACTCGCCCAAGAATGCCCCGAACAGCAGAACAGCACACGTGCACAAAATATTACGCGTCCAGCGGTGTGCCCTTACGAAACGCGCACTCGCGCCGTTTACTTGTGTCACGTGACCCTTCCTCCCGGCCAGATCGCACCACGTTCTCATTTCGAAGTCAGGCCGGTTGGAAGTGCTCTGAATCAGAATTTGGCGCTCTCAAAGGACAAACCGAAGGTAGTCCGAGCTCTCGAATGGAACCAACCGAACGGTCGGCGACTTTTCAGAGCGCTCAAGAGTGCTCCAGAGCACACGTAATCTTCCAACTGAATACGCCATGAGTGACATCTTATTTGAGAAGCTGCTGTTGCAGAGCGCATATAATGCAACAAATATCGCAGCAACACAGTACTTTTGTTCAGAATAAGTGTACAATAATAATTAACTGGTAATCATTAGGGATTCTAGCTTCACTTCTAAGTTTTCATTCGGTGAAATGTTAACCACACCACAATACTATGATCCACATAATGAATAATTTAGCCAAGCAGCAGCATTCCCCCCAAAACAATAAGCGCAATGTGGCACTTGTGTTCGTGTATTTGCATTCTGAGATGATTTTCTTGTTGTTTCTGAAAAAGTATTTCAGAAATATCCCGTAACTTCTAAGAAACATCAATCCCAATATCTGTATCTTATATAGGGTTCTAGTGCACATATATGTATTCAAAAATACAATTTTGAGTATTTGTGTGCCGCCGTGGTTTTTTGCGTTGGTAGGTGGGGAGGAAAAAAAGTGTACCCAATGGTGGTATGCTTTTTCTGCCTTATGACTATCATATGTCTTAGCGAGATTTTGTGAATTGTGAAAACAAAATAATGCTGGAAACGAGACATGCCAAAATGAATTAGCATTACCTTTATTTTGTAATTATTATTTTGAATTAAAAGCTACGCGTCACACTAGTAATTTATGTGGTTTAATTCGCCATAACTACGATATGAATATCGGAGATGCCACTGTGCAGGGCTGCGCAAATTTTGACTTCTTGGGGCGCTTTCACCTGCACCTAAATGCACCAGGCCACGAACATTTTTCTCTTCATCGAAAATGTGGTCGCCATGGCCAAAATCCGATCCAGAAGCCTGAAGTACAGCAGCATTGCGCCAGAGCCACTTGACCAGAGTGGGCTCAGCAAAAAACTACACGGAGCACTTTGAGTATGTTACTGCGCGTTATCAACTGATGACATCATCAGAATAACATCCCCTCCTTCAGTGCCTTCCTTAGAGATTATGCTGCAACAGACTAAGTTAACGCCGCAAACGTACCGCAGCACTTCCACACGAAGAACTCCGACAGCGAAAGGAGTTCAAGGAGTTAAGCGAACTTGTGCTGCTCCAACAGAATAGCGCAGCTACGCGGTGCCCCATCTGTGGCTGTCAGTGATCGTGGGCCGTGGCATTAAACCAATGATCCTAAGTTGGGTTCTGGCACATTATGTTTTTTTTGTACTCTCTTCTACAAACTACGTCTTGGCAACGTAGCGCCAAGATGGTCTCGAAATGAGAGACATATTTCATCTTCAGTAAAGCAGAGACCCATTACGGCACACCGCGTTTTTTCCGCGTCGTGGCGGAGGCAAGAAAAGTGAACACGACCGCAGGGAAGAGATGCCCTATTCGGCCTATGACAAAATAAGTAAACGTGGTTATAACATTGCACTTGTTTGGTCACTTAGAGCTAATGGTGTGGCCATAACGCTAGTTTTCGCGGTGATTAGCTGCATCTTGAAGGTGGTTCTTTTCGACCGTTGGCTGTGTCCAGTCACCTATTTTCTTTGCGTTCTATACTTGCATTAGCCCACTCCATTCAGGTAGTAATATAGAAATTGCTAACCTTGCGGATTCGATCTTCGTTTCCTGTTCTAGTAAACAAACCCCCTTACGTCTTCCGCCCACTTCATAAATTCTACGCCTTTTGACAAGGTTCACTGCAAAAAGTATTCGTATAACGTTCACATCTTGGCGATTCTACATTAGTTTCCTCGACGCTATAATTTATTGGCTATCTTCGTTCTTGTCGATATATAATAATATAGTATTTCTATGAAGCATGAAACCCACATAGTTTTACAAAGTTCTCGATTGCGTTTCCGTTCTTTAGGTGCAGCCGTCCAGTTTGTTCAACCAGCAACGGATATCTCATTTATTTTTCTAATATCGTTGACGAAGCTATCCATTCAAGTCATAATCTCAAGCGAAGTTTGCGTTACGCCGCCAAAGCTCGCTAATGCACACCAATGCTCCGCTTTTCTATAAGACGTTGTTTAGCTTCTTCTATAGGACATCCCTATTCCTCATTCATACTGAATCATCCCCGCTGCTATAATATATCATAAAGACGTACTCTCTTTTCTTTTGTGACGCCACGCCTGTACAAAGAATAAGCACAGTCAATTGCTCTTACTTGCTTTAAAATTGCATCCTATTAAACCCGATGCGAATGGCAATTGTTTCAGTATGTCTCACGAGGCTTGAAACAGCGAAGCTACACAATTATTTAATAAGGTTGCTTGTAGGGCGTTGCTAGGTTTTAGCTACGTAATCTGGATTGCTTCTACATTAATCTAGGATGTCTTCGGGCTTTAACTAGGTGATGCTAGGTGGTTTACAGGTTGGTTCGAGGTTGTTGCTTGAATTTAGACAGGTTATGTAGGGCTGTTTGAAGATTATTTCTAGGTCACTGCTATGCTGTAGATACGTCATTTCTTCCGGGAGGTTTTAGTTTTAGCTAGGTGATGCAAGGTTATTACTATGAGTTGCCTGCTTTTTAGCTTCTAATTTGCCTCTAGGGTCTAAGCTATGTATTTTTTATACTTTGTCTAAGTAACTTCTGAGTGCTTGCTAGTTGCTATGTTGTTTTAGTTATTTGTTCTATTGTTCGACTTCATACTAATTTAGCCTCCTTGTTTTACGTATCGCGTAACTTACTGCAAGCTTCGCACATTGTAAATACGAATCATTTCATACCATACGGCAGACACTTTGAGTGTTTTATCTATCTATCTATCTATCTATCTATCTATCTATCTATCTATCTATCTATCTATCTATCTATCTATCTATCTATCTATCTATCTATCTATCTATCTATCTATCTATCTATCTATCTATCTATCTATCTATCTATCTATCTATCTATCTATCTATCTATCTATCTATCTATCTATCTATCTATCTATCTATCTATCTATCTATCTGTCTGTCTGTCTGTCTGTCTGTCTGTCTGTCTGTCTGTCTGTCTGTCTGTCTGTCTGTCTGTCTGTCTGTCTGTCTGTCTGTCTATCTATCTATCTATCTATCTATCTAGCTATCTAGCTATCTATCTATCTATCTATCTATCTATCTATCTATCTATCTATCTATCTATCTATTCAGGACATAGACAACGTAAAAATTTAGTCGTGTTCTCTGTTAACGCTTGTGACACATACCCGTATACCACGGATCAAGGTACGCAGGTGCGCGCCACATGTGATTGCCAGTGTATGTCTCCAAGAACGTACTTGAGTTACTTAAATGTGAGAATGTTAACAAAATTATATTTGCAGCTTGGGCCCGAGGAATACAAAACTAAAAAAAAATGTGGGTGTCAGCAGAAATTGAATCTAAGCATTCTGCTTGGCAGTAGAGTAATGCACCACATACCCACGCCACTCTTGCAGTCTCTTTGAAAGAAATGACACTATGCAGGCGCAAGGGCCGAGACCGATGCAAATTAAAGTGTGGTTGCAGTGCTGACCATGTAATTTTTATGAACATTAATTGTGTCAGTTCATAAGTTCCTTATTGTAGTCTCCAGTGCAGTGTACATTCTTGCTAAGATGCATGGTGAGCACATAACTACTCATCTATTAACATGAACCCAACTCGCAACACCTTCCTCAAAAAAAAAAAAACGGCCTACACTTCAGCATTAAACTTTGCGTAGCCAGCATCACTCACGGAGCAATACAATAACAACATTCGAGCCTACCACTTCTGGTGCTTGCAGCGCACACGTTAGTCGTGGAATCGTTACGCAAAGATGAACAACCAGTTTGTTTTCACGTTGACATGTTTTTTTAGTACGTCGCTTTGTAAAATATTTGCACACACTTTTTTTCACTGTTACGCTCATTTGAAAAGTGCCACGTCGCGAACTTGTTCATGCGTGCTTCGCATATCGTTGATAGCCACGGTACGCGGGATGTCCTAATCCTGTTTTTTTTTCTTTCCGCGTTTTCTTTCAATTGCTTTCTCTTGTGTTTTTTTGTCTCTTTGTGTCTCACTCTCTCTCTTTATATTTTCCCCTCTCCCTATATTTCATTTGTTCTCTATTTCTCTTCGTCATGCTTTACGTGCCCTGTATCGTCGCCGAGCAGAGTTCTCGTTTAGCGCTCGCAACTGCTCTACTCGGCAGTAGAGATTGCCCGATTCCTGTTGCGCATGCCCACCTGAGGAGCTTTGCAGGACACAACACAAGTTAACGGCAACTTAGACGGCTTCACTGTAAAAATAACGAAGAGAATGCGCGCTGCCTTGTGATGATAATTCTGATTTTAGACATTGTGCGAACCAGTGTTCCCAGCCGGCTTAAACATGTTTCCTGCTTAAGACTTTTAATGGAACTGGCACACTCCTTGAGCGAGGTGCTCGTCCTTGTCGCTGTTCTGAAGCGCGGTTTTCATTTCAGTCAAATAATTTCCACCAGGTCAATTAACAATGTGCGTGAAACTTTTTCGGCCTTGTGGCCGCAATTTCATCCGCTATTGTGAAGCACATGCTTCGAGATGTTCATTTATTGTGCATATGTGCCCTCCGTTGGTACCGTATTGCTCGCTTGATTGTTTGATGAAAAGTATTTTTAAGTAGTTAAGTGCATTTTCTAAATAGTGCGTCACTGTTCATATTGATTCCCTGGATATTTGAGATCTGAAAGGTAAAATGAATGTTCATTATGCATAATATGCAGGTGTTATCACAGTAACACAATATACATAATATTCAATGGCTTTGTACGACCATATTTGGCATGTGTGTCACTGAAAGCATTTTGCCATTCAAAACTATATAAGAGGTGAAACTGATAAAACTGATTCGATGAAACTGATCGCCCCAAGCTTCTGAAGTTTTGTCATATCTCATGCGTCACATGTGATTGAAGACGCTTCCTATGTTTACTAATGAAACAAGATGTTTCTAAGTTGCAAGTTTCATCAGTTAGCTAGCTTTGAATAATTTTAACTGTGTCCTAATAGAAAACTTACCCATTCAAGTGACGTACACGCCACAGTTGTACAGCAAATGTATTAGTGTGCTTGTGCCACTGGGTTTCTCAGTGTGTGTTATCTGTATACTTTGGCTTGATTTACTTAATGTTAGGAACCATATTCTCAGCTACAAGATGTTTCTAGTATTGTCCCCTTAACTTAGCTTTCGAGAATTTTAATCAACTTATTGATTTCTTTCAATGTGATTCATCCATTTGTCCAGAATCAACGATACGGCCGCTCGCAAAAACTCCACATTCTACAAATGCTGCCTCGGATTCTGCATAGATCTCCTGCAAAAGTTCGCCCAGGATTTGGGTTTTACGTATGACATACACCGTGTGGAAGATGGCACATGGGGTGTGAAGGACGTGAGTTCGATTTCATTGCTTTCAACATCCAGCTTAAAAAGCCTGTATTCAAGATCAGAATTGACTCATAAAGCAGCGCCGTAGTGAGAGTGAGGGAATATCTGCGTGAGTGAGTGAGTGAGTGAGTGAGAGAGAAATAGAGAGGGCAAAATTTGTACCTTTGTCAGTGGCCAGTTTCCAGCAGTGCGTCTTGTAAACTTGGCGAGATGTACTTTTGCACTAGTTGGTTCATATTCGCAGAAGAGCCAACTGCACACGTCATTTTGTAAACATTATTCAGAGTAACCAATTTGAAATTGTTAAAACCTCACATTGGTAGGCTACAATCATTACGACTCTAATGCATTGCAATGTTGCGTATTGGTTGTTGACTAATAAAAACGTCATATGCTACAGTCACCCCAGAATTATACCGTAGAAGTTGAAGACTATTTAGTGGTCAGAACACACGTAGTCGGCAATAAAAGAATGAAGTTCAATGCACTGCGGTGAACTACAACTGCTAGTTTATTTTACAATCGAAAGAGCCCAAAGACGCGGAAATGTAGTTCGTGAGGATGGCTTGGTTGGCAAGTATTGGATCTTGGAAACAATTTAGCCGGCCGGTATTGCATCTGTGTGCGTTCCTAGGCTTCAAAGTGGCGAAACCAACTGGCGCACTAACTTATCCTCATGAAACTAATTTATCGCATTGAATATACAAGGAGGACGTGCCATGTAAAAATGTATGACCGAAGTTGGCAACCTTTAGAACTTTTAGCCTAATCTGCTTTTAACAATTAACATATGCTGCTGAATCAAGCAGTAATATTGATTAGCTTGTTATCAGCGAGAATTCCCACTTTATTTTACTTGGCAGAATGGTACGTGGAATGGATTAATAGCAGAGCTCCTCGAGGGAAAGGCGGACATTGTGGTCACTTCTATCAAGATCAACTCTGACCGTCAAATGGCGGTTGACTTTACGGTGCCATTCCTCGAGACTGGAATCGCCATCGTGGTAGCAAAGCGGACTGGCATCATCTCACCTAAGGCCTTTCTCGGTGAGGACTCTTGTTTTTTGGCATGTCAAGCGATAAAAAAATCAAGAAAGCAGTCGCCAAATCTCAAAGGATTCCCTCTCTACTATAGAGACCCTCTTTGCGGAGTTCGCTACCAAGCTTAATGTTTTTAAGAAAGAAAGACGCATTAAGGTAGTAGATACCTTTAAAAAAATTCAATTTATAAAGTAAACCTATTTCTTGGAAAGAATGTTATCTCGGAGGTGATGCTCAGTTTTGAGTGACATAACTTAGCAACATGTACATACGTTGTGAGCCAAACACGCAAAGCTTCGACGTGGGCATCGGACGGAAGGTAAGTTCAGTGAAAGCACGTCAAAGGTTGTTACATACATGCAAACTGTAATTTAAACCAGATTCAAAATTGTAGATTAACCAGTGCCCTGGTAGAAACCAAGCGGTATGTTTGGTGGTTTGAATCACACTATTACTCATTGGAGGAAGGCTCCACACGTCAACAAGATATATGCGTATTAACAAAGTAAGCGTATGTCTCTGTATAAAAAGTGAAAGAATTCATCAATAGTATTATCGTTTAGGTACTTAAAGGGGTATTTAACAAGTTTCCTGCCCTTAAGCACAACTGCTGGACTGATGAGTGGACTGATTGCGTGCTATAGGCAGAGCCTGCCAGGATGTTTTGTAGCAGCTCTAGGTGCTATAGGTATATCGGTCGCAGTATGAATAGCAGTCCACCAAATATCACACTGTTTTTTTTTGTACGTCCTATTTTCCTCTGTAGAACCATTCGACACGGTATCGTGGCTGCTCATTCTGCTGGTGAGCATCCAAGTGGCCGCGTTCTCCATCTTTGTCTTCGAGTGGATGAGCCCCTCCGGCTACGACATGCGGATCACTCCTCCCAGAGGTGAGACAAGTCATGGTTGAGTGGTTTTTAATCTAAATGCAACAACTGCGTAATGGTATAGTGTGTTCTAATCTAATCACAAAAGACTAACTAACAGCAGCGGGAAGGCGGTGGTGGTGGTGGTAGAAGCATTTTGTCACAGAGAATGTACCAGAGAGTTGTGGCATATTGCATGATTGAGTGGCAAGTCCCCATTCCGGGAGACCAATGGAGTTGGCCGCTTGCTCGAGCGCGCCTCACCAAGGAACGTTGAGCATCCAAGGTCGAGCAGCCGAGCAGCTCTCCACCCAATTCTCTCTAGTTGGGATGAAGAAAGAGGGTAAAAAAGGAAGGGGGTTAGTAGCAGCGGGAAGGCGTACTCTAGAATTCATCTGGCGTGCCGCTGAGAAGGGTCCGCGGACGAGTTGAGCATTCTAAAGCCCACATAGAACGTCAGAAAAGGGGCTGATAGCGTAGAACTACTGCAAAACTGTTTATGTTTTTTTATCGTAATGCGTCACATACAGGGGCATCAAAAAATAAATAAAACTCACCGTGCAATAAAAGCAAAAGAAAACATGTGAGAAATACTGTCTATGTGAGAAACCGGTGGTTGACGTAATGATACCCGGACAATGATGTAATATAAGATTGAGTTTATGTCGGTGTATTGCCTACACAATTTTTTAACTACATTGATTTGAATTGTGAATTAAAACGCAGTTTCAATAAATTCTTGAAAATTCCAACCGAAAACCTTCGGCCAAGTTACTATTTGAAGGTACACATTGTGTGCTTTGTCAAGGTAAGTGTTGAAGATGTGGGTCGAGTTCTCTTTACTGCCAAATAAAGTTAAGTAAATTTTGTTAAGCGATATTAAATCGACTGTTGATTGTTCTAATATCCCAAAACCACCATATGATTGTGAGAAATATCACTCGGACATTTCACAATCTTTGAATTACTGAAAAACCCTTACACTGAATCTGTTTTGTTAAGAAGCGTATGCAATGTAGCGTTGTCGGTAAAAGGGTTCTTCAACCTTGCCAGAAGAATTATCTTTCGAAATGTATGTATCAATGATCCTTTTTTATGGACGTGAAATAAGGAGATGATAGGTCACAAATGGGCACAGGCTACTCCTTATCCTTTGTAGACGTCCAACTTAGAGCACGTAGTGTGCAAGTCTCCAAGCTTGATACGTGCACAGCGCGTCTAATATACAGTTTAACATATCAGTAGGTACATGACTATAAAAAGAACTCATTCAGCAATCACCTACACGTATGTCCATGTACGGTCGTGTTAACAAATAGTAAAGTAGCCGTTGCGTACAGTCACACTCGTATACACATATGCTGTCACGTTAAAAAACAAAAAAAGCCATAGTGCACTAATATCGACCACTGTGTTCAAGAAAAAAATTACAGCATGTCCACGGACTGAATTATGATGAGTTAGACGAAGCGTCCGTCAGTACGTCCGTGCGACCATCCGTCCGTGCATCCGTCCATGCGGCCGGCCGTCCGTGCGTCTGCTCGTGCGTCCGTCCGTCCGCACGTCATTTCGTCCGTCCATGCATCCGTGCATTCCTCCGTGCATTCATCCGTGCGTCCGTTCGTCCGTGCATGTCTGTCCATCCATCCGTGCGTCCATCCATCCGTCCGTCTCCTTGTCTCTCTGTTCGTTCGTTCCGTCCATCCATCTAGTAAACACTTCGAGTAACGCCATCTCGCATCTTTTCATCATATATTCATCATATAGGAGTACCGCCACTCAGCGGACATTTCGAGGAGTAAACGAGAGGTGCCCCCCGACTACTACAACTACTACGACGACTATACTATTACTATATACATCACGGACGCACGACCCATGGCATAGGGAGCTTCGCCCCTAAAACATTCAGTGCTTTTACTGCGCACTTTTTAAAACCTTTCGTTGGACACGGGTCCAAAATTTGCCTTGAACCAAATAGTCGGCGATCCGCAGAGCATCGGTTCTCGCTGTTCCGCACCTACTGGCTGGTGTGGGCCATCCTGTTCGGGGCGGCGGTGAACGTGGACTGCCCGCGCGGGTACACTGCCCGCTTCATGTCCAACGTGTGGGCCATGTTCGCCGTCGTCTTCCTGGCCATCTACACGGCCAACCTGGCCGCATTCATGATAACCCGAGAGGAGTACTACAACCTCATCGGCATCGAGGACCACCGGGTAAGTCACACTTATCCTCACATATTATTAAAGTGAATGGTGAAAATGTATATTCTAGAAAATGATCATTCCTGGAACTGCAATATGGCATAGCTAATAAAGAACTTAGCCGTTCAAGTGTTTCTGTTGAAGGAGTAAGGCATCATAAGATTGTTTTTCATCTGCCTTCTCTGAAAGATAAGCATATTCCGCAACAAACTTTGCACCATCTACGGGATGCTATATCACTCGGCGCTTTGATAACTTGAAAAGGCTTGGTGTGAGTGTGCACAATTTGTATTCCTGTTGCTGCTTAATATTCACAATGCTTACAAGAAAGAAATGCTGAGTCGTCTACTACATTTCAATCATTAGAACGAACTACAGGCTTAAAACACACTGTAAGAAAGAATTCGTTTTAGTTTTAGTTTACTTTAGTTTAGTCAAGATGGGAATTGCATGAGCTATCCAGTCCCAGAAACTCCCATCCCTGAAGCATTACTTCTTTATAACGGTCACTTCGTAATACGCCCGCATGTCAATATGCTCCCAATGCTAAGTGACTGAGTATATAAATCACATCGCCTTTTAACACTCCCCGTGAGGTATGTGCTCATGTGGTTACATATTCTCCATGAGAGTTTAAAAAAAAAACTTTTGCAAAGACGTGCGTTTGTACGTGTATGCGTGTCTGTGTCTGCTCAGCCATTGCCTTTGCTATAAGCATCAGTTCTAGAGGAGTCACTGGCCCGTGTAACGCATAAAAGTTGGGGACGCAGTCACAATTTTTTGAGATGCAAAGCAGCTCCTTGACTCACGTGTGTAACGCCGTAAGAACGTGCGTCCGTACGAACGCAGCGCGTTCCCCTCGCCGCAGTGGTTGGAGCTGTTCGAGCACGTCACGCCGCAGCTCTGCGCGTTGACACCACGCTCCTATCACACGCTTCCCTCACAGATGCGCGCTGACGTCACTCTCTCTCTATCCCGCAGCACGCTCGCCGCAGCTCCCGCAGCTGCCGGCTCCTCCGCCCGCTCGAAACACATTATTTCTCGCTTCACCCACTCCACCGCCCGCAACGCTCCACCGCATGTCAAGTGGAAACAGTCTTTGGGCTCGTTTATCTGCAATGAGACTTACACGAAACTCTACCCCCCTTCCCGTGCTTTCGCGTAGAAAAAATCGTTTACTCGAGTAAACGCTACACCGAGTTCACTGCAAACCGTTCTTCCAGCACCCGCGTACTTCTCCAACGCCGTGCGCACCGCTGCTCCTTCGCATTCCGTCAAGATTCCCTTTGGGAAGGTCGTCCACAACAATTTTTTCGTGGCGCGGGACACCTTTTTCATCTGAGGTAGGTGCAGAACAAGTAGATACGGTCGAAGATCTATTTTCGCTATGTATGGCGATGTTGCGGTTTTTCGTCGACGTGTCCGAATGTGTGACGCTGAGGCGTTCATTTGCGGCCGTTCGTGCTTTGTATAGAATTCGGTGCATTCTACAGACTCGCACACAGTACTGCGATTGCGAATTCTGCCCACGTGACTGATGCCAGCTGAAAATTGAAATTCGCAAATGAAAAAAAGAAAAACGTTGAACTTAAAGGGGCCCTTCGACACTAATCAACTCACCGTTTTTTATTCGTGGGTTATGTAGAGTGAAGTACAGACAGACTAATGCAGCAAAAAACGTCAGTGATAACGGCACGCAGTCTTAAGTTATTCGACTTAAAAATTTAAATTACAAGAAGAAAGAAATCCGACCCTCAAATCGATTTTTTTGGGGTCCTTTGACCACATTTCACTCGCCCATGACGTCGGAAGACTGCCCCAATGAAATGTGCTCGATGTGTTAACATAGGGGATGCTCGCACCCCATTCTTGTTTTTTCTTTAAGCTATGTGGAACTCGTGCCTGATGCCTGGCTTGCCGGAACGTAAGCGGGAGCTACTGTGTCGAAGCGAGGTATTTTCAGCTGTTTTTTTTATTATTCCGAGTCACTCCCTCCTCTTATTCGGAGAAAGGAACTTGTGGAACGACCAGTACAGCAAAGTACTGTTGACCCTTTGCGCATTGTTCGGTGATCTGCCCGACGCGCAACAATAGTGCACTGTAACCCTTTAACAGCGCACGTGTGGAAAGAGACAGCTCGCAAACTCCCAAAAGCAAGAAGAGGGAAGAAAGAGAGAGACGTCTATCGTATGGACATCCCACCAACCGGGTACAGTGTATTAGAAGTTTAACCGGGGCAAGCCAAAAATCCAGTGGCGAAATGGCAGCCAGCGTCTCTGTCGTTGTTAGTAGTCGCTGTGATGCTTTTTGTTGTGGCCGCGTCTGTTCAGGGTTCGATGAAAAAGCCGAGAGACGAAAGATGAAACAGATTAGTAACCTCAGTTTTGATTTTACACCATGATAGCTTCTAACGTTACATTTATCCGTTCATATGGCGGCAACCTTCCGACTTCATCTCCGCCCGCATAGTTCTGACTAGGGCCACTACTTGGTGTTGTGGTCGGCATCGTTGTAGTGACTTCATTGCGTTAATTATACTAAATCATACAATATCCGGCCTTAGACCAATGCTAAAATTGCCTCTAACTATAAGTCTACGCCAACCACAAAAAAAACACGTGCTTCAATAGTGTTGGAGGGTCCCTTTAAGGTGGGCCTAAAGTAAAATATGGTTGTAAACAGGGGTGTCTATCAGGCCGTGGAAAGTATATATGCACACATTGAATGTTTTTTTGTTTAATTACTCAAAAAGTAAGCGTCCCACAAGAACTACATGGGTGGTCAAGGTTTGTTGCCTATGCACACATGGCGATCAAACTGCGTTCGTGCGGTGCAAGCAATGCGCTAAAGATTGCCTCAGTGCGGCTCCATTGGGAATGGGCGAATGTTCGGTATAGTATCAGGGACGGTTCCATGCTCTCCCATAGTAGAGTACCTAGTACTCTAAATCATTACCCACTTTTTTTGAACACACACTGCTCTTGTCCTGTGTGAATCTCTGGGACGGCTTTCACCTCTCCCAGTACAGTGTACAATGTACTGGAAAGCATATACCACTTTTTTTAAACACACATGCCTACGAAAATAACATCTCGATATACAAAATACTGAGCCCCAGGAACGATAAGTGAACGTCTGTTATGTTGAAAACGTGACGACGTTCAGAGAAGTGCTCGAGCACCGTGAGAAATGTGACGAAATGCTTTGTATATTAGATACACTGAAACAAATAAGGGTGTGCAAATTTATGGAGCCAGCCTTGCACATGCTGGTGGGTGATGCGAAGCACATTTGTACATGTATACAACGTATTAGTATTGCTGTAAAGAAAAAAAGCGCGAGTGATGTGCAGTTGTCAGTGTAGCTGTTATAATACTACAGATAATTTTATGGTCATTGTCTTGTCTATTCCGCCTTGTGCGTATATGGAACAGTCTTCCTTCTGTTGTTGAGTTATCACCGAGAAGCAGATCTGTATATTATTTCTTGAAAATTCGGCAGATCCCATTACCTGGAAGTCGACGTTATGCGAAGCATGCGGAGGGAAGGTGACCGTGTTGAAATTTTTTTATTGAGAAGCACGTCATGAAACGACGCTAAATATATGTACAAATTTTGCACGCACATACATATGTTCAAGAGTTGCAGATGTTTATATAACCAGTTGTTTACATTTGCGCAATGATGTCAAGTGGAACATGCGTGTTAGCAACAACGGAAGCTGATATGAAGCGCTCGCGAAGATGTTGGCCCTGGACACTGCTACATAAATTTCACTTCAGCGCATGGACACTAACCAAATTTGACGTTAACCCGGCGTGACGCCTGTATCACAGGAGTACATATGTATTATTCATAAAATTGGGCATACAGCACTGCAACCACTGTTGACGTTTCACGAAGATTAGCGTCTTCTTGAAAAGTAGTTCTGAGACCTGGTGTAGCTCTGTGGTAAAATGCTTGGGTTCAATTCCAGCTGGAACCCTGACATTTATTCATTGCATTTGTCGCGTCGACGCCACTGATGTTGGGTATCTCTTAGCGCTAACGCGTTAAAATTGCCCATATGCGTTCTCGTCGTTCCTGGGCAGATACTAAGTGTCAATCACCTCTGGCACATACGCGCATACCAGCAGCACATTCTCGCCCGTGGGTATGTGCCACTGTGTGGCGGGAAGTGTTTGACGACGTACGCGACGCGATTTTGGCGTTATCTACGTCTTTACCAGTGCGTCATATTCATCAAACCATCTTACTCTCCCATGCTAACTTTAGTTGACGCCAAGTTAAGGGGGTGACCACGAGAGCACCCAAACGTAAGTAGCCAGATAGATAGATAGATAGATAGATAGATAGATAGATAGATAGATAGATAGATAGATAGATTGATAGATAGATAGATAGATAGATAGACAGACAGATAGATAGATAGATAGATAGATAGATAGATAGATAGATAGATAGATAGATAGATAGATAGATAGATAGATAGATAGATAGATAGATAGATAGATAGATAGATAGATAGATAGATAGATAGATAGATACGCTCGAAGTCGCCGAAGTTCGCTAAGAAATAAATGCTTCGCATTTAAAGAAAGTAAGACTGCTCTTTGACCCAAGATGAAGTGCTTGTTTTCTTGATGTTTACGTACGGGCGTTTGTACTTTACCACTTCTAATGCCTGCTTCTCTTCTCTAACTGTACTCCACTGCGCTTCAAATGCGTAGTTACATATATTGTCTGCTCTATATAGATTTTGATTTTGAATTCTTTAGAGTGATGTCTTTGAATTGTGCTGCACTGAATGTTTTTTGCTTACTTCACTGCTGTGTTTGTTTTTTGTTCATGTGCCTGGATGTAGGCCTAGTCAGGAAGCAGTTTACGTCTTCTTGCTTTTGCCTGATCTCGGTGGCATGTAACTGTTTTTTTACACATGCCAGAATATAGAATATTATTATTGTCGTCACTTTGTCTGTTGTTTATTTGTGCTAATTACTTATCTCTCCAGTGTAATCATACTGTGCGAACGTTGTATGTCTAGAGAACTATAGCTGCGTGCACGTTTGTCTACGTGTATTAACTTTTGTGTGCTTAGTTTCCAAATTAATAAACAATCATTGGTGGGACTTTGAAGGGCTTTCATGTTAGTGTCATACTTGCCTGAAAAAGCAAGTATGGCACTAAAGTAAAGTACTTGCCTGAAAAATTACGCGCCTTACTTGCCTGAAAACGCTCTCCAATGGACCTAAGTAAATACTTCCCTCAGTCCATTCAGAAGCGCCGTTATTCAGGGGAGAAAGTTTTTCGTTCTGCCTGTGCAGATTATATAAAACTCCCATCAGGGTGTGCTGAAGAGAGCAGGTCTTCTACTGCCATCTCGGCTTATTTTAGCTCGCAGTACAGCTCTTGCACGATTGGAAACAGAGATAAAAAGACAGCCATGAACATAAATCAACGGCTCGAACTATGTTAAAAATGCTTCAGCAGTATTGCAACCAACGATTGATTCTGTGAGGTAATTTATCGAGGCAGTGAGAAATTTCTTAGGAAAAGGTTCAACGAAATGGAGTGCAACAGACATAATGTAAATAAAAGATCGAATGCACTTCCCCGGCCTCTGTTGCTTTCCAAACGTTTGTATTTACTTCACCCCTATATCATATCTGCAAATTTTTCCTTTCGAGCTTACTGTTATGAGCAACTCTGTAACAGAACTCTTGCATTTACTTCATCACTTGATCATATCTGCATTTTTTTTCCTTTTGAGATTATTGTTCCGAGCTACTTTGTGACAGAAAGGTAGAACACATCAGGAACCACAAGGTACACGCAACTTTTGTGTATATTGTGACATATTTTATAAGTACGCTTTAAGCGTCCATAAAATGCTGTTGAAATGAATCAATGGTACATGTCTGCCAAGTAATTTTCATCTCGTATCTTGCCCAGCTGCAAAACCCTCAGCAGGTGGAGCCTCCGTTCCGCTTCGGGACCATCCCGCACGGAAACACGGAGGCCGTGCTTAAGCAGAACAAGCCCAAGATGTACTCGTACATGCGGCAATTCAACCGGTCCACGGTCCTCGAAGGCATCCGGGCCGTCAAACGCGGAGAGCTGGATGCCTTCGTGTACGACGCCACTGTGCTGGACTACCTGGTCGGTCAGGACGACGAGTGCCGCCTGCTCACTGTGGGCTCGTGGTACGCCATGACGGGATACGGATTCGCGCTCCCCAAAAAGTCCAAGTACCTGCAGATGTTCAATCGACAGATGATCGAATATCGGTGAGTCGTGGACTCATTGTTACGTAAACGACGTGGCTTGAAGGTAGCGTCGGTAGGTAGCATCGGCGAGTATCGCTACCGGTCGGACATGGCAGCCCAGGTAATTCGTCCACAGTTTGAAAACTATGCACTATGATAGGAGCTATGGAGGGGTAAAAGAATGGGTTCAGTGCAGTACTCTACATAATGGCTGGGCCCTGGACTTCCGAAAGAGAGGGAGGCAGTGGTGCCAGGCGCACATAACAAAAGCCACGAGAGTTTTCTCTCCGAATTGGCCAGCATCGGCCCCCGTACGTACATGCAGCTGCAGTCCACCCATCATTCCTGCACAAACGGGCTATTGCCCGCAATTATGCGAAGGCGCGAAAAGACTGCCACAGTGCTAACATCTGAGTGGTTCCAGTATTTTCGTGCCCTTTAATAACAGCGTTTTTATAATAGTACGTGCGTACAAACTTCCTTGTGTGCCAGTCCAACTGAGTCATGAACTTAAAGGCTATGGCGTGTGCAAGTAGGAGCTGACTCTGGGGAAAGAAAGTTGCAACTGACTGTGATAGCATCCGTAAGCATAGTTGATAAAACGGCCAGCATAATCTGCGCATTGGACGCTGATCGTGGCAGTAGCAGGTAGAAATGGAGGGGTACTTTGAAGCGCTCTGCTGGTAACATATGGCCGAAACTGTACCTACACTAAAAGCAATAGAAAATGTAATGAGTTGAACAAAGCGATTCATTGATGAATAATCTAACAACTAACCTGGTAATCAATCAATAAATTAACGCCACCGCAGGTGCGTTCTTTGGCTTTAATGCGAATATTACGTAAAGTTGGGTAAACGTATAACAGATATCACGTCTTCTTAGCACGAATTCTTTGAAGGCTAAGATAAAACTGGGTCTTCGGGTGTCTACTTTCTGCCGTATTTCGGTCAAAAGTATTTCTACTGAAATCACTCTCAGTAAATCTTAAACCAACAATTATGAAGATCTGCTTTCTTGTTACATCCCCGGACTATCAGATGTCGCGAAGCCTTTGTTGCCATTATAACAAAGCACTACGTGCGCCTTTTTGTTAACTAGGCCTTGAGGAGCATCGCCTCTCTGTAGCTATTGCCATCTGCCCTGCTCCTTCCTTTTCCCCCATTTTTTCCCCTCTCAGTGAAGTGTTGCTAGCGGGAGGTTGTACCTAAGGTCCACCTGGCTCCTTTATAAAGAACTTTTTCCCTCTTGTTTTACCCTAGGGAACGCGGAGACCTGGAGCGCCTCCAGAGGTTCTGGCTTCAGGGCGCCTGCAAGCCGGACAAGGCAAAACGCAACGCGAGCAACCCTCTGGACGTGAACCAGTTCATGAGTGCATTTCTCTTGCTGGGCTGTGGAGTGTTGCTCACCTTGCTACTGCTACTGCTGGAGCACCTATACTTCCGATACCTCCGTGCCCGGGTGGCCTCGGGAAGCCGGGGTCCCTCGGGTCGATGGCTGGCCCTCATCTCTCTGGTGAGTTCGCCGGGGACGTACTCCATAAGTTCGGCTTGCACTTGTCTATGAGGATACAACGTGTGCTGCTTGAGTGCTTTTAATGATGGAATGTTTTTTTAACACATGCTCGGTAGGCCTGAGACAGCCTTGAATCTGTGTAGACGTTGCCTGTAACAAGAGAATGGGAAGTTCTGACGACATAGTCACTTATAAAGTGGACATACATGCGTGTGTTGTAAAGCTACCCGAATTCCTTATTACACTCACTTATATATTGTTTATTTACTCATTTACATTCCCTTATTTCTGTAGTGATAACTATATGCAGAGGTCTAAAACTCACCTCTGCTAGCAGAGCAAGTCAAGAACTTGAGTCTCTGATGCGCTAGGATGGTGAAAAAGGTTGCACTGCGGTGCAGGCTAATATTGCCAAATTAAGTAAAGATGGTCGCATATATCAAACGTAGGTCCTGTTTTGAATAATATTGTCTTCAGGCTACGAAAACAATATTGATACCGGCCTTCAGATTGACTGAAATCTGAAAGTCTAGGTATTGAAATTTTAATAAAAAGCTTTAGTTTCGGTTATATTCAACATAGCACGGCTTGATGCAGTACCACAGGTAGAAAATTGTTAAGGCCAGTCACGTCTGCACAGTTTCTGATGGCACTTGCTAAAAAAATGAGAGATATTTATGCACAGTCCGTGCCACTAGCGAGAGGTCCACGAGTTCCAAGCGGCCGACAGACTTCTTGTTTTAAGTCCTTGTTTGTGCTAGAAGTGAAGCTGTATTGGCTGATTATTCATCTTTTCTTCTTCTTTTTTTTGCCATATCTTGAAATGCAGAGTATGGGAAAGTCGCTGAGCTTCCGCGACGCCGTGTACGAGGCTCGAATGCGACACCGCTGCAGGGACCCCGTATGCGACACTCAGCTGTGGAAGGTCCGCCACGAACTGGACCTGGCTCGCATGCGGGTTAGCCAGTTGGAGGCACAGCTCGGAATACGCAGGCGAGTGGATTCATGCCGAAAGTTGTGAATGCTGTTTTGTTTTCTGCAATGCATTGAAACAGTGAGATTGATGCACGAATAAAGGTGCACACATTGGGCTTTCTAGGGAGTACCATACGAGTATTTCTCTTCGACACTTTATTTTTTTACTGTTGAGACGTACCCAAGCTCGTGCTTTGTCAGGATAATACCAATTTCACTGCCCTAATTAGAGTTTACTAGAGACCTAATCAAGGCAGAGCCCGCCGTGGTGGTCTGGTGGTTATGGCGCTCGACTGCTAGGCCGATGGTCGCGGGATCGAGTCCTGGCTGCGGTGGCTTCATTTTCCATGGAGGCTAAAATTTTCGAGTCCAGTGGAATTAGATTTAGCTGCACATTGAAGAACCCCCCCAGGTTGCCGGAATTTTCGGAGCTCTCCACTACGGCGTCTCTCATAATCATATCTTAGTTTTTTTAGACGTCAAACCCCAAATAATAATAATAATAATAATAATAATAATAATAATAATAATAATAATAATAATAATAATAATAATAATAATAATAATAATAATAATAATAATAATGGTATTTATTATTCTTATTATTATTAAAAACTTAAAAGATTATACTACAATGGCAGGTTCTTTGAATAAAGAAGTTTTATGGTCAGGGCAGCCCACATTTTCCTGTTCAAGTAGACAGGTCTGTTGGAGCAAGAAGGCAAGCGATGTAATGTGTGTGGAGAGATTGATGTATAGTTGAGTGGAAGAGCATTTGTAAACCGATTTTTTTTTATTTTTTTAACGATGGCTTAGAGGGCTGATACTGATCCGAGTTTTTATAGCGTTCTCCAAAAACATAGTGAAAAAAAATTGCATACAGTTCAGCAAAATTTGTTCTCTTGTATCAAGGTGTCCTTCTTTGAAACAGCTTTCTTGCCAGAATGGCCGTCACACAGCGAACACTGCAAACTGGCTGAACGACAGATAGCACTCGTGACGGCAAATTTTAAACATTTTTTGAAAGCCCAGCAGCCCCGGGCAGCCAACATTGTTTTCACTTGCCTAGCAAAGTGATGAAGCGTACGAGCACAAGGCAAAAACTTTTATCTGTCATAAGCTAAATGCCATGCGGGCGGCCTCCTCACAAATAGTCGTAAGAGTCAAATGAGGCCGAAACCTGCATAAGTCGAGTGAGTGTCTATCTCACCTAATGGACATTGAGTTTTTTCAGTCTATCATGGTGGTGTAGTGGTTATTGTACTCGAATACTCACCCCAAGGTCGTGGTCTTGATGCCAGCCACTTCAGTCGCATTTCGATGGAAGGGAAATGGTAGAGGGCTGTGTTTTGTAAGATGTTGGTGCACATAAAGAACAGCAGGTGGCCAAAATTTGCCGAGCTCTCCGCTACACCACATTTCATATTCATATCCAAATTGGGGCACGTGAAATATTATGTATAATTGGTATAGATGTTTATTGAAGTGAATTAACATTGTAAAAGTGCGTCAAGCAATTGGAAGCGATAATAAAATGTTTAAGGTGAATCAAATGCGAATCGAATGGAAGAAAGCGTGAAATATAGAAAAATCAAACGTGAAGGCATGATATTTCACCTGCACTCTCCTTCGCGTTACCCAAATTTACAGTCAATTTAAATACACCATCAATTATTGCCCCTAACATTTAATTACCTTACCAGTGCTTTTCGACGTACAGTAGTAGCAGTTGCAACGCGGTACTTGAAGCACGAGTCAATAATGGTGAGGGGGAGAGCGGGAACGAGAGCGTGGGTGACTGCATTCGGCGAACCATGGCCCCCGATAGTGCGCCCTGGTGCGCCATCTCGGAGGCCATAGGTGAAAATTCTGTAGTTCTCGATGGTCACGGCGTAGCGCTGCGAAACTTCGTATCGTGCGCGCGCCATCTCCAGCCGCTTCAAGTGGTGAAGCACGGGAACGCAGAGCTTTGAAGTGATGGCAAGCAGTGCTCCACTGGCTCTAATGAGAACCGCAGACTGCACTGCTGTCGACCCACTGCAGTCACCATGTGCCCCGAGCGCTCTCGACTTCACTGTTACCCTCACCGCCAGCAGCAATGCGCTCCGAGAGTAACGTTTGAATTACCGAGAACTGTAACACTGTGATGAAATGAAGTGCCAAAAGCGGAACGCGTGGCCTCCGGAACTATCCATCAGGGACATGCGTACATGTGGCTAGGTATGTACTTTTAGCCGGTGCCATTAAAGCAATAAAATCCTATGGCCAGCGCTACCATACTGCCTGTACTATCCGAATGGCATGAATGACTGACAGATAATACGCACGCACAGTGCGATAGCGTCAGCCATTATAAAGTTCTAGCACCGTGGTGACACCGTTTGGAAGTACATAGTCGCCAAGCGACAGTCGATGCACGGTGGAGTTGCGATGCGCCGAAAGCGGCACTTTCTGTTGTTCGCATTTTGTTAGGTAGAAGCTCCTCATGGTCGAGCCGTGTCCCCTGTCCCTCGGCGTGACACGCTACGAATATCCATATCCATATGGATATTCATGTGGTATCCGTATGTATACCGTATGCACATGAATATCCATACCTATATGGACATCTCAATACCACATACGCATTGAGATTATTAAACTTCGTATGTACTTTACCCACGTGTCGTCACGTCTTTGCATGATCGAGTGGGCAATGTGCGGGGTTTATTGATCCCCAGAAGCTGCGCCCACTCTTCATCATTCACTTTGTGGATATGCTGTGATTTTTTTCATCGCGATAGTACCCATGTGGAACCATTCAGTGAATCTCTGCGCCCATATATTTGTATGTGCCCGTGCTTGGCGACGCAGGCCACCATCGACAGTGCAAGAGCTCCTGCGGTCTCGGGAAGGGACCAACAACCGGGTGACACCCTCGGATTCGAAGGGCGGACCCGTGGCCCTCATCCAGCGGGAGATCACCGAGAAAGAGACCGTGTTATGATGTCGCTCAAGAAACTCGTGACACGGTGCCCCGCTTGCCAACAACCATCTATATTTGCCTAGAGACAGACGAACTGGCAGTGGAAAAGTACACGCCCACATACACACGAGTATCGCTGCACTAGTAGCGATGCGGCATGGTAATTTACGACCTCTGGCGGCTGCCACCGCAAACCATTGTCATCGCCTCACGATGCAACACCAGCGCCACCATGAGCTGTCGCACCTGTTCCGTTCGTCATGCCGTTGATGGTAGTGAGCTGGCGAGGAGTACGACCAGTGTTTTGTTTCGGTGTGTCGAAAATGGGAAAATCCCACGTGGTCAAGTGACTGGCAATTCGTTACACTGGCTTCTATTACCCACAAATGTACGCATCTATGATTGAAGACAGTGTACAGAGATTTCTCGGTCGTCAGTTCAGAAGATAATTGCGCATTTTTCACGAAAAGAAAATAATTTCGTAGCATTATGCAGTCAAGATCAGTTTGCTAAGGCTGATTTAGTATTACTGCGGGATCGGCTGTTACGTGCGAAAGCTTGCTTCACAAAAGTTAAAAAAGGGACGTATATTCGCAAAATGCCCAAATAAATTCATCGTATAATATTGACAAAAATTTTGATATAGGTTGCTCTTGTGTGCGTTTATTCTTATTGGAGCAGACGCTTGAACTCTGTAGTCAGGGTTGCCGTTGCTGGATACTTTGCGCCAAATTCGCTACTTTACGATTATATCTGGCTATGAAAGATTCAGGTTGGTGCCATGGTTACCTTCTGGCTACTTTTAACTTGTATTTGGCACATTTACTGGTAATTTTGCATAATATTTGAAGACAATATAAAAGCAAATCTAAAGAATAACCAGTATTGGCAAGCTGTTCTGTCGTGTTGGCATGTGTCTCCGCCAGCGAGCTATAGTGTGCATCGAGGAATACTCAAGGGCGTCCCTCGATCTGAGACGACAGGTATGCGCGTTTGTACGAACGTGTGTGGCTATACAACGCAATGCTGACGAAAATTAAAAATGCTGAAACGCATCGCGTCAAGAAGTATCGGCAGCAAGAGGAAATCGAACTTCTCATTTTCTACCGAATTTCGCTGCATGAATCTTGACTGTTATTACTAAAAGTTTGCACCAACCAATCTCAGTACACGGTTTCAAGAAAAAAAAACTCGTTGTTTAATCTTCCTGCTGACTTGTTGGCCAACGATTACTTTTGCAGGAATTCTATCTAAGTTTGACAAACCCTGTGCGGACGCTCCAAAAGTATACTAACTTATTAATTTATTTTTAATTCACCTGTGGCTTGAAGGCCGAGCCATAGGAATGATATTGTGCTCAATACACTCCGTTTTTGCTTATTCAAGATCTCATGTACTGTTGAACACTAACAAGTCTATGCGTAACACTGCTTTTGTTTTTCTATTTCGTTACAAGTTTTGCGGTAAATCAAATTCTATGACAACTTTGGCTGCTTTTAGCTTGAGTTTCGCCTCATTTTCAGCTCTATCTAACAGCAGCCCTCACTGCAACTTTATTCAGTGCTGTTCTCCTGGTCAGTGATTCAATCACCATGCATGATGGAGATCACATTTTTATGATACTTGATGCGCTGCAGGTGTGGGTAATGACGAGAGCAACGAGTTGCCGAATCTGAAACCTGTTGGTCTTGGCTGAAGGATTGAAACCGTGTGTTCGCACGCCTTGGTGGGCTGGCGGCTGCTGACTATTGTACTTACCATGACAGCTTTGGTGTGTTCATGAATTTCGCCAACAGTGATGCCTTCAAAGTACACGTTGAGATACTCCAGCGGTGTTTCCGGGTGACGTGAGCGTTCGGGACGAAAAAAATAAAACTCCGGTTGAGGTGATTCGAAGGGATGAGCGAATAATTTAGGGGTTTATTTTGACGGCCAAGGCAGTTTTTTCTATTAGCAGATACGAGACGCGAGAACCCGGGCTCATAATTTATTCATCTGTAATGATACATTTTAATTATGTTGACTGTTGCTAGAAATACCAAAGAGATAAAATATTAGTGAAAGTCACGGAACTGAACCCCTTGCTACGGGGTCAATGAAGTAACGCAGAAAACTGCTCCGGAATACCGATAATTGATGAATATTTTTTTTCGCGTGTTTTCACATGGAGAGACGTTAGTTTTGCGGCTTGAGTGGTCAAGATGCTGTCGCACTATAACCTTTAAATAATTGTTAAACTGTTAGCCGTAATAATATCGGTGTAGGTAGGAGTACCGTAAGAAGGCGCTGGTGAATGGAGAGCACAGACAATATTCACGTTGTTATGGAGAGGCAGTTTTAGTTTAGGTGTTTGAAAGAGAGTATGACGCCATCCAGAACTGGGAGACGGTGGATACCACTCACCAGCGGGTATCGTAGTAAATTGTTTCAAGTGAAATCATGAACGTAGGCTGGTGCTTGTGACTGCTCAAACTGCGCGCGTATAAGCATGATCGTAGAATTTAAATGGCTAGAGCTTATCATACATCACTCAGTAGATTATTATTATTTAAAGAAGAGCTAAGGAATATATCAAAGTGTTTCGCGAATAATCGTTACTTGGTGTTGTTGCTAAAAATACTTTTTGTGCATGCTCGAAAAAGTGTACGGGTAGTGTAAAAAATAACACGTTATCCTACTTTAACGGATGATTTATTCGCAAAAAAGTGATATTTCGTAATAACTAAATGTCTTTTGACATGTCATGGTTTTTTGAAAATTGTTTACAGCTCTTTCCGCATAATGCCTAACTACCTTCGATTTTCAAGAACACAGGGATAGAGTTACTTAAATAGAGAAATAAACGCTGAAAACAGCACCGAACCAAGTATGTATAGACTACTGTCGTGGTTAGTGGCCTTGACAAGTTAGGTACCTATTAGCATGCTCAATTTTAGAAAAAAAAAAGTGAGGTTGGTTTGAGCATCGCATCGGTTCACTTTCATACATTGCTATAAGAGTTGCTTCATGAGAAACAAATTGCACAGGAGACAGTTTTTCTGTGATTGCTTTATCCGGCTGAATGCAATGCTCATTGACAGTGTTCTATTGAATATTTTCTTGCGTATTGCAGCCTGAAATGAGGCGAAATGGCAATGACGCCCCACGAATGTCCTTAAGGAGCTTCGCTTAATATTACAGAAGTATATCAGACGAAAAAAGGTGCTCTAATTTTAGGTCTGCTTGTGTTTGACGTTAACTTCCATAAGAGTACACAAAGCCTAATAGTACTACGGTATTATTCATGAGCCAAACATTAATGTTTAGAGGGCTGCGAAATTATTATCTGAATTACTGCAAAACTCGTCAAGAAACATGAAGATCAGTCGACTTAGTCGTCTTATTATTGTATAAAATGTCGCTGCAGCACAGCGCAGATTATTCAGCCTGATTAGGGTCAGAAAGACATTAGGAGCATGGCCACTGGTCCGGTGACATTTTTCATAGCGCACAAAAGCATCACAATTCGAAGAGTAAAACGTAGCTGGAAAGAATGTATCCGTTATAAAAAAAAAAACTTCCCATCCGAAATTCGAAGCACATAACGCGCGAAGATATGCCAGTTACGAAATTATTGGCGTTGCATAAACAATGAGCCCACGTGTCCGTAGGTGGCCATTTCAGCAATGTGGGCAGCAAAAATTTTATCGAAGAACTAATACACAATGAACAAACCTGTTGTGGCTGCCCACTAGTGGTTAGTGCGTTTTTCCGATGGTCGTTTCTCTACCTGTAACCACTTTAAGGACGGATACAGAAACAACCAGCCAGAAGCTTGAACTTCAGTGTGTGAATTTGAAAAGCGAACACTTGACGATGATGGTACACTCACGAAAGCTAGACAAGTATAGCATGTATTTTCATCATCAAGTTCTCACTCTTCAAAAACGCACATGTCTCAAGAACAATCCTAGCAGTTTGCGCTTCTACTGTCCGTCAGTGGTTGGTCCGCTCGGTTTTCGTCCTCCGTAAGATGTTGTGCTACCTTCCGTCGTAGGTCATTGCTAACTTGCCAGATCAATTTGCCGTGAAGATAACTCCAAATACAGAATGACTCTAAAAAGTGACACTTCGCGGCACTTCCCGATTTTCGGACAAGACGATATTAGCTATCTACTGCTTGGTCTCGTCTAATAAACGGCACAGATGAAGAGAAAGACAGGCTCAAAAAATAACAATAGTCGGTTACAATCTAAGATAAAAGCATCAATTCCACTCTCATTAATCGCTTTGAAGTCCAGACATAATGTGTATAGAGGCACCATCAAGTTACGTTCGCTCCATCTTGTGACCTCGATCGCTTAGATTGATTGATTTTTCCATCTTGATATAAGTTTGTATCGCTGGTTATCGGCCAGAAACCTAAACGCTATGGCAATGTGTACGAGATGTTTTGATAACAGCAAAATGCCTAACACAATATTTGATAAAGGAGTGACATTGTGTTTATATTGAACAATTTGCTGTCTGAAGAAAATAGTTATGCTTCGAAGGCACACCACCTTCTCCTGGCTTTCTTTCAAAGTTGAAGTAGAGGTGAAGCGGAGTTGGGTGAGTAGAGTTTATGTTTGTTCTTAGTATGTCACCGAATATGTTCACGCATTGTCATTGCAATCTGAGAGAAATCTATTGTGTACATAATTCATGTGTCTTACGTTTACATGTAATACGCATATAAACATCAGTAATTATATGTTACGCTGTACATGCGCAGGAGGACACGTTAAAGTGTGATAAAGAATATGTAAAAAATGTTTACGAGATTTGTTGTTGATGTTTGTGGCTTGTAGCCCATAGGTCACGCCCTCGGCGTTAATAATGATGACGACGTTTAGATGCGACTGCTGACGGCTTGTTCGTGTCTAGAGCTGCATACTGCCCATATGAACTGTGTTGACGTTTGGAGGACGAAATAAAAGTGAGACAAAAACAACCTGATAGTACGTACGGAGTGAATTGTTTTATTTACTACTGTCTTTACTATTGTATATACAATGGTCACGTGTACAGGTAAACCACACGCAGTCATGCAGACACACGATATAGTTAATAACGTAATGGAACGAAAAAGCTAGCTTCGCTGTAATTATAGATCGACATCAGCGTCGGTGTCATGGTCTGCGCGCGGCCAATAGGCGTTTTCTTTTCTCTAGGAGAAAAATCTAGAATGAAAAATATTGAAACATTGAACTTAGGCCTTCGAAATGCGAAGCAGGTGCTTGGCCACAGAGACGTGCCGTTTCTTCAAACGTCTTTCTAAAAAAAAACGAGAAGAAAAAAAACACTTTTGAATGACATCTAGTGGGAGCAGTCTCCTCCTCCTATGCAATGCTGGGTAGCGGAAATGTCATACGACGCCATGTGCCAAAACGTGTGAATTGAACAACGAAAGGTTGCTTAAAAGGCGAACCCATTACAAGGTAAGTACTCAGACATGTTTTTTCATAATCAGCAGCAAAATTATCAGTGGAGTAATGAATTGCGTAGGTTGGCATGTTGCCTTAGGGAGCCGTAGCGGGTCTTTCATTCCTTCTCAAAAGGTAGAATTAGAGTGTTTAAGACACTTTACAACTGTGTTCGCACTAGATTCTCTTCACTAAGTTCAAATGACTATACTATTATGCGCACAGATCTTTTTTTTTTGGCGCGTGGTGGAGGTATTTGCCGAAAAAAGAAGCCTGGATACTAATAAAGAAGGTTTTCGAGCTCGCGGCCCCCTTAAGTTATTGCGATCTGCCCGTAAAGACGAAGCTGAGGCACGCCCCAGAGATTT
Source organism: Rhipicephalus annulatus (assembly GCA_013436015.1). NCBI lineage: Eukaryota > Metazoa > Arthropoda > Arachnida > Ixodida > Ixodidae > Rhipicephalus > Rhipicephalus annulatus. The sequence continues at coordinate 256,734 of WOVY01001376.1, read as the reverse complement.
CATTAAAGTTTGTGCGAGTATGTCGTCCTGAAAAACACCGATACTTTTTATATATACCATTTTTGTTTTTCTCCTTCTCTATGTAGATTCCTTTTTGCTGTATTTTTTTTCTTCAATTTCTCTTTACTTCCCTCTTTATCCTCTTTTCTGTCGCTTTACTTGTCTCTGTGTGTGCTCATTTTTCACCTATTTTTTTTCATTGCACGTCGGTCAAATCTGCACACGTCTTCTGGGAGTGAAGAGAGAGACAAAAGAGAGCCCACACCACTCTTTTTGCTTTTAAGTAAGTTTTTTCCCCTTTTTCTTAGGATTATGTAATACTTGGAAGGCCCAATAACTCATATAACCACTTCTTGGCCAATCCCCCTGAGTGAGTAGGAGCCATGGTTGAGGTATAATAACCATCACATTCATGAGAGCGCCTGTCGTTTCATGATGGCTTCCTGTTTCAACTGCACAACACAGGAAAATGCTCTGCCTTAAAAAACAAAAACCAATACTCTGTGCCGTTCACAACGAGAATGGTATCGCAGCCTATTATGGTGCAGCAGCCGTACTGCGTTAGCAAAGTGAACCCGTTTAGTAGCGACGTGGAGACGAGGGAAATGTCTTCCTAGGGCAGGCATTTAAAATTCAGTCGGGTCGCATAGAGGGATAAAAAGAAAACGTTGAGGCTGCTTTACTACTGCCGTTAGCTTTTCTCCGTCAACCATACGAACTTTAACATGAGGGAGCGGATTCTGTAAATTGTTGCGGGCAAAAAACGGACGAGGATGAGAATTTAAATTACAAGCGCTGTGCGTCGCGTTGTTATAAGCACAACGCTTTCAGCAGTGCTCCAAATATTGTAGAGTACAGTGAATCAATCTGATTTTTAATATGTAGTTTTTTCTTGCAAGCATCTGTATCCAGGGACGACATATCTTGTCGAGCCACTTCGAAATGTTTCGCGCAAACGTTCCTTCCCGTCATAATCGCCATTTTAGTATCCGGTCGCTCTTGCCACTTCGAAAGAATTGGCATCAGCGATTGTATCTCAGTTCATCTTGATAGTACACGCCTTTAAAGCGCGGCCGTTGCGATGAGCTCAGCTAAACTACAAGGGACGCAAAGGATATTTTTGGTGTGCATAATGGTACAGCAGTTCTCTCTCTTTTCACTGTAACTGCATTTTCAGATACACGTATTTGGAATATTGACGTACTTAGCCTGTATGGGTGCACCACCACGGCATGCGGATTACTCTCCCATACGACTCCTTCATGATTGCCCCATTTCAAAATCCGTCAGGCCTCCCCGCATGGCCAACGACAGTAGTGCCAAGCGCGATCACAGGAAGCAAACCGAATTGTGTTCTGTATTCCGGAGTGCTATAGGCTTCTTGAACATCGCGACGCGGCTTGGCCGCCTTCTACATATGTATTGCACACAGTGCGCCGCTCTAATCAACTGTCTACTCATGACGTCACATGCGGGTGGTGGCCGTTATGAACGTGTGTCTAACGGCGCAGGTTCCGCGAACGTAGCTCAGGGAGTCACATGACGGTGGGAGCGAGACGGCCTTATCTATCTAACGGCATCAACAAAGCTACTCTCAGCGAATTCTGCGTTGCTGTCTGGAATTCTTGTGCTCGATGTCTTTCTTCCTGCCTTCGCCTGACGCGGTTTTTTTTTTGCACGATGTATCCGGCAAGGTACGGTGTTTCGATATGGTGACCAAAAAGGAGGGGGTGTTGCTTGCACTGATGGTGAATAGAAGGTCATGTTCTGGTGGGGCGATGTTGCTGGCGGGACCACAGCTACAAGCAGGAGTGCGCGACATTGAGGAGCCAATGACAGTCACATCCGGAACCTTAACCTAATGACCCTTACCGAAAGAAGAAATGTGGGTCAATTCCGCACTAAGTACGAAATTCAGAAATATTTCTTTCTCGTGTATTGGGCTTTCGTGCGACTTGTTTTGTCCAGGTAACTACAGAGAGGACGCGCCTATGAGATTTATTGTTAGGTTTACTTGTGAAGTATGGCACGCAAGCGCTTTTTGGCACAGAGTACTCCGGAGATCTGCGTGTGGTATTACAAAAAAAACAAAAAAATAACCACAGGATTTGTTATGCGTAGGCCTAGCATGACTTGAAAGTAGGAGTCATGTCTTGGTTTGCAGTAGATGTATTATCCCCCACTGATCTCCGAACGCTTTTTGCACCAAACGACGAGACCTATAGCTATCAAAGGAGACCAGGAGGACTAAACACGGGAGTAAAATCGCTTGACTTTGTCACTTCGGCGTGAATATTCTGCTTAGATAGATCGCGCTATAGCCCAGTTGTGGCTCTTGATCGTGCTCCGTGTGCCATGGTATGCGGGTATAGGAGCGCATGACTGAAGGAAAGTATTGCATGACGTACGCGTCAGCGATATCCGGAAATTGATGTAATGACCTGCTCATTGTGTGCGTTATACACTAATGCCCCCCTCTCCTCGTGACTACATTTATATTTATAAAGTTAGGATGCGACCAGGAGAGCACCCAGAAGTCGCCAGATAGATAGATAGATAGATAAATAGATAGATAGATAGATAGATAGATAGATAGATAGATAGATAGACGCCAAAAGTCTTTTTTCGCATCTATTTATCATTCCTTGTGAAGCCGTGGACCGCTAGCGGAACGTCCACGGGCTGCCTGTGGCCCGCTGGCCGCGTGTTGCAACCTCCGATTTAGACCAACATCTTTCGCCCCGTGCTAACGATCGTTTTTGCGGATTCTCGGACAGAAACATTGATGTCGCCTCACAGGAGGCCAGATTGAAATACAAAACCACACCTGGCAACACGCGACTTTTCTAGAATCTTGAACTCTACTAGCGTGGCCATCGTAGGACGTTTTCATACCAAGGAGGCTTAGCAAAAAATACTGAACTGGAAGCTCTTGTAATGCTTTGCTAGCAGTAGCGACGCCAGCTTTTGCCCTCCAAAGATCTCAGAAACATGGTATTTTCTGGTGGTGCCTACTTAGACATCAAGTGGCTTTCATCTGTTATTATTAAAGCTACGTTATTTAGAAATTTAAAAAATAGTTGTTTCCGAAAAAAATATTTCACAGTGAACATTACTGGTGCTTAATCTCTAATAAAATTTGCCTTGAATTCAATGCCTGTTAAAAACTAGTAAGACAAGGACGCACCTTGAGCACTATATGAACTAGAAATGCTGCCACGTTAAACTCCTTTGGCGTGCGAGGAAAACGCTCCTTTTCAATCCCCGAATGCCAACATCTCATTATGCCCCTAGTAAGATGGCTACCACAGCCGCTATTTAACGGTTCTCACGGCTTCACTCATGGGCAATAATTTCCACTCCAACAATTTTCTAAACCTCCTTGCTCCATACCAGCCCTCCATCATGCGAAACAACGCTACAATTGAGGCACCTTGTAATTTTACGTGCGTGGTTCATGTCCAGCAGGAAACTATTTGTGCACTCTATTATAACGCCAGAGTTACGGTCTTATATGTCTACTCGGCTGCTATAATTCATCCTTGTGTTCATAAAATTGTTCATGAACAAGATCGCATTTATATAGTTTTGTCTACACTGCTAATGAAGAGCCCTAAGCTGTCCTGCATTTATCCACAAATATATAATTTGAAGGTACAAGGGGTTGGTAGGGCTGTTCACAGACAAGAGTAATTAATGGCTTGTCCACACCGAAGGTGGGGCCGTCAATCTGTCAAGAGGTCTTTTCAAAGCAGCCAGGCAGCGAATGCTGGTACTTATTTAGACCGCACAGCTCACTTGCGTGCCAGCGTGGTCGAAGAGGGAGGGCATCTCGACCCTTTTCTGAACGCAACGCAGTCTTGTGGCGCTGTTTTTGCCAAAGATACACCAGCGCCACAACCAGGCGGCGTTCTGATCGGCTGCGTCAAAGCGGAGAGGTTCGGCGGGCGGCAAGAAATCTGTCCTGGAGCGATTAAACAAACCACGTAGTTTTCCGCCGTCTTCAGCCACCTGGGGTGGAGGTTTTCTTTGCTTTTCTCTTTTCGTTTGCTTGCCTGGGCCTCTCCGAATTTGGCGCGAACGACGCTGAATAGCTCTGTTATACGGTTGGACTGAGTTCCATAAACTTTTATCTGTTCCTCCAAAACACAGATCACTGTGTTGCGGGCCGCTCCCACGTGGGACTAAGATGCCGAACTTCTCAGCTGCTTCACCGGCTTGGTGGACAGCCCAGAGCTGATCTGCCAAGGACGAGCTGCGGATTGCCGCCGCCCATTTGGCAGAGGATGTTCGATAAATGAGCGGATTCGGTACACTGCCACAGCATATGTTCTGATGAAGCTATTTACCCACAATATGGGCAAATATTACTTGGGTATAGGTGAGGGTACATTATGTGTAACATTTTCAAAGTAGAGTACATCCGCGTTTGGAAAAGCCTTAATGTAATGGCTTGGCGAATCACTGTAGACAACTTCAATGTTATTCATCTTGAGTGCTTAGGCGATGGCCACCTGTTCCGCAATAATTTGGTTTTTCGTCATCACCATCGCTGAAGTGACGACACGTCCAGCCCTTCAACCGCCACTGCCATAAAAGCTTTCCCATTCGCGTAAGAAGCCGCGTCAACAAATTCGACCCTTCGTTCCTCGTTTGAGACTTGGCGAAGTATAGTCCTGGCCTTCGCTAATCTTCTTCCAATGTTGTGTTCTGGATGCATGTTTCGTGGTATGGAAGATACCATGATATTCTCTCTGATGTTGTCGGTGATATCATTGTACTTGTGTCTAATCGCCATTGAGTGTTGGGCCAGCTCCTGCAGGATCATTCTCCCCGAACATGTTGTAGATAACCTTGCAAACTGTGCTCTCTCTTGGGCTTCTGCTATTTCTTCGAGCGTGTAGTGAATGCCAAGCTCAAGTAGATGCTCGGTGCTGGTGTGTATGAGTAGGTCCAGGACCTTCTTGATAATTTTTCTGAAGAGCACATTCAGTTTCTCGGACTCTGCTCTAGACCAGTTCTCTGCTCTATACCTAGTGCTCTGCTCCAGACTCTGCTGTAGACCTAGTACGTTAAGTGGCTTAGAACAAACGCACGCATCAACCGGATGAGGTTGTCTTCCTTGATCCCATTTCTTTTGTTGGCCACTCTGTGTATGAGGTTCACAGCACTGTCTGTTTACCAAGTTAACTTGGCTATAGATTTGCTGTTAGCGTCGGTAGACTCTATCAACACGCCCAGGATTTTGATGGAGTCGACCCTTTGGATGGCATCCCCTTGATTTTTATGGAGGTGTATGTGTACTGTCTTAACGGCTCCCATCCCCTGGGCTTCGGTCCCCGGCGTGTGGTCCGATACAGTAAAAGTTCTGACTTGCTCGAGGAGCACTTGAGCCCAGAAGGACGAAGGTACTCTTCTACCGTGTCAATCGCCTCTTGCAGGGCGCTCTCAATCTGCCCCTCGCTTCCACCTGTGCACCAGATGGTAATGTCATCTGCGTACATGCTGTGTTTCAATCCTTCAATGCTCGATAATTTCTTTGACAGTCCAATCATGGCAATGTTTAACAGCATTGGTGAGATCACTGCCCCTTGTGGCGTGCCCCTTGCTTCTAGTTCGATTGCTGCGGTCTCGATATCTGCAATCTTAATCACGGCTTTCCGATCTGTAAGAAAGGACCTTACGTAGTCATAGAAGGCTTTCCCTAGACCAAGCTTGGAAATTGCTTCGAGTATGAATGAGTGGTGGATGTTTTCAAACGCTTTTTCTAGATCTAGGCACAGAATGGCTCTCACGTCTCTCGTTTCGTTGTCGATGACCTGGTGTTTGATAAGCTTCAATGCATCTTGTGTGGATAGCCCTGCCCTGAATCCAACCATATTGTGTGTATATATGTCATTATCTTCCAAGTACTTGTTTATCCTGTGCAGTATGGCATGTTCTGCAACCTTGCCGATACATGATGTCAAGGATATTAGCCTCATGTTGTCCAAGTTAGGGGGCTTTCCTGGCTTATGAATAAGGATCGTCCTGGCCAGCTTCCACTGCTCTGGCACCCTGCCTTCTTTCCATGCTGAATTGATCATATCCCTCAGGGTTTCAATTGAATCGTCATCAAGGTTACGCAGGGCCTTGTTTGATATACCGTCCGGGCCAGGGGCCGACCTGCCGTTGAGATCATTCAAGGCTCTTCTGATCTCCTCGATGTTAAAGTCGCCCTCAAGACGTGGATTTGGCGTGCCCTGGTACTGTCTACTTGGTGGTGCCTTGGACTGCCATATAAATTTAAGAATAAAATGCTATGACGGTTGCTGGTATGCGGCACAATCTCTATCGTGACGTGTTCAACCGGCCTGCTTTTATCTTGAGGTCATGGGTTACGAGCGTTAGTTGGTTGCATACGAAGGTGCAGACTCCCTTCTCTTTGGTATCCCCTATTACAGGCCGGAATCCAGGCAGCGTTGCTTGTGGTGAAAGGGCTTCTTGCAATAAAATAACATGAGGGTTTTCTTGGCTGCTCCTGATATACTGCTGTAGGGTTGCCTTCCTTTTAAGGTAACTTCTACAGTTTTATTGCGAGATACGGAATGATTCACGTAGCGCTGTCATCGTGGTTATTACATGGGCCGCCATAGCCTGATGCTGCACCTGTCGACAGGATTGGTACCACTAGTATTGGTGTCCGAAGAGGTGAGTTTAGTGCATGAGAAGGCACTGCTGTGTTGTGCAGATATGTGTCGACCTTTATAATGCGCAAAGTCATATGCTCTTCTAGTGCCAGCACGCTTGACTTGATTGTAGCCTGCCCATCTGCTCGCTAAGATTGGCTACTACTTTGCTGAGCGTGCAAAAAGACCTCTTTCATATCTGACATGGTTGTTTGGTTGGCTTCCATGTGTTGTGCCAAGACCGCCCTCTTTTTGTGGTTCTCGAGTTCCCACGTTTTCAGCTACGGGAATATCAACTGGCTGAGGCGTTGGCTGTGAAGACTGCGTGCTGGTTAGTTTAGTAAGAATATTTTTTATTTGCTTTAACTCAGCTGATAGCCTCTCATTCAATTTTTAAGCCCCACGTTTTTTGTGCTAGCTATTCAATTCTACTATGCTCTGGCAGCTTAGCTGTCATCACCTCTGCCGCGCCGTTGCGCACTCGCTCAGCCCAGCTGCCTTTCGGTGCAACTGTAGGTGTCCTACCCGGGTTGGTAACCGTTATCTCGAACTGAACGCCAGGCAGCTGGCCTGTCGGGTGCCGTCCCGGCTGCTCTTGACCCACATAGTGATCTTGAGAACTCAAGCGCCCCCGTGATTGGGAGGGGCCCTTTGGTCTAAAACCTCTTGTGGAACGCAACCTCCCCCTGGAGCGGGGGCCGCCTTTCCTGCTCTTGTGTAGTCTGGATGCTCTGGGTCCGGTAGGCTGGAATAAGCTGCTTGTCGTTGATGTCTAGACTCGATGTGATTGATGCGTCACGGGCTTCTGCGGCTGCTCGCGATCTTTCCCAACGTCTTTGTCTGACGACGTATGGCACTAAGAACCTGTTCTTGCACTCCTTGTCTGCCGTGGGATGGTGACCGTCGCACAACCTGAATCTTGGAATGCAGTGGTGCAGCCTACCTGGGTTCTTGATCTCGCAGGCTCTGCAGATGGTTTCAGCGGAGTTCGGCAAACATCAGACCGATGTCCTAGCAATCTACAGACGTAACAAATGTCGATATTTTTGCGGTAAAAAGAGCACTGCAAAAGTGAAGGACCAGATCTTAGAAATCTCGGCACTTTGTGTCCTTCGAACGCTATGATGATTGTCCCAGTGTCCTTGATTTTCTTGGCCTGCAGAGCGAGCGGTCTGTTCGTGTTCACAATCTTCCGGGTCACAATGTCCTGAGTATCGCTTACGGTGATTTCGCGAATCACTCCTTTACAAGTACTGTGGGGTGCCTTGGCGTACGCGCGAACCTCGAAAACTTTGCCTCCATTGTGAATTTGCTTGACCTTGAGGTATCTTGAAGCTCTGTCCTGGTCTGGAGTTCTTGCCACCATAATGTTCTGCTGCAAGTTGGAACAGATGATTTCCTGCATGGCATCCTCCTCTTTGACGCCGACCGCCAGTACTATCGCATCTGCCATGGCTGCAGCACCAGTTCTCGAGATATCTAATCCTCCACATGGTCATAGCACGATTTCGCTAAAGTCCATGGGTAGTGGCGGCATGCGTCCAGCTCGCAAGATTGTGTGCTTGGGGTCATATCTACTACGACTGGCTCGAGCGTCTCCCCCAAAGCCAGCCTCGGTCGAGCCCTTGGCAGCGGGAACAGTAACCGCAGCTAGTTTTTTCTTTGAGCGTCTCACTTCGGCTTCCTTCCAAACCATGTCTTCCGTGCAATCCTTTGAAGAGATGTCCTCTCCATCTACTTGGTGTTCCATTCTCTGTTGCCGCTCCTGGAATGCGCAGAGCGTTGAGTCACGTTGGCGCCGGGCCGGCGCATCGGCGGCAATCGCCTCCTTGGTTAGGCTTAAATTCTCCGGTGGCGTTGCCGTGTAAAATGTCCCAAAAATGGTTTAAAGATCCACTCACCGGCACAAAGGTGGTATCTACTGATTTCTTGGGAACTTAGGCACATGATGTGACTGAAAACTCGGCAACTAATTCCTGGATTCCAAAGGAAAGCATTCTTGAAAGCGGGAGCCGATCTTCGCGCGTACGCACTGGTTGGCACTTAGAGCGTCTTCCTTCTTTTGTTGCTATTTTTAATTTCCTTAATTTATGTCATTTTCCTAAAAGTTTTCTCGCGTCATGCCTCTCCAGGTACCAGCTGTCAAGCTGCTGCCTTCTTATCTCATCTGTGTCCTTGTGTGCGTCTTCAGGTATATCCATTTACAGAAAATGGTAACTGTCCCAGTGGAACAAATGGAACCTAATCAGTGAATCAATGCAACGGTATGACTGTACTGCAATCTACTATGTACACAAATATTTAGAAAAATAGGAGCTGGTATCTTGCGCAACAAACCACAAAATGATGACGTGACACGCCGAAGTGGTGGGCTTTGGAAGATTCCCACTAGTGCGTGTTGTTTAAAGCGAATTCACAACCCACAGTACATTGACCTTTGACATTTCACCTTCATGAAGCCAGGACGAGTGCCTAGTTGGATACGAAGGCTCGTAAGAACAGGCGAACAACGTTAGTTACCTGCGGGCCGACAGGAACGACAGGACTACGCTCGCCACCGCTGGTCAGGTAGCCAGCGTTGACGATTAGCGGGATGGAAGCCATGCTATTGACAGTTACTTGGAAGTTAATGCCTTCCATGTGCTGAACGCAGTGTACCTCTAAGAGGCCAACTTTTGAGGCCGTCGCGTCGACGATGGTCTCCGGACTAGTCCCCGCAGGGACAACAACATCGAAGGCCTGTGCCTTCGAAGGCATGCACGACGTTGAAGGCGCTATGGCAAGATGAGGTGGACGTTCCTGGCGTGGAACACGCAGAGACGTCAACGGGATCACTTTGTCTTTTTGTGGAGGAATTGCTTAAAACGCACAAGCTAGGCAGCGCCGCAGTACGGTGACATGAAGTGCCACGGCACGGTGTTTGATGCTGTCCCATGATGTTCCAAGCAGGACGCGCGAAATGGACGCGCTTGGGCTGCATGTGTCCCAGCCTGTCTGTGCACTCTGTGTCGGTGAATGTACATTGCGCACCGATGGAGGTTTCGGCTACTGGGAACGCAGAAATGTTTTGTGTGACAAGGTATAGAGGAAAGTACAATGATGGGTTTCAAAGAAAAGCCTTTGTACAGGTTCTGGTTTGATCAAAGGTTTTGTCAGTACACCTAAGTAATATTTTCGCATTATATAAAAAAGCGTCTAATCTAAAAAATACTTAAAACACGTTCATATCCTTTAGACCTATATACTTTATCTTATAATAATGTAGTGAACAATATATTGGAAACCACCAAAATATGAACGTGACCACAAAGTTGGATACGTTGAAGCGAAAGAAATACGAGCGCGCGTGGCTCGCAGACAATTTTTCTTGGCCATGAATGAAAGAGTAGAGCCCAATTGCGCGCTTCCTACCACCACCAAATGTATTTCCACAAGTGCGGGCGTACTTTCGATACTGCTCCTTAATTTTCTACACGAAACTATTAGCGACAGGACGCGGTGCACCACTGTGAGATAGCTTTATTTATTTCACTTTAGGTGTTGTCACATTGCGTTTGTGGGTGCATGAGAAAGTCCCGCCTTCTTCGTGTACCTCAAACGCTTGTATAGCTGCGTGTCTGCGTCGGTATAAAACTTTGATAGCGCACGGCCATTACTTCCCTCAGTGGTACAGGAAGTGCTCCGAACCGGGTCACTTTGCGTAGGGCTACAAGTTCTGAAGCTCCGACCCCGCACTTTTTCATTCGTTGCCAAACAATGTTGTCCGCAACTATAGCGTCAATATTCTAGCTAGGCAGCGCCGCAGTAAGGTGAAATGCAGTGGCACTTGACGAATGGCCGTGCATATGTCCTACTCACAAATTTCTATAAAGTGACATGCAGTGCCACAGCGCGGTGTTTGATGCTGTCCCTTAGCGCAACGCAGGCTTTCAATGAGCAGTACAGAAGTATTTCGAGACTCGTGTATAACTGCGAGGTTGCAGCGCTATGCGTCTTTTCAACAGGTTTGTCTTCATAAACTTGCAGTCTCCTAATTTGAGCCATCAAGTAATGAGCAATAGCTACTTCTCCCTTTAACCACTCAAGCGCTAACAGTATAGGATGGAGTGGCCTCATAAATAACACACTCTGCTTGGCAAATTAGCGGTGCATTGACTTCACATTTACTGATTACGACAGCAACGCTAAACGGCGTCATTAGCGTCATTATTTGATTGCGCGACCGCAGCTTCACGGGTCGTTACGCTCTAATGAGCCAAAAGCCTGTCGCTAAGCCTAATGGTCTCTGATCAATGTCTGGCAAAAGAACACAGTGTTAAAACTTGTCGCATCCTATGCAATCAGCCGCTGATAATTGTGTTTTTATTGCTATGTTTATTATTCTTTATGTTTTGATTGCAAGGCTTGTCCTTAAGAGCGAGAAAGCTTCATCGACAACTAGGGTGCCTTGCATCACTAAATTGAGTTGGCAAGCTCCTCACTTTGTAGCGCCAATCAGCCGTTATGGTGATCAAAAAATGTGATGTCGCTTAACAAGGCATTCTACATGAATATGAGGACGTTAGGTTATTTTCGCCAATTATCTATAGTGAAATTAGTAGCGTTGTTTTTTTCGAGTGTGAAAAAGACTTTAGCGGGAAGATTCTCAACAACTATAAAAAGGGTGATATCATAGATGTGAAGGAAATAAAATAGAGAAAGACACAGTTACAACAAAACGGGAAATGAAATAATGAAACTACAATTAACTTTAGACGAAAGTAAGCTTTGAATCGCGCAAATCTATGTTTTCACCGGAGAGGCGAAATTAAAGTAACGGTGAGGCGACTTGCTTGCTGGATTCCGTGCTGAACGGTTGTGCCCCCACGATCTCCGACGCCAACGTAGCTCTCACTGATCGGCCCGCCGTCCGCTATTTCCTGACGGCGTGAAGCTCTCGCCAAGTGATGCCCAGTCCTCGAACTCCTTCGACTGTGTACCAATACTCTTGGTTCTTCATCTTTAGTGCTCCCTCTATTGCTTTCAATCCCTCCCTATCCCAAATCTTCGTGAGCTACAGCTGAGGTATCGCACTTAGCTGCATACAGTTGTGGGAATCATTTTTCTCCTATTTAAACCACTGCCCTCCTCCCCTCGTAGCGGTGACGGCGTTAGTGACGTCCCGTGACTGTATGCCGTTGACAGCCGTTCCGTTTGTCCTGGCAGGTGGCACTTGAAAAAGTGTTGCTTGGCGTGGCTTCAACACATGGCGACGAATGCGATTGTAAAGGCTGGTTCACACCGACTGCTAGCACCGGTCACGCGACCAAGTTGTCGTTTAGCGACCAATCGCAAACGGTCGCATTGTTTGCAAGAGACTGCTTTGGCTAGTCGCTTGCTGCCCCGATTCTCAGTCGCGTGAGTGAAGTTGTGAAATGGTTGAAATCAGTGACATCAGCATTTCTTAACATGGAGGCTAATTGTTATTTTTTTCATTGTACAGACCCACGGTCACCAGATACAAATAAGCGCGTTTACAAACAAACGCGCAAGGTCTGAAACTAGTAAAGAAAAAAAATTGCCGGACATGCTGAATCACACAGTTTTTCAGTAGCGCATCTGTCCGCAAGTTATATGTACTGAATTGACCGATTTTAGTGTTAATAATTACATCTAATGGAGATTCCATGGCTCGAATAGTTTTCACACTTTTCCCGCAGTACCAAATTTTCTGAAGCGAAGTAACAACAAAAGTAGCTGCACCTACGCTACCTACGTGTTTAGTCGTTGCGGGAGTTTTATTAATCACCCAACGTAAACTAATCTTTTTGTTCAGTTTCTGTAATGAGTAATCGAATGAATTCAGATGAATATATATATATATATATATATATATATATATATATATATATTGGGCATATAACCTTTTTTTCCAGAATTCTGACAAGGCTGTGTTGACGTAAGTATAATGAGAACCATGACCCACTTTCCAACGTCACCATTCCTTCTTCATGAAATTGCCATTAACATCGTTTTTTTATAATTTACTAATGAATTTTGGGGCTGCGTTTCAAATCAGCTCATTCTAAGTGTTAATGCACTGATGCATGGATTGTAAAGGGCACCATCAGCCAAAGCGGATAATGCAGCCTGCTACCCGTAGATATCAGTGGCAAGTGTTCGTTGATTCCCGTCTGACATTAACATTAATTTAGGGCTTGATGTTTGTATTCAGTGTACGCTTTGTAGATGTACGAGATAAAATTGCCCGCAGCTTCCCTCGGGGGAACACTGAGGAGGATGTGGAGCATATAATTGGTTAACGGGGTGTTAAAGTGCGACTTACTTGGGTCGATGGCTAAATTGGTTAACGTGGTTGTGAAATGGGGTGTTAAATTGCGACTTACTTGGGTCGCTGGCTAAATTGGTTAACGTGGTTGTAGGAGGGGTGTTAAATGAGTGAACACGTACGACACGTATGTGAAAGGGCGGTGTTTATTTATTGCGACGAACTTTGAGCACGATGGCTTTTTGGTCGGTAAAGTGAAGAGTGAGTGGGTCGGGTTGCAGCGGTCGTAGGTCGAAATTTGCAAAGACGTGGTCGATGCAGGTTCCGCGAATGGTGGTCGGCTGGTGGTGTTTGCAGTCGTCGTGCGTTGCGCGTTTCAGCGAGTGTCGCGACGCCATGTATTCGACTATCCAATTGTCCTTGATGACGTCGACGTTGAAGTCGCCAACTAGCATGAACGGTCGATGTTGCGGTTGTTGTTTTCTTTAATCTTGCACGGCCTCGTCGACGTACTTTTCTACGGCGGCACGAGAGAGGTTTGGCGCGAGGTACATCGTCATGACGTCGACGCCACAGACGGTAGCAACGCAGTGCTCGCCGTTGGCGCGTTGTTGAACGCCGGGCTGTAGTCGAGATCAATGAAGTAGTCGTCGTCGTTGTCGTCGTCACGCTTGACGTAAATTCCCACACCGCCCGCAGGTCGTTGGAACCAGTGCGTGCGCGCGACCGAAGCGTATCCCGCAACGTCGACGTTATTGGCGTTCCACGTCTCGGTGAAGCAAAGCACGTCCACTCTGCGTAGTACGGGATCTCGCAAGACGTCAACCGCGTGAGCGCCTAGCGACCGGGTATTGAGCAGTGCCAGGGTGAAATGGGACTCGGAGTCAACGTCTTCGAGCGCGCGACAGTATCGTTGGATGACGGTGTCCAGTCTGTGTTTCTGCAAACGTTCAAATTCGTCGGCCATGTTCTTGTCGACGTTGTCGTTCGTGTGATGGAAGTGGTGGTCGCCTGCCTCGTTGGTAATGTACAATTTGTTGACGTCGGTACAACGTTGAAGGGACGTCGATCATTGCGACCTCGGACGTCGACGCGCCGTACAAACCAACCGACGAGCGGCAACTGAGCGAGCGAGCACCGACCTTGAGTATATATACAGCGCAACGGCGCATGCGCGCGTCAGCTGTCGAATGTTCGCGAAGCGCAACGGCGCATGCGCGTCCGCTGGAGAATCTGGAGAATGGTAGAATGTTCTCGAAGGTTGTCGAGCCAGAGGATAGTGTGGACGTGAGCACTACCTCTCTGTTGAAACTCGACTCGCTTGAAGTAGTCGACGACCACGTAGGGTTTGAAGGGCGAGCAGTGCTTGTCACTCAGAATGTTCATGATGACTTCGAAGATTCTGTTAGTGTAGATGGCACATGCGACGGGGTCGTTGTTGACGAGCTCGACCCGCTCTATCGCAGTGAGTTCGCTTACGACGCGCGAACGCCCTTCGGGACCCACACGCAGACGCTCGATCGTTTCGAGCAATCGATCCCAGTGCAGTTCGGAAGCGGACAGCGTGAGGAAGACGTGGGGCCTGCCTAGTTGGCGAATCATTGCAAAGAGTTCTTTGCGCCGCTCTTGCCAGTACTGAATCGTGTTTGGTATTCCGCGCATGAAGCCGAGATCCCGGTTGAGCACGTCTTCGAGAAACTCACGTCCGCCGCTCTCGAGTTGTTGGCGGGTGAACGAGTCGGTGGTCGCGTTCGTTCGGAACGTCATGGCCTTTCGGCCACGTTGAAGCGCATAACCTTGGCGGTCATGTACAGAGGAGAAGCGCACGCGGTGTGTAGAGGAGGAAAGGTGCACAGATAGTGGGGGAGTGAAGCGCGCGCGGTGTGTAGAGGAGGAAGGGATGCACAGATAGTGGAAGAAGGAAGAGGAAGCTTGCGGACGGCGCCGCACTACAAGCCTCGAGTATTAGATGCTCCGCATCTAAAAAAGAAGGTCGTTCCGTACCTTCCGCATATACTAAAATGAGACTTTGATGCAACAGAGCAGCGAGAAATTCATAGGGACTGCATAAAACCCAGACGATATCTGATATCGTCATTTTCGATCGCAATGACAGATTATGTTTCTTGCTTGTATCAAATTTGTAACACAATCGGCTCATCTGAGGAGTGAATTAATGGTTAAAGAAATAAAACTACGTCACAAATACGTCCACCATCACAAATACATGCTGCGAGATGGCTCAATGGATATATTAGCTGTAAATTAGCGAAAAAAATAACGAAAAAAATTGCAGCATATTCATGAAGTGAATGATGACAAGTGGGCGAAGCTCTGGGAGGTTGTGTCCCCCGTACATTACCCGCTTCATCCATGCCAAGACGTGACAACAAGTATGTGTAGTATATAAAAAAAATGTTGATTAATCACAATGGGCATATAGTGTTGTTGAATGGGTCCATATGAATAGTCATATGGACCCATTCCGATATGAGTATCCATAGGAATACTCATATAGTAATATGAATATCCATATGTGTATGGGTATCTACGTATGTGAAAGTCCACATGAATATTCATGTCGATATCCCTATTTGTGTGGATGTCCATATAGGTCATTTGTGCACCCATTTGGATATTCATACGGATATGAATATCCATATCGTGTCACGTGAATGGACAGGGTACTATATACAAGGGACTGGCTTAACCCTATGGAGCTCTACCCTTCAAATGTGGTTGCACCATAGCTTATTTGGGATTGCAAGGGCTCAGCTCAGCCTGCACTAAAGCAGCAACTATTTTTCTTGCACCGATTACTTATTTCAATCTATCGCATGCATGAATGACTGAAATTAATGATTGATTGATTCATTTGCATGGACATTCAGCAGCACTAACACTCTTTGTGCTTGTATGCCTAATGAATCACGAATCGTCTGCTTGCCTTCCATCACGTCCAAGCTACGTGCTTTAAATAAAATAATCTCTGCTGTAGTGCGCTCATGTGTAATTCTGGGAACATTTTCCCGTACAATAATTGTTTCGCGAAGAATAGGATTCTAACCGTGTTTTGAGATGTCCATTTTCCACGTAAGACCGTTCAATGCTGCCCTGACACCATTTCGCTACAATGGGTGCGATTTGCGGTTTGTTTTGATCATCGAGCCAGTGGTGAATCCTGACAACATTACAACTAGAAGCCTGTAAAGGAAATATACTTATTCCAGTTTTGAAATTAGAATTCGTACCATTTCTATGGCACCTAGAAAAATTGGAGGACGTTTGTGTTTCGCCTTCGCAGCAGATCGCGACAG
This sequence comes from Rhipicephalus annulatus, assembly GCA_013436015.1. NCBI lineage: Eukaryota > Metazoa > Arthropoda > Arachnida > Ixodida > Ixodidae > Rhipicephalus > Rhipicephalus annulatus. The sequence continues at coordinate 240,481 of WOVY01001376.1, read as the reverse complement.
TAAGACCGGACCTCATGCACATCCCTTTCTGAACCGCTATCCTTCTCCGATTCTCAGTACTGGTTCCTCTGCTAGTTTGTATTTAGTAGTATCGAAATTCTTTGACTGCTCCAAAGCTCAAAAACGAAATCTGTCACTTCACTGCAGGAGTAGCGGCTGTGTTTAACGAATCTGGTCCACAAAAATAGCGCATGCAAAACAGCGACGCTAGACGATGACACCCGATGCAGGCGTTGATTCTCTTCTTTTGTCACTATTTATCTCGCGGTATATTTGTCGTACGCTATTTTCTTCAACGCTGTTGTACCAACAAGCATAAGTAGAAACGCAGTATCACGAGCCATTTCTCTCCTTAAAGTATGAGTGCCTGAGAGCAGGCGTTTGCCTCCGTGTGCGCACTCTTTTACAGCGAAAGCTGTGATGAGATCAAAACACAAGTCACGCGTAGTGCCGTAGTTGTTCGCCGTCTCCGCCGCCACCACCGCCACTACCACCCTTGTCCGTAACCAGTATGGAACGAACTAAAACTTTATACATAAAAAAACATCATTGACACCATGCGATTCCAACTTGGGTTCTCTGCGTGCTAGCCCAGTACTCTGTATACCACTCAGCCACACCAGTGTTTGGAACTCCTTTCTGAACTGGCCTTAGGCAGACTTGATATCGGGAAAGAAAGCTCGTTAACGTGAGTAATGAAGCTTTTAGAACATCAAAGGAACAGCTAGGTGCCACACAGTGTGAATCGCGTAACGAGTAGTTCGTCCATTGCTCGAACATATTAGCAAACTTGCTCTTGACCACCTAATAACTGTGGCGTATACCCACTTCAGTCATATTTCTTCATCGTCGTCAGCCACTGCATAAAGAAATTGCACAAAATTCCTCACAAATGCGTACAGGATACCACGTTTCTCCAAAAATGACGAAGGAAAGCATAATAAATGCTGACCTACAACACATAAATTATTATTTATGGCGTAGTGGGTGCCCAACAGTGTGCATAGCATCCCAAACAGTGTTTTGAAAACGCTCTGAAACGTCGTTCTTCATTCTTTCGCTGTGACTGTGCGGCGCGTTTTGCGCAGGCTTGGCGTTTTATAGCGACAGCTGTTGTGAGATCAGGAATCGGGTAATGCACGGCGCTGTCGTTGTCCGCTGCCGGTGCCCGTAACCACATGGCATAGTGGGGCGGCAACCTGGGTCTGCTGCGTACCAGCCCTGTATTACACCACTGAGCCACTCCGGTGCTTGGGACTTGTTGGCAAATTTGCCTAAGGCAGGCTTCATGTTGAGAAAGGAATCGCGCCAATATGCGACTAACATTTTTATACGACTTATATACAATTTAGAGCAGCCAAAAAAGAACCAGTCCTCATACAATATGAACAGCGTAACCAGTGGGTCTTCCAATATTTAATGCCATTACAAAAGCTCGCTCCCGAACGCGTTATTCGAAAGTCGTAGGTTCGATTCCTGCTCACGGCAAGTTATTTTTCACCCACTCTTCATTCTTCTTATTTACATTACATTGGTTCTAATAACTTCTCCTATACATTCCTTGGCATTATTGTCTGTTAGATCTCATTATTTTGTCAAAACACGAAAAAACGAGCCTTTAGGTGATCACTTCTTTCCCTTATTCATCAACGAGGGTCTCGTACTGGCAGACTTGGGGCCGTTAGGTTGTATACGACGGACTATTGGTCAGCTGCCAGCTCGTAATGAGTTCACGTGCTATGGGACGCCATACAGGCTCATAAAAAGAGTGTGCCACACTCGCCGCCATGGCTACAGCTGGTGCTGACTGACACTCCCACGAGTAAATTCACATACAAACCCAATAAAGTGGCTAGGGGATAGCCGCAGTGATAGCTCAGTGGTAGAGCATCGAGTGCGTTATTGGAAGGTCGTAGGTTCGATTCCTGCTCAAGGCGTTATTTTTTCACCCACTTTTCTTCCTTCATATTTTCATTTAATGGTTCTTATACCTTTCCCTATACATTCCTTGGCATTGTCTGTTAAATCTCATTAATAATGTGTCTAAACACGAAAAAAACGAGCCTTTAGGTATACACTTCTTTCCATATATATATATTATAAGTTATTACACTTTAAGGGCCCGAATTCCGGACGTGAGGGGGGCATAAACAGGTTTCGAAACAGTGCAATAAATGGAATTGCTAAAGAATAAAGAAACAGAGAACAAACAAATGTAACATCAGGCACACGAGGACAAATGAACACGCCATGGTAGGGGTTTATTAATAGAGAAATCATGAAGCCATTTTTGTGACAGTACGCTAGTTTCAGTTCGTGCGCCATCTTTCTAACAAGAGAAAAATGGTTTTCTGCGTAACACCGTAACAAATTTTTTTCATACTATTTAGAAAATAAAATTGCAACGTCGACAACGTAGTGAAGATATGTACCGCAGCTAAACAGGCCGATCCTGCAACGCTGTCAATACCTCAAACAGTGGTTGTAACATATTTTGTTTTATCTGCTATTGTGCCGAGAAGTTATGGAGGAAATGTAGAATCATGTGTCAGAAGGGACATGTGGGGGAGAACAAGTATCATACGAAACAAGTGTGCAGTCTCTTAATCGGAAGATGGTCGAGAGAGCGAAACACACAAGTATCAGTGTCAGTCCAAAGCAAGCACACAGGTACTGACACGCATTCAGCCAGGAAGCGCAAACAAGCCCACAGTTCCACTCTAGCAACTCCCTAAGGACTCTACAGGGCGCAAAGCTGTTGGGGCTGCATAAATACACAATTCGTTCAAGCAAAGTGCTCTCTCGTTTATGCTCTTGCCTGATGGTCTCTTCGTGGAGGAATAAGGAGAGGAGGTGAAGAAAGGAAGATACGAAAAGACGCGTGCTTGAAGGCCAAGGGAGGAGAAAGCACTCAACACCGCCAGCCCAATTTGCTTCGCGCCCACGAAAAAGAGGCCGCCACGACCAAAAGGGATCAAAAGTTCCTGCGCAGTTTTCTCCTGTCCTTAAACCCGTTTTGTATCTTTCTTTTTTTCTGGTCATGTCTCTTCGCGTGGTAGTACAAGGAAGGCAAAGAAAGAACCGAAAGGGCAAGGATCTTAGTGGTTTCCAACGACGCCAACACGCCAGTGGCCCCGATGCCAAGAAAGAGCATGGACACAACAATAACCGATGATGTCGTTTTCTGAATGAAATTGCCGATAAAAAGAAAAGGACTGATCGAAGAAATAAAACAAAAGACGTTGGCCTTTCCTCGGGGTCATGCCAGTAAAGACCAACAACGATTCGTGGGAGTCACGGAAAAGAGGTAACTGAAAAGAACACAGCGCTTGAAAGAATTGTAATGGAAAGAAGTGGTCTTGCGCGGCAGAGCGACTCGCCAAGTGTAGGAAGGAAGCATCGGGTAGGGATTCGCAGTGCGGTGACGAGCGCACTTTGGGATGGGCTCTAATCGCGCTGCTTTTGAGTTGCTCTCCGGAACCTATTCATTCCACATTTGTTTCTAAGTTACAGAACTGAAACAAGGTAAGTACTATTGGTTGAACGGAAAGAACAAAAAAAAGAAAGTGGAGGAAGTTTAGTACAAAAAATATATCACCGTGAAATCCGCAATGTAAAGGATCTTAGAGGAGCTTGCTAGGAGGTGCAAGTGGCGTTTCTTGACGAGACCTTTTCAGTAGGAAGGCTTGTTAAAGAGCTGCGCTTGATGTGTACATCAGAGGCGGCGTCACCGGGCAGAAACTACACAGTCTTGGTCGCGTCGATTCTACGTTAACCGCATGCCTCTTCATGCCTTTCTGGCCGCTACAGTGACTGAAATGCCTCACGCTCATATATGGCTGACGTGGAGCATTGAGGCGTTCTTCAACAGGGTTGAGAGCAGGCGCGTGATAGAGCTTCGGAGGATGTCGGTACTCGTGCGCAATAAATTAAACCGGTACCGCTATGACATCATGCTGTAAAATGTGAGTGTTAGCATACTAGACAAGAAAACGTGCACCGTCTTTCGTGGAATGTACGCACAAGCACCTTTAAAACACTATAATGATATGCAAGTTCACAAGATAAGAGTGTTTTTCTTTTTCGTAACATCCTTGCTGAACTAGTGAGTTTGTTCAGTGAGTTCAAAGAATGTTACGTCCTATATCTTTGTATTCTTTATGGAAATCAATAGCGTGCAGCAGAAACTTTCTGTACAGGGGTTAGCAGCTATCTCAGTTTTAAAGCCTGGCTTATACGTTCCCACCTTCACGCGGGCTCTGTTTTCATTGTTTGCAACGGAAATCCGGCTGAAAAGGAAGAAAAGTAGCCTTCCGATGGCCGCTTGCATTCTTTTGTATTCATATCACTATGTCATCTTGCACCGGGGTCCCCGAACAACGTCCACTTTGATTGTCTCGTCCTCACACAACATTCAAGTTCCAGCTTACTTTTTTTTTGAGGCTCAACGCAATGAACATGTTTTTTGTCTTTTTTTCAGCTCTTCAGGAAGATATATGTTTCGATCGTAAAACTCCGAAGCAGCTATAGCCTTTCTTTTCGGAACGACCACATCCGGGCAACAATGGCACCACTGTTGTTCATTTCTTTTTAGACAAATAATTTTCGCTTGTGCCGTGTTAATCTTGCTTATTACTTTTGTTTTAAAAGCAATTCATATAAATTGCACATAGTAAATAATGCATGCTCATGAACCCGTCTGAAACAATAACAAAAAAAATCACAGCGTATCCACTGAATGCATGATGATGAGTGGGGCGGAGCATCCATCAGTCCGTCCGCACTTCCGTTCGTCAGTTCGTCATTGCTTCCGTCTTTCTGTGCGTCCGTCTGTGCGTCCATCTCTGCGACCTTCCGCGTGTCCGTCTGTGTGGCCATTTGTGCGTCCATCAGTCTGTCCACCAGTCAGTCCGTGCGTCTGTCAATCTGTCCGTCCATTTAGTGAACACTCCAAGTAATGCCATCTCACATGGATCTTTTCATCATGCATTCATTATTTAGAAGTACCGTCATCCAGCTGACATTCCAAGGTCTTAACGAGAGGTGGCACGGCCGGACTAGAGTAGCGGCATGCGCGCACTCTCTTACGGCCTGTGCTTCGTGTCTAGTCCCCACCTTTCACCGCCGCTAGTTCATGGCACTGTGGCCCTACCCTCGCTAAATCTGTGTGTTTAGAAAAAGTTGTTAACAATTTGTAGTACGAGGTACTCTACAATGGGAGAGCATAAAGCTGTCTCGTAGGTCTCGATTAAACCTTTCTAAAACCAAAAAGTTACGCCCAGCTAGTTCATTGTGGTGTACTTTCCTGGTCAGATAGTGCTCAAAGTGCGTCCTTATGTAACTAGTTTTTTTTAAGAAGCATCAAATTCAAGGCAAATTACATTGGAGATTAAGTCACCAATGTTCGTCTTTGTAGTATTGTTCATCAGAAACAACTATCTTTTTATTAACGCGCACGGGTTTCCTCCTCAATACGAAAGAGTGCGCACTTGGCGCTTCTCTAGTCCGGCCGTGGAGGTTGCTATACGTACAACTACTACTACTACTACTATTACATACATTGCGAACGCACGACCCACGGCTTAAGGAGCTTTCTCCCCCAAAATGAGAAAGATTGCAATGAATGACGCAAGCCTCCGCCATGATTGTGACGGCAGCCAAGGGGCGATACTATAGCATGTTCTATCTTTCTGCGTTATTCTCTATCTTTTTGCACCCATGGCGCTAAATTGCCAAAGAATGACGCAGCGAGTGCCTTTACCGTCAGTCGCTATGCGCGGCAGCCTACATCGCCAACGGCGTGGCAAGTTTTGCTTTTCTTTGCAACAACATTGCCATATTTATAGTTTCACTATTAGAGTTTTCGTTTAAAAAGTTTCATCATGATTATTCAAATTTCTTCAGAAGTTGTAGTACCCAAGCTTGCCTACGTTTCTTACGTTTCTTTGTGTGCTTTATTGTACGCTTTTGTTACATATTTTAAAGCATATTTTTGTGCATTACTTTCCATGCTTTTTTATGTTTTATTATTTTTATATCTGGTTCTGCGGATATCCGTTTCTAGGCACGCATTTCCTTTCAGTGAATTCAGCATAAGGGAAGCAATCCAAAGCTCCGACGCACTGAATACGGCGCTAACTCATTTTCGCTTTTCCGCCCTGACAATAAAACTGTGGCATCTCTCGCGTTGTCTCATAATTCACGCTTCACCCCAAAATGAACTACAGGCCCTAGGGGTGAAAGATTGACTGATATGTGGGGTTTAACGTCCCAAAACCACCATTTGCAGGTTTTTCGAAAAGCAGCCAACGGTAAAAATAGTGAGAACAATCATTGTGATACCACGTAAGCAGGTGGTTTACGTGGACTTGCGTTGTGCATAGAGCACACATGAAAGAGATTTTGAGCTACGTGCATTCAGAACCCGCCAAATTGTGATGATCGATGTTTTTGAGGTGTAAGCTTTGTACTCTCACCCTCTCTAAAATGTACATATACAAGGGCCATGCTGTGAGTTAAACCGTACCCGTTTCACCGTCTCTGTGTCTGACATGCTTCTACGCGCGACAAATGACGCCACGCGATGCTCATTTAAGTACAATTTGAAACTAGTTGTATTCTTTTTGTTTTATTTTTCTTTTGCTTTCATAGCTCGCCAATGTACAATTTGTTTTATGAGTGGGACGAATTCGGGTACGTCATAATTACTTCAATTACATCACATGAAACACGTTCTTGGGTGCCTTGTAAAACTTGATTTCTACCACCAAAGTTGTATGAAAGAAAACAAAAGATGCAACCAGCAAATTTTATTCAATATTGTTCCAGAAGTTGCAAAAAAAATCACATATACTTGCTAATACTCAATTCCTGGGACGAACACTGAAGGTGTTGTAATTATGCAGTACGGCAATCGCACCTGCAGTGTGCATGATTACCAAGATGACTAAATATCTCGAGATATGGAGTAAGTATATACTTCAAATGGTTACCCACAAAGCGAATTTGTTGGAGCTGAGTCTACCCACAGCCTAAAATAAATCATACGCTTCATTATGCATTTTAATAAGGCGTCTCGAATGCCGAAGTCATATTATTTAGCGTGTCTTTCTTCTCAGGAAACTGTATTTTTTCCTCCCTCGTTAGAGGTACACTGGAGAAAAAAACGGTTTTTTAGCGTATTTGTAAAGTTCAATTTCAATATCCCGAAAACACCCCTCTTACTGCGATATGGTGCTCAGTAGGAAAGAAAATGATAATAGAGATGCAATTTTGCGATCCCGCGCCAAACACCATGACGTATGAGATTTAGAAGGCATCCCTTGGTTCCTTTATATCGATAAAACAGAACATCATTGTTATCTATGGGTTGCATTGACATAGCATACGAAGTTTCAGAAAATCTTATTGAGCTAACGCAATAGAAATAAAAAAAACGTTTTGAATTTTTTTACGTAGTGCGCAGAGAATTTCGCACGAAATTTAAAAATGAAACTTCCCCCTTGGTTTTCTCCGTTATTGATGAATTGATTAAAGTAAAACGTATGGAATTATATTTTTTAGAATGCAGTTTGCCAATCTAAACCAAGTCATTGTGGCTCTTTAGTGTCCCATAAAAGCTTTCTTCTGCGAATGTGGTCTTATAGTTTTTCACACCCTTCATCAGTCGACGATGTCAATTGACGGTGTCAATAAGTGATGCCATATTATGTGGTCATGCTGTTATGAGGACGTTACGGTGAAGCGATGATGGCGTTGGAAATTCTGGCATCCGGTAGCGTCATGACGGCGTCTAGGATGACGTCATCATCTGAAAATTTTTCGCTCCACCGATCGTCACGCTGATCATTACATTCGGTTTTTGATAATCAATCTAAGACTCTCGCTTCAAAAAGAAAATTGAAACCATAACCTATGCAAAAAATAGGTGTATCTTTGTAATGTTTATTGCAGCTCGTTTCTTGGCATTGGAAGGCACATTGCAGAGCCGTAAGCAAGTCTTCCATGTCACGGTTTAGTTGTAATGGTTCTACACAACTCGCGTAGTGCTAACAGGGGTTAGCGTTGGGAAACTGAGTTATGAAAGTAAACGTGTGACATGTAAAGAGCTGCTGCCTCGGCGGCACTGTGGTGCAGTGGATATGGTGCCCTGCTGGTAAAATAAAAAAATACGGATTCAACCTAATCGTTGCGGTGCATTTTCATGGAGGCGTAAATAGAGAGACTGTGTACCGCTTAATTTATTTCACCTTGATCGCAAACCACCATCGCAGTTTTAAAGACGATAGTCTTCCTTGGAGACTTTCGACGCCAAAAGATCGGTCTGTCCGGCTTTCTATCTGTCTGTCTGTAGATTGGTCTGTTTGTCCGTGGTAACAATACCCCTAACGGCACCAAATGATACCTCTAATGGCCAACCCCATCCGCAGCGCCCACCAATATTGCTCAAGGTTAAGCGTTCATACTTGTGCGATTCTCAATTAAAAAGCAATTATTGCGCATATCTGAGGCACCATAACAACATGTATATATTTTGTATGTGTGTCTTTACACTACAGCAGGCACACACAAGTAATTCTAAGGACCATAGCGTTTCTCACGCTACGCTGACCGCGCAACGCGATGCTCAAAAAGGCAACGCTTTGCTAAGACGACACGGTGTTGGCATCTGCCCGGTTTTTTTTCATTATTCTTCTTATCGCCTCCGAAACAGGTGCACCTCTTTCTAAGTGGGCTCGCACACATTCCTTCGTTGTCGAAGATAACTGCGAGATAGCGCTCGTGTCTAACGTGCCTCGATACACCCGTTCAACCTCGCTGCACTTATCGGTACTCTAACACAGTGCTTCCAGAATACAATTCAGCGAATTGTATTCAGCGAAAAAAACGTTTTGTTCACTCTCAAACGTTTTGTTCACTCTTTCCTTACGCAATACTGTCGTCTTTCGACGACATTTGCAGTGGAACATGCAGATACGGGGCCAACTTTTTTCGTTTTACGCGCATTTCAATACGCCCGCGCACAACGTTAGGTATCTCGGGATATCATTCAATTCTGTTTGCTGTTTTCCAAAACCGCATGGGAACTCGCGTGGCTTTCCGGGCCGATTAGCTGTGAAGCCAGGCCCTACAAGATTTGCTTCCGTGCACTCTTATTCAGGTCCTAGTTTGATTCCGGCTACATTCAGGACACCACACGAAGAACGTGTGGTTTCCTGGCTATATTCAGCATCTCAAGCGCGACCTGATTGAGAGTGTAAAGGGTCGATACTACTAGTTCACCCCTTGGCACTAAGGAACCTGTGCGAGTAGCAATGAACATAGCAAATGTCGAGGAGTGAAATAAAACAATCAAATAGATAAATACATAAATAAATATTAGTTGCCAGAAAACATAAACTATCTCCTGACTATCGTTATATGTAGGGGTGGGGAAATATTTACCGGAGCTCCTGCTTCATTGAACACAGTTAGGTACCGCATATTTGGTAAAATGGTACGTTATAAAGTCATATTTCTATGGAGCTTCTCAGTTTGAGCACGAAGGACGGAGACAAAAGGAAAAAAAGGAAATCAGACCTAACATGGTGAGCACTAATGCTGTTGTCCTCAATCTCTTTGCTCTTGCCTCTTTCTTTCATGCTCTTATAAGCTGCGCTATAGCAATACGACAGCATAATACATGCACTTTGTGAGAATGTGTAGAAGGCAACCCCGTACTGCGCTCAAAAAGGGCGCGCCGCCAAAATCTCGCGATAACGCGCGGGAGAGACGCCGCGAGGTCAACGGAAAAAAATAAAAAGAAAACAAGCATCCAAAGACTCTTCGGGCGCGCGTCCCTCCCCTCTCGGAAGGGTGGGTTCGCCGACGAACCTCCTCTAATCGGCGCCCGAGCAAGCCCTCGAATGTTCTAGATGGAAAGGGGCGGGGAGCTGCCGGGTTGCGTCATCCGTGGCGGACGGCCTTCGAACCGTCTCGCCCTCTCCCCAACCTACGCTGCGTATCGCGCCGACGAAATGATGAGAACTTTCTGGAATTTCGCGCGGAAAGTATTTAACCGAGCAGCCGAGATGAGAGAGCAGGAGAAGACGGAAGTTGGCGTCAGAGTGCGTAGGGATTCCGCCGTGTAGCCGGCGAAGATTTTGTCCGTGGAGACAAAGCAGGAGAAGAAGATGATTTCCACCTGAGGGGTGACGACTCGAGCTACAGGCAAGAGTGTGTGTTTACCGCTATCGAGCGAAGACGCGTGGCAACAGCTGCTTGTGTGGAGCCGACGTGTTTCCGGCGAAGAAGTTTGAAGCTTAGAGAGTGGCCAATTGAAGACGCGAGGTTTCCTGGAAGAGAAACTTCGGCGAGGTTTCCTGGAAGAGAAACTCCGGGGGCAGCGGAACGACAACAACGCTGGACTTTGAGTGAGTGATTCTCGGAAGAGTATCATCCAGACTTTTGTTCAAGGAACTTTGGACTGAATAGGTTTTCTATCTCTTTAGTCTTTAGGTGTCTTGGTTGTTCAATGCATGCGACTGCATTGTAGTGCGTATTGTTGTCTGTGTCCGTTGTTTCGAGTGTGGCTGATTTTACTGTGTAGTACGTTGTTTGATTGGTGACATATTGTACTCAACTATTGTGGATTGTGCATACTTGTGTATTGTTTTGATCTGCCATTATTGAGAATAGAATCTTGTTTTGTTTATCAACTCTCGGCTCTGACTTGTTCTTTGGGCCACAGCCGGCGTCCGCTGGCGCGCCAAATAGGACCACTTCTAAATTGTCCACGCTTTCGTGGTGTGGATCGGGGGGCCGATACTTCGGTCCTTGGAATTAGCCCGGCGATTGCCTCCCTAATTAACGGGACCCGTGACAATTAATCTGGCGTCCGCGACAGGAATTTTTGGTAAACAGTGTGTCCAAAGTAGTGAGAAAGAGCCTCGAGTTGTTGATAGTGCTATCGGAACGATTTTGTGTGTTGTTCAGTGTTCTCGTTAACGAGTGCAGGAGAGTGTTCCGATATATTCATTGAGGCAGATATTTTTTTTGCACGCGGGAAGGTTTCATTTGCAAGACACATGGATCTCGAAAAGTCAGTTGCTCTTGGTAAGAAGATGGGTCTTTCTGGCGCCGAACAACGGAAATGGGTAAGCCAGAAGGAGAAAGAGGCGGTGGAGAGAGAGAGAGGTTGGTAGCTGAGAGAGCCAAGGAAGAAAAAGCAGCTGAGTTGGAACGAGAGAGGTTCGCAGCTGAGAGGGCCAAGGAAGAAAAAGCAGCTGAGTTGGAGAGAGAAAAGTTGGCAGCCGAAAGGGCGAGAGAAGAAAGAGAAGCGGAGATGGCTGAAAGGGAACGGCAGCGGCAGCACGAGATGGAACTCGAGCGGCTCCGTTTGCAACAGTGAAGCGAAACTCCCGTCCAAGCGGGAGTTGAAAGCAGCGAACGGGAATATCACGGCTTCCGCTTGAACCCAAGCAAGCTGCTCGTAGCGTTTGATCAAATGAAGGACTACCTTGACGCGTACCTTCACCGATTTGAGACGATTGCGAGGAGCCAGAATTGGCCGGAACATCAATGGGCAACTGGTTTGAGTACTTGCTTGAGTGGTGAAGCGCTCAGTGTGTACGGTAGGCTGACGCCGACCGATGCAGCCAACTATGCAAAGGTGAAATCTTCTTTGCTTAAGCGATTTAGATTTACTGTGGAAGGATTCCGGGACAGATTTCGGACAGGAAAGCCAGCTGATTGTGAGACGACTACGCTGTATGCCGCCCGACTTTGCCATTATTTCGACAGATGGATTGAACTTTCAGGGACACCGCAGGAGTACGATGAACTTAGAGAGCTTCTAATTAAGGAACAATTTCTTACTAGTTGCCACCCAAGCCTGTCACTGTACTTGAAAGAGAGGAGAGCTAAGTCACTTGAAGACATGCTGGAATTGGCTGATCGATTCTTGAAAGCGCAAGGTGGCACAAATCTGGCCAAAGTCAAGAAGGAGTGTCCTGAAGATTCGAAGAAATCGGCTCCCGAAGAAAAGAAGCGTGCACCGGAGAGCATTCCGCGATGTTTTCTGTGTAACCGGCTGGGCCACCGCGCTAACAACTGTAGAACTAACTTCACGAGCCCTACAGTCGTAAAATGTTTCAAATGTGGTCAGACTGGGCACAAAGCAGACGCTTGTCGAAACGGAGTGAGTCAAACCCACCAGGTATCCTGTGTGCTAGCAGCACCGAAATTCTATGGGAATGCCGTCACCAACGGATTTGTAGAGTTGAAAAATGATGATTGATTTGTGGGGTTTAACGTCCCAAAACCCCCATATGATTATGAGAGACGCCGTAGTGGAGGGCTCCGGAAATTTTGACCACCTGGGGTTTTTTAACATGCACCGAAATCTGAGCACACGGGCCTACGACATTTCCGCCTCCATCGGAAATGCAGCCGCCACAGCAGGGATTTGAACCCGTGACCTGCGGGTCAGCAGCCGAGTACCTTAGCCACTAGACCACCGCGGCGGGGCAGAGAGTTGAAAAATGGGGAGAAACTTCCTATTGTGGGTGGTGTAATAACAAAACAGCCAGCCGGTGATACGAAGGGAATGCCAACACTGCCTGCAAAAGTTGCGGGCAAGAAGATTACGGTTTTAAGAGACACCGGTAGCTCCACTGTTATCGTGCGGAGAAATTTGGTATGAGAAAGTGAGTTAACAGGCAAAACGAAACCAGTTTGCCTAATTGACCGTACGGTCCGGATGCTTCCCGAAGCAGAAATTGAGGTCGAAACCCCGTACTTCAGCGGGAAGGTTACCGTTCTATGCATGACGAACCCCCTGTACGACCTCGTTATCGGAAACATCGACGGGGCGCGAGGGCCGAATGAGCCAGAATGTTTGAGAGAAGACCCTAAGATAGAGCCCTCGCCAACCCAGCGACCGCGACATACATTGGAGGAGCATCCCGTGACAGATCTCACTCGAGCCCAAGGTGAAGCCGCGGTGCAAAAGACAGTGAATGAGAAGATGATCATGTTGAATGAGTTCACGGGCCGGGCAGCTGGACTTACGTCGGCACGACCTCAACCGACCGACAGTGTAAAGGTGACGGAGTCGGCCAGCCAGGCCAAATGTCGTGACATGAACAAGCAGGTGAATAACCGAACAGGATCGGTTGAACGTTATCACCCGTTAAGCATGTCGGAAGTGACAACGATGGCTAATACGCCGCCTCAGATACCGTCGTAGGAAGGGGCTCGCCGGAACAAAACGAGGAAAAACAATAAGAAGAGATCGAGAGAGCGCCGCAAGAAAGAGCGCAAGCGCTGCTCGAAATGCACAAGATAGGTGCTGTGGTCAAATCGGAATGCGTTTGGCTGTGTTGAGCCTCAATGTGTTGTGTTTTGTTATCCTGTGTCACAACTGTATGTCAAGCAAATCAAAATGTTTGTTGCGGTGATGTGATGTATAGTAGTGTACAATTGTGGTAATGAGAGAACTTTGTATATTTGTATTGTTTGGAATATGTGATGGAGTAATGTACTCATGTACCGGTGGCCACATTCTATGTGTTGTGAGATTGAATTGCCATGTACAGTTGTATTGAGTGATCTATTGTGAATCTGAAGTGTCATGAGCGACGGTTTGTGTTACAGTCTTTCAGAGTGTGTGGTGACTGTTCGCGCTCGTTTGTGTCGTTTTGAATATTGTGAGATAATATTCTTAAATTAGAGGGCAGTGTCACAAAACGAGCGCTCAAAAAGGGTGCGCCGCCAAATTCTCGCGATAACGCGTGGGAGAGACGCCGCGAAGTCAACGGAAAAAAAGAAAAAGAAAACAAGCATTTAAAGACTCTTCGGGTGCGCGTCCCTCCCCTCCCGGAAGCGTGGGTTCGCCGACGAACCTCCTCTCATCGGCGCCTGAGCAAGCCCTGGAATGTTCTAGATGCGAAGGGGCGGGGAGATGCCGGGTTGCGTCATTCGTCGCGGACGGCTTTCGAACCGTCTCGCCCTCTCCCGAGCCTTCGCTGCGTATCGCGCCGACGAAATGACGAGAACTTTCTGGAATCTCGCGCGGAAGGTATTTAGCCGAGCAGCCGAGATGAGAGAGCAGGAGAAGACGGAAGTTAGCGTCAAAGCGCGTAGGGATTCCGACGTGTAGTTGGCGGAGGTTTCGTCCGTAGGGACAAAGCAGAAGAAGAGGATTTCCACCTGAGGGGTGAAGGCTCGAGCTACAGGCAAGAGTGCGTGTCTACCGCTATCGAGCGAAGACGCGTGGCAACAGCGGCGTGTGTGAAGCCGACGTGTTTCCGGCGAAGAAGTTTGAAGCTTGGAGAGTGGCCAATTGATGACGCGAGGTTTCCTGGAAAGAAACTTCAGCGAGGTTTCCTGGAAGAGAAACTTCGAGGGCAGCGGAACGACAACAACGCTGGACTTTGAGTGAGTGATTCTCTGAAGAGTATCATCCAGACTTTTGTTCCAGGAACTTTGGACTGAATAGGTTTTCTATCTCTTTAGTCTTTGGGTGTCTTGGTTGTTCCATGCATGCGACTGCATTGTTGTGCGTATTGTTGTCTGTGTCTGTTGTTTCGAGTGTGGCTGATTGTACTGTGCAGTACGTTGTTTGATTGGTGACATATTGTACTCAACTATTGTGGAGTGTGCATACTTGTGTATTGTTTTGATCTGCCATTATTGAGAATAGAATTTTGTTTTGTTTAGCAACTCTCGGCTCTGACTTGTTCTTTGGGCCACAGCCCTTCGTCCGCTGGCGAGTCAAATAGGACCACTTCTAAATTGTCCACGCTTTCGTGGTGCGGTTCGGGGGGCCGATACTTCGGTCCTTGGAATTAGCCCGGCAATCGCCTCCCTAATTAACGGGACCGTGACACCCGCCCCTCCCCCTTTCCCCCTCACCATAAATTTTACACCAACATGCTTACGATCTTTTTCGTATCTTTTGCTTTTGAGGTTCTTTTCATCCCAGACAGAAAATGGTCACTTCCGGCTTGCCTTCTACACCAACGTCCAATGTCCCATTCCCATGTTTTTATCGCAAACAAGATCCGCAATGCTCACTCAAAGCTTCCTTTATCCCTAAACCGTTCAAACGTCACACGCCATCTTGAATCTCTTCCTGTTTGATTCTTTTTTTTGTTACCTATTTTCTCCTTGTCTGCATTGAGTTAATGCGTTAACAATGTGCCGGAGGTTTCGGTATCACTTACACGCAGAGTGCGCTCGTCTTTCCCGCCCAGCAGTTTGCCCGACTCATTAGTTTTCGTGTTCTGGGAGCCATTACGATGTAAGCGGTGTGTGATCGCCTTCCCTCTAAGGTGCCGTTTTCTCGTGTCTGACTTTTGCATCAGTTTTCGGGCAAACGTGCGTGTGTGTGTTTGTGTCTATTTGTTAGGAGTGCACGACCCATACGCGTTCAGGCTATGCATGCATAATAATACACTAGCAAGTGTTACGTTTTTGTGTAAACATATTCAGCTCTAGTCCCAGCTATGTCCCAACATGACCACATCAAATCATTACACGGATTAAAGTTCCCGAGTTAGGTCATTTTTCAACAAATGGGTATGACGTTGAGAATAGTGGCTGTCATACAGCTTTCGAGCCTCGAACGCGTTATTCGAAAGTCGTAGGTGCGATCCCTGCTCATGGCAAGTTATTTTTTAGCCAATTTTCTTTCTTCTTATTTACATTACGTTGGTTCTAATATCTTCCCCTATACATTCCTTGGCTTTATTGTCTGTAAGATCTCATTTATCATTATCATCATCATCAGCCTGACTACGTCCACTGCAGGACAAAGGCCTCTCTCATGTGTTGCCAGTTAACCCGGTACAAGTTCTCATTAATATTGTGTCAAAACCCGGAAAAACGAGACCTTAGGTATACACTGCTTTTCCTATATATATATATATATATATATATATATATATATATATATATATATATATATATATATATATATATATATATATATATATATATATATATATCAGCAAGGTATCTTTTCAGCCATTTTCTCTCTTCACATTTACATTACAATAATGTTTAATAAATTCCCCTATACTTTCCTTGCCAATAAATACTGTCTGTTAGATTTCATTATTATTGCGTCAAACACGGAAAAGCGAGCCCTTAAGTATACACTTATTTACCCAATTCATTAATGAGGGTATCGTAATGCCAGGCTTCGTGTCTTTAGGTAGCACACGAGGCACTATTGGTTAGCTGCCGGCTCGTAATAAATTCATGTTCAACGTGACGCCAAACAGGCTCATAAAGAGTGTACCACACTCGCTGCCATGGCTACTGGTGGCGCTGACTGACAATCCCACGTTTAAATTCACATATATACCCAATAAAGTGGCTGGGGTGGATAGCAGCCGTGGTAGTTCAGTGGTAAAGCATCGAAGGGGTTACTCGTCGGTTCCTGCCTGCGGCATGTTATCTTTTCACCGACTTTTCCTTTACTACACATTTACATTTAATTCGGTTTAGTAACTTCCCGTATACTTTCCTTGGCATTATTGTCAGTTAGATTTCGTATATATATATATATATATATATATATATATATATATATATATATATATATATATATATATATATATATATATATATATATATATATATATATATATATAATACACCACTGGCGATTTCATAAAAATTATTTGCTCTCGACATCGAAAGCAGTGGCCTTGGGAGATTTCTCCTGTGCGTTGTTTTGATCAATAAATTCTCACCAATTGTGCGTTAACTAAAAGTGGACTGTGGGTCAGTATACGTCCAATCAGTGTAGTCTGTCTCTAATTGCCTATTAGTAGTGTTTGGCATCTTTCAATAGGAAACACCAGTTCGACACTGCGTTCTTTGGTCCTCATCAGGTTTCTTTCCTACGCAACGCCATTATCGACGTCACCACCACTGTAAAAGTTAGTGCCGGCTGCTTCGCATCCACAGATTGTTCCCGTTAGCAGGAGATGGTGCCATTTTTGACTGCCGTGACAGGATTGAGTTTTTTTGTGGCTGCCCCATGCCATAGTCTGAACAGCGTAAAATAAGGTTTCCCATGGTCGTCATAATTTTAAATATTGCGTTAGCACGTGTGATTGAATGTTATATTCTCTGGTATTCGTTGATTACTTTAGCAGGTGTGAAATTTTTCGCCAAGATGTCTGTTCAACCCAAAAGCGTTAAATTCGGGGAACATGCGGTTGTTGGACTGCTCACGGTGACCGTATTAGAATTGAAGTGGATTGGCAGGTTAACTAATAGAGAGAAAAACTGTGAAAGGGACGATGATAAAGTGTTTGCCGTGCACTCGTATACGGTTGTGCCAGCAGATACACTTTGCTGGTATTTTTCCAAAAAAGTAATATTGTTGCGTGGGAGTGGTGCTATTTCAAAATGATCATCACATAATTAGCTCAATATGACACTGTTAAGAACGAGCAAAGCCAATTTCGATAACGCATGCTTGCTCAAATCATGAACGAAGAATACAGTAGAAGAATTAAAGCGCACAAAGGCTGACAAAACAGTCGTGTTTATTATTGCCAAACGTTTATTTTCATTATTTTTTCTTTTGACTCATCCTATAACCGCGTGGAGCTTGTGTACATGTAATAAGAACTAGCCATTAAACAAAGAAAAGAAAGGGACTGCCTCTCCCTGTTTGATTCCTTTTGGTGGTCCCTAGATCAAAGCGTCTATGACGTCCTGTTTCGGCGAACCTTGTGTAAGCTGAAACCACTGCATGAAGCCCTCAGGCATGGGTCCCAACAACAGCGCACTAGAATTTCAGTGTTCTCGTTCTCAAAGCATGGACAAAGTTCTCTTCTTACAGCGGGAAACTTTGCGCTTCCTTTTACTAGCATCGATAACGACCTTCTTATTTTCCGTAAGAGTCGTTTTTCGCTTGTTCAAACCATGCTGCACTTCGCTCTTGCCGGGTTGGTGATGACTCCCGGAAACAAACTTAGTGCACAGTCACCGGTGAAGCAAAGTGAAAAGGAAATATAATATTCCACGGGGAATATGACCGGAGCTGACGTTCAAGCAAGAGGATTCATCTTCGGGATGTTAGCAAGTACCGCGTGAGATCGTAAACACGAGCAACATTTCTCCCGTATAAGGATTCCTTATTTAAGCGAAAGCCTTAGGTGCCTGTTAAAAACGTGGAAAGTGATTTCTGGTTTCGGCGGCCTCAACACAAGTGATGCAAAGAACAGTGATGTGATGGCGTTCCCATAATGTCACCATGACATCATAGGTTGCCGAAATACTGAACGTGAACATTAAACTATCTAGATGTCACTAAGACGCCACATAATGAAACGTCATATGGTGACGTCATTGTAGACAACTTCTCTTGTTCGAAGATGGGGTAATTACGGAGCGAAAATGTTACGGAGTCGCTGCATGACGAAATGAGACTCAAAATACGCTTTGATTATTCGCATGGTATTGTACGCAGATATAATTTCATGTAGCATTTTGGTGCAATGAATATATTAAAAATAATTATTATTGCGTCCTTTTTACCTCAAGAAGGTGAGGAAGGCACAAGAAAAAGTTCATAAGCAGCTTGATTAATCCCTACCCTTCCTCACTTCCTCCTCTCAAAAGTACAGGTCCATGAATTTACAGTAGTACATATATCAGCCGTTTTAACAACAGATAAACAAACAGTAAGTAAGAACAAGCTGAAAGGATGAAGAAATAAGCATATAAGCAACAATGCAACGTCTTTTCTTTAGACATAACAGTAATAGTAACGGAATGCAAGAGCCTATAGTGCAAAATTAAGCACACAATTTAAGGGGACGGGAAAATAATGAGAAATGAACTACGATAAAAGCCAATTTTTTCTACAAAAAATGAACTCCGCAGAACAAGCTCAAAATAAAAATAATAATTAAAATAATATTAAAGTTTGAAAACGCGAAGACGTAGTCCTGATGAGACCATGAAGCAGCATATACAGCCAGACAAAGCAATTCAAACACGACTGAGCGGCATACTAGTTATTTGCTCGTTTATTTATGTTGTGTTTTTTCTTGCTTTGTTTTGTACTATGCACCGCTTCCGAATTGCGCAAACCATGAGGACATGAAATCGACTCTAGCGCACAGTACATGTGCCACGAAAAAAAAAAAAATCTGCAGATCCTCGTTCGTTAGACTTGAGTTAAGATGCCTAGCCACTACAGCAGACCCAAGCTTTCGATGCCTTTGGGTTTCGTTTGCTGCCTAGCTATATAGGAAGAGGATGCAGAACTGCTGTTGCTTAACCTAAAATAAATTCGCTCTATGACTTGGTCCGAGGCGAACTCTGATACATCAGGAACGCAAAAATCTGCACACTTTTCAAATGAAGAAAACAAATTTACCTTCTGGCCGCATAGGGCATCTTGTAGAAAGTGTTTTTGTCATGCCTAGAGTAACAAGATGATATGAGCAGAGTCTTCCTCGTTAAAGGCAGTGAGACCGAGAAGAACAAAGGGGAGGAGACGACCATAATAAAATTGGGCGCTCAAATAATAATGAAGACCACCAGCAATCTCGTGTCAACCTAGGAATGATCATACGGTAAGTTCACAAAAGATAGTGAGGTGGTGAGAGAGATAAGTTTCAGCGGGGAAGATGGGCAAGACGCGGGAACTCTTCTGGAACCACTCAGCTTCTGTCCAGAGAGATCTGGTGGGAACGCCATCGTCGTACGTAATGAGCCCGCATTCCAGTCATTCCAGTAGGTGTGGAAGCAATAATTCGGACAGTGAAATAAAGCACGCTATTAGCGAGTGCCCGGGTGTCCGGGTCCAGTGACCTAGTTTTCGCATCGCCTTCCCTTACTGAAAAAAAAAAACAGCTGCTCAAGCCTGAGTACATTCGCTCTATAACAGTGTCGCGGTCTCTGTACACATTCTCGAGCCCCTTCTGGTGAAGGCTTTCTTGCGTGTCATGGAAGTGTTGTTTTTTTCTTGTCAAATATATAAATCCTGCACCCACTTTCACGAGTGTATAAAGGCGACACTTCCAGGGCATACTGAACTGCTGACAGAAGGATGTGCAGTCTCCTTAGCCAGACACTGAGGAGAGAAAAGGGTTTTGTAACCCTTTTTTTTTTGGTATTGATTGGACCCACGTAAAACTTTCTGTAAAGAAAGCGGTTCACCCTCCTTTTAAAGATACCTGCTTCGCACGACTCTTCAAATGGAGTAAAGTAATCTCCACAGAAAGAAAGTTCAAATTTCGCGTTAATGAGAGCTGAGTCATATGCCGCAATCCAAAGATAAACAGATAACATTCATGAGATTGTTTTATAAGTGGGTTTTACCATTCCAAAACCACCATATGTTACGAGAGACGCCATAGTGAAGGGTTCCGGTGATTTCGACCACCTTGGGTTCTGTAACATGCACTCAAATCTGAACACACGGTCCTATAGCATTTTCAACTGCATCGAAAATGCAACAGCCGCAGCGGGGCTTCAATCCCGCGACTGGCGGGCCAGCATCTCAATACCTTAGCCACTAGACCATCACGGGGGGAACATTTAGAGATGCTTGCATGTTCTTAAAGTGTAATGCTAAACAGAGCACGGGTGAAACGAAACCTATCTACTCACGTCATCGATGAAGTTACCCTTACGTCATTGGTCTATTGATTTTTTAATATTATCTGCGCTGTACCAGGCACCAATGCAAACTAAACTGCTACTGCATGAAGGTGATTAATTAGCTTAATTAACAAGTCATTCACTTTACGTTCTAGGCAACATTTGTTTTTTTCATGCTCCTTTCTTCACCTGATTGAGTATAAATATTCTTACTGTAGACAGACAAAAGAAGCTCTGAATATGATAAAGTAAAAGTAAAAAAAAACAGCGTCGTGGAAACGCTTGAATAAGTAAAGTTAGGCTTACTAAAATTACTTAAAATGTGAATCTATGACTAATACGTATGCAGCGAGTTTAGCACTAAACAAAGGCAGCGCGCTCATTAAGGCCATAATTTATTGAGAAAATCAGGCGTAAAACTGAGCTAGTCTTGACTGACTTTTATTGTATAGAAAGCGAACTGAACCGGAAACTGTCCCCAAGACATCGTTGAGTGCACAACTGTGGCGTTATGCATTGTTAAATATCTCAGAAAAAAATAGGCCAGTTAAGTAAATAATGCCTGTTTAGTTCTACAAAAGCACCTGAGAAAAACCCTTTCACGGCACGTGTTTTCCCATTTCAAATATATTTGACCACTCATTATCAATTTGGCCTGCTGGTGGTTGTAACCTTTGCACTTGCTCACTGAGATTTATTTCAGTATGTACAGTGAAGATCACCTTTTCTTCTTACGTAATTAACCTTCTCTTTCACACATTCCCTTCTCTCCATTTGTCGCGGCTTCCGAATTATTTATGCATTTTTAAGGACGATCAGACAAAGTGCGTTATCAGTACGCCACGCGTGTTTAGCTTAAGTGGTCCGTGAGAAGAAGTGAAAATAAAGTTACAGAAAGGTTTTTATGGGGAAACGGATATCGAAGAAAACATTTGCCATAGATTACCTCTAAGGTTGTTTGTTGTGGTCATATAGGAGATTGAACAAAAGGTACAAGGTGAAGGTGGTACAGGCCTATACGCCTACATTGAGTCTTGATGATAATTCGGTTGAATGCTTCCATGAAGATGAAGAGTCAGTCTTTAATTAGGTAAAGACACAGTGAACTATGCTGCTGCTGTACTTTAACGACAAGGTAGGCCGGTAGGTAGGCGAGAGCCCATGCAGTGGAGGAGTATGGCATCCGGTTTACTAAAGCCAGAGGGGAGTTATTAGTAGAGTTCGCAGAACGTAATAGTTTACTGATCTTGAGAACTTTCTTCAGAAAACGGGCTAACCATAAGTGGACGTGAAGAAGTCCCAATGGCAAAACTAAAACTGTAATTGACTTTATTGTGTTTCCACACCCAGGCATTGTACCGAATGTAGAAGCAGATTGCCAGAGCCGATGCAGTGACTATAGAATGGTAAAAGGTCGTGTTCACCTGGATTTTAAAAAGAAATGCAGAAACTGATAAGGAAGAATTTAACTATTGAGCTAGCGGTGAGAGGGAAAGTACAGAAATTCTGAGTTTCACTTCGGAATAGATTCGAGGCTCTAAACCAGTTATTCGAAGTTGATGAACGACAATCTTACTACTATCATTCAAAATGTGCAATAAAAGTCGGGGGTACAGCAACTAGACAAGACACTGGCAAACCATCTTAGGAGACGAGCAATGTCATTAAGAGACGACAAACCAGAAAAGCCTAAAATGCAGCCGACCATATAGAGCTAGTGGAGCTCTTAAAGGTAATCAATTGACGCAAGGTAACCGACACCTGAAGGTACAACTTGGAGAGAATTGAGCAGGCTGTAAAAAGCGGCAGAATCCTAAAAGCTGCCATGGCAAACTCGTACAAAGACGAAAATCAGATTTATGCATTAAGGTACAAGGAAGGCAATGCCATAACCAACATGGACAAGATAGTTGCGGTGGCGGAGGAGTTCTACACAGTACAGGAGCCGAAACAACCAGGATGGTATCATAATAGCAAAGAGCAATTAGACATCCTACGAGTAAAGACAAAGGAAGTAAAGAAAACTCTAGAAAGATGCAAAGAGGCAAAGCCACCGGTAAGAATAAAATAACTATAGACCTGCTGAGAGATGGTGGAGCAATTGTGTTCAAAAAACTGGCCAACTTATATACAGTGTGTCTTGACGGGAAGGGTACCAGAATCGAAGTACAATGTTAACATCATTTGAACTCATAAGAGAGGAGATGTCAAGGACTTGAAAAACAGGCAAATTAGCTTATTGTCTGTTATCTGTAACTATTTAGAAAGTAATGAATAATAGAATGAGGACGACATTAGAACTCTATGAACCAAATGACCAAGCAGATTTTCGTACAGTTTATTCCACAGTATACCACAATCATACTATCAATCAAATAGTAGAAAATTGTGCGGACTACAGCCAAACCCCATAGATAGATTTCATATAATATGAGAAGGTGTTTGACTAAGATTAAACTTCAGCAGTTATGCAGGCACTAAGAATCAGGCCATCAATGAACTCTACATGAACAAACCGGAATAAACCTACAGTAAACCCACGGCCACCACAGTTCTTCATAAATAAAGCCACAAAATCACAATAAAGAAGGCTCTAAGGCAGGAAGACACGATCTCTCTATAGTGGGAAGAACCCTACAGTGGGAAGAGCTAGGGATAAAAGTTTATGGAGGCTAGCTTAGTAAACTGCGATTCACAGATGACATTCCTTGATGACTAACGCAGAGGAAGAATTATAGCTCATGATTACTGAACTGGACGTGTAAAGAAGAAACGTAGGCGTGAAAATTATTATCCACAAAACTGAAGTATTGTGCAATAGTCGGGGCCGTTAGCACAACTTTGTAATAGGTAGAGAGACGCGGGAAGTTGTAAAAAAGTGTGTCTCTTTAGGACAGGTAGTAGCCGCGGAGCCGAACGATGGGAGGGAAATTAGATAAATAAGGATGTGGTGGCTCACATTGGGCAAGCATTTTTAAATTGTGAACGGTAATTTACCACTAACCCTCAAGAGGAGGGTATATACCAGCTGAATCTTGCCAGTCCTTACCTAGCAGCTGAATCTTGCCAGACTTACAAAGACGGTTTGGCCTGAATCGAGGATGACGCAGCAAAAATGGAAAGAAAAATGATGGGTGTAACCTTCAGAGACAAGAAGAGAGCAGAGTGGCTCAGGGAACAAACCAAGGTTAAGGATATCATAGTTCAAATCAAGGAGAAGAAATGAAAATGGGCTGGGAACGAAGCACCTAGGCAGGATAACCGCTGGCCATTGAGGGTAACTGACTGGATACCGAGAAAAAGCAAGCCCAAGCAGAGTATACAGAAAGTTAGGTGGGTCGACAAGAATGAAAAGTTCTCTGGTATAACGTGGCAGCAGAGAGTACAAGACCCCGTTCATCGGCGAATCATCGGAGTGGCCTTTGATCTGCAGTGGGTGTAGTCAGGCTGATGATGATGACATGAAAAGAGATCAATCCCTTGACGTACGCTTCTTGTTTAGAAAGACGATAGGCTTTCTTGCCAACCTTCGACGCAAACAATTTGGTAGGTTTCTCGGCCTCGGATTGCCTGCCTTTCTGTCTGTCTGTCTGTCTGTCTGTCTGTCTGTCTGTCTGTCTGTCTGTCTGTCTGTCTGTCTGTCTGTCTGTCTGTCTGTCTGTCTGTACATTTGTCTGTTTGTTCACCCTTAACGATACCCTTAATGGAACCAAGCTATACTCCAAACGGCCGACCCCATTCGCAGCGCACGCCAACATTGCTCAGGATTTAGCGTTCGTATTTGTGCGATTGCCAATTAAAAAACCATTATTGCGCATATCTGAGGCACCATAACAATACGTCACTGTTCTGTGTGCGTGCCTCTCACTAGAAAAGGCATACATAAGTAATTCTAAGTACCGTAGCGTTTCTCACGTTGCGCTTAACCTGTAACGCTTGCACAAAAAGGCAAGTGTTTCCAACGATTTTCGAAGACGACACGGTGGTGGCACCTGCCCGTCGCCTTGCATTCTACACCTTATCGCCTCAGAAAGGGGCGCGCACGCCACGCGCTTCATTTTCCAAGATAACTGCCAGATAGCACTCATGTCTCACTTGTGACGTGACTTTAGCGCGCGTTCGCCTCCGCTGCACGCTCGAGGCACTCGAGCGCAGCTCCTGCAAAATACCATTCACCAATTTTCTTGCACAGAACATCAAATAAACGTTTTGTTCACTCTCTCTAGACGCAAGACTATCATCTTTCAGCGACATTTGTAATGTAACATGCAGATTCGGGGCAAATTTATTGTTTCCCTTTTCTTTCACAAATAATGAAATTGCCTGATGATTCGTATTGGAAAACGTAAAAACTAAAGTAAATATTGCTACGGTTGCCAAGCCGCACATAATTTCCGGTAGAGAATGGTACATTGGATGTTATACCTTCCTGTATTCCCATCTGGAGTAAAATTATAACATATGCAAATGAACCTCTATCCGAGTGCACATAATGTACTCTCCAATAGTGCTGCTTAATCGTTTTGAAATCTAAGTCATTTCTTCTCTTTTATTTCTCTCTTGTTTTTCAGCCTTCGATGGCCTCAATTATATTTATGTTTTTCCGTAAGCCGAGGCATCAGGAAATTGGCTTAGCGCATGTGAAATCACTCATAAAACAGGGTGAGAGAAGGTAATTAACTTGAACCAAGGACATGAAGTCGTTACCAAAGCCAGAGCGTCGCATTAAACTAACATCAATACTAATCGCTTCTCATTAGAAAATAGTTATAACCACTGCATGCGGATGAGGGACACCGTTGTGAAGGATTCCCAATCAATGAGCACCTGATTAGAATATGCTCACTTTAGATGTCATCGTAGCCGATGGTAACATTAGTATCATCGTAGCTGATTGACCTCTGCACACCTGCGTTTCATTCCTGTTGTCAGCCGCTGCTCCCAGAGCGGCCCAAGCGTGCTTGTGGAAGCATCGTAATTGTTAGCATTGGATTTATATCTACGCAGCTGTTCATATATACAAGTATCCCCATTTTGCGTTTAGAAATAATTTATTCTTGGCATTTTGTCGTCGGCGGCATTTGTTTAAGTACAACAGACGATCATTATTCTTGGACACAGCGCTTTAGCATTTTCGGCGCTTCTCGACAAAACATCCGAAGACTTAGGAAGGTGCACGTTGCGTGCTCGCACTTTAAAACGGGATGAGTAACAACGCCTCGAAGTAGTCGTTACTGAATATTTCTTTGACAGTACAGACTCGAGTTTTCGGTAGCTGTTGCGAGCACATTGTAGATGCAGAGGGAGCAGTTCTAAAACAATGGTTTTTACAAGCAGACCTAGACGTTTTAGCCAATTTCACACTTTTAAAGAGGTTCACTGTTTCGTTAAACAGCATTTGATCTGCATTAGAACGCACATTTTCCCAACGCTGGTAGTATATCTCCTAGAGATCGGTCACTCAGAAGCGAGCCAGATTTCTTAACAACGAGATAGCGTTAAAAAGCTCATTTCGGAGAAATTCCAGAGCGAGAGAGCGGAAAAGCATCATCTTGTCCGTCACCCAAAAAAAAAAACGGTAGATGCATTGGAATCAATTTTCAACATTTCTAGGTCTGAATGTTGATCCAAGCCAGGCCACCTGCATGGCAGGAACGTGTTTTAGCACACAACCACTCACCTATTTGCAAATGCAGTGAAAATTACTTGCTCTGTTTGGAAGTTTAATAAAAATGGTTTTCTTGCTTTACAGACACATGCGTCCTGCAAACAGGCGTCACAACACAACTCGGAATGTTGCGGTAAGCTTGCGTGGCAGAAACATACAATGCTGTCAGACGACATATTACGTAAATATACTTACTCTTTTGTTGTTTAATTTAAAGCCAACCATCCATTACAAAAGGCACACAGGCTACTGTAGTAGGTATTCCTTCAAGAACGGTCATGTGTTCTTAGATTGTCTCATTCGCTAGGCCTTACGGGACGGCTCAGTGCTCTCCCACAGTTGTGTACTAAGTACTCAAAATTGTTTAACATTTTTTTCTAAACACACATTAGGTGGGTGCATAGCGTATTCATTAGCCGCACGTAATTGCTCGTGGTCTGAAGTGTGCTACCCTATATATATTATGCACAAAAGGGTTGACGAACGCACGAGCAACATGATATTCTTATCGCGTTCGACTCTTAATGGACAAGATTAAGTGCCGTCTTGTCTGTGACCTCCCGGCTGCGGCGGCTGCATTTTCGATGGAGGCGGAAATGTTGTAGGCCCGTGTGCTCAGATTTGGGTGCACGTTAAAGAACCCCAGGTGGTCGAAATTTCCAGAGCCCTCCACTACGGCGTCTCTCATAATCAAATGGTGGTTTTGGGACGTTAAACCCTACATATCAATCAATCAATCTTGTTTGTGAGCGACTCGTTACGAGTGATCCACGGCCCGGTCAGAGAGCATTACCAGTGAGAAAGCTGTGAAAGTCTTGGCAATTTCTGACCCTTCTTAGTAAAATGACACTGCGCATGTGTGTAATCGCGTTTTAGACAGGGTCGTGAATCCAACTACAAGGCTACCAGCTGAAGCAGGTCGCACGCCCAGCTTTGTACTGCGTCTTGTGGTACATGAACTCCGAATGCAGGCTGTACTTACCGAAGAGACACGTATTATAATTAACGAGCCACGAGGATTCAGTTCCTTCACTGAATTCAGTGTATGTTCAGCGAGTTAAACCGGAAACGCTCTTTGAAGCAATGAGGCCTAACGTAGAGCTCTATTCAGGAAATGAACATCATTTGTTTCCCGCTTTACGACGCTCTTTCGCTTAGCTACGTACTGAGCAGGAAATTCATGCCAACCCATCTACGGCGTCTCAAGGGGCTTAGTACATAGAAGCGATAGAGAAAGGAATATGCAGATTGCCTGGTGTTTTTATGGTTCTATTGCTTAATTCGTTCGTATTAACTGCCGCTCACTACGGCTGGCTGGCTTTGGTGCGTCGTAATGTACGCAACGTTTGGCTCCGACGCGACTCATTCGTGGCCTAAACGAGCTGTTTTAAGCGCGAAACATTTCTTAGCGAACTTCGGCGACTTTGAGCGTATCTATCTATCTATCTATCTATCTATCTATCTATCTATCTATCTATCTATCTATCTATCTATCTATCTATCTATCTATCTATCTATCTATCTATCTATCTATCTATCATCTATCTATCTATCTATCTATCTATCTATCTATTTATCTATTTATCTATTTATCTATCTATCTATTTATTTATTTATTTATCTATCTATCTATCTATCTATTTATCTATCTATCTATCTATCTATCTATTAGCCTACGACTTTTAGCTCTCCTGGCCGTTTCAACTGGGACGAAGACGCCCGACTTTTCTGTATCCACACGTGATCCCCGAATGGAGATTTTGTTGTCAATGGACGAACTAAAGGCTGCGCTTGCTTTGTGTAGACATTCTTCAGCGCCAGGACCTAACGGCATCACTTACCGCGCTCTGTGTCTTCTACGAGATCAAGCTGGGAAGGCACTCTTGCAGCTGTACAACGACTTCTGGCAAACTGGCATGATTCCACAGGAATGGAAGCCAAGTCACCTGATTACACTTCACAAAGCCGGCAAGTCACCTTTGTACATTTCTTGTTACCGCCCGATTGCCCTCGCGAGCTGTGTGGGAAAAGTTATGGAAAGAATGATTTTAACGCGTCTGGAATAGTACGTAGAGTTTTACGAAATATATCCAGATGCCATGTCCGAGTTCAGACGAGGCCGCTCGTCAGTTGACAATGTAGTTGACTTTGTGACATATGTAGAACACCAGAAGGCCTGCAAACGGTTATCTGCTGCTTTGTTTCTTGACATTAAGGGGGCATACGACAATGTCACCGACGAAGCCATTCTCAGCGCACTAAAAGGTGGGGGACTCGGTGGCAGGATATATACGTGTGTTCTGAGCTACCTAAAGAATAGATCATTTTACGTTCTGACAGAGACTGGCCCGACAAGCGAGTATTACTGCAGCCGAGGAGTCCCTCAAGGCGGAGTGCTAAGCCCGATGCTGTTCAACCTAACATTCATTGGACTAGTTGGCAAGCAACCAAGCAGTGCACGACTTTCCATTTATGCTGATGACATCTGTGTGTGGACATCAGGTGTGACTCGACTTCAACTTCGCGCTCAACTTCAGAAGGCAGCATCAGTGACATCGCACCACCTACGCAAACAGGGGCTCGAAATCGCAAGTGGGAAGGGTGCAGTCGTGGCTTTCACCAAAAATCCAATGTCCGATTACGGCATATTAATTAACGGGCAGTTGGTGTCATGCAGCTGGAGTCACAGGTTTTTGGGAGTCGTAATCGACCGAAACCTGTCTTGGACACCCCACGTAAGCTACGTGAAAAAGCGGCTGAGCACCAACTGTCACTTATTCAGGTTTCTTGCTGAGAAAAGTTGGGAATGTCTGTCTAGTCTTATGTTACAGCTGTACAAGGTATTATTTACTGGATTCCTGCGCTATAGCCTACCTGTTATATCTAACACACGCAAAACGAACCTGCGCACAATCCAAAATATTCAAGCCAAAGCGCTTAGGATATGCCTTGGTTTACCCCGCTGCGCATCGACAGCTGAAACAGTGGCCATTGCACAAGACTACACGATCATGACGCACATCACCATTGAAACGATGCGTACGTACCTCAGGCAACATGCTAGGAATCCTTCCCACCACTTGGCAATCCTCGCTACTGAGAGGCCCCGCACGAAATTTAGTGCAATACTCTGTCGTCATCGTGCATCGTTTACGTCAGGTTTTACGCCTGCTGAGAAACTGGTGTATACTCCGTGGTGCCTGACACTTCAGCAAGTACGTCTTTCAATTCCAGGAATACAGAAAATTCAAATTTGCCTTCATCAGCCCTGAAACAATTGAGCTTGCACCTCCTGCACAAAATGTACAATAACCACGTGCACATATACACCGTTGGTTCAACCACAGCATCTGGTTCTCGCAGTGCGGTGGTGATTCCAGCTAGAGGAATCACTCTGCGAATCAAGCTGTCAACCGTCACTACGTCTACGGTGGCAGAACTTGCGGCTTCGCATGGCGCCCTAGAGTACATCAAATCCCAAAGACCGAGTACATGGGCTGTGTTTTCCGACTCGAAACCGGCCCTACAGAGCATGGAGTCAGTCCTTCGACGAGGTTGCCATGAACAGTTAACTTACGAAGGTGTCAAGCTTCTTCACCACGTCACAGAAACAGGCCACGAGGTCAAGTTTCAGTGGCTTCCTGGCTATTGTGGGATCAGTGGCAATGATTCAGCAGACAAAGCGGCTCGCACATCGCACCAAGAGGAGCACATCCTTCCGATTCCTTTGTCAAGGACTGACGCTGCAAAGCAACGTCGTCACCTGGCACGTATTCTGAGTCTGCAAGAGTGGAATATCCCAAGCATAAGACATACGAGACTATACCAAATAAACCCTCGACTGGAACTTCGACCTTTATCCGGACTTCGTCGACGTGAAGCTTCGCTTCTTCGTCGCCTTTGGTTGAGGGTTGCCTTCACAAAAGCATATAGAACCCTCGTCGGATTGACCGACAATGCGGAATGCGACGTCTGCTGCACCAAAGAAGACATCGACCATCTGATATGCCATTGCCCTCGATTTTTGTCTGAAAGACAGAAGCTTTCAGACGCATTGCGACGATTGGACGATCGGGCACTCTCTGTGCAGATGCTACTGGAACACCGTCATCGTCTTTCGTCGGCTCAAAAAGCAGACAAAGCTGTCTTGTGCTTTTTGAGGACTACAGGCCTACGTGACCAACTTTACCTTTTGTGTAGTGCCACCGCTGCATACGCGCCAGCCGATCGACTGACAATCCTCTTTTTCTTTTTCTGTCTCTTTTTCTTCTCTTTACTCTCTTCTCTTTCCTCTCTCGCTTATCTTTATTCCCCCATTCCTGTTCCCCCAGCGTAGGGTAGGGAACCGGGCATGTGCCTGGTTAACCTCCCTGCCATCCCTCTTGTTGTTCATCCCCCCCCTGGCCGTTTCAATAACGGTATCGATACTAAACTTGGTATGGCATAACACGACTGTATGAAGAACATAAGTGAGTAGTCGTAACATGAAAATCATGATATGTATGTCATGAATGTCATGATTTACATCTCGTGGTCATGTAGCTCTTGCAGTGGTTTCTTTCACTTGGCATGTTTCAAAACTGGTATGGTATGACATGATTGTATCCCGAACACAATTGACCGACCATAACTTGAAATCATGATATGCGTGTCATGTAACAATATTAATACATGCCATGCTTATGATGCGCTCGCGGCCGTTTCACTTGCGTCACATATACCAAATTTGGTATTAAGGTACGTAAATGGATGACGAATGTATGTGACTGGTGCTAACAAGATAATCATGAGATGCGTGTGATGTAACAACATGCCTATGCCACGTTCACGATGAGATGGTGGCCGTTTCGCTAGCTTCACTTATACCAAAATCGGTATTACGCAACGTGAATGGATGATGAAGGTATGATACTGGTGCAAACATGATAAACATGAGATGCGTGTCTTTTAACGACATGACTACATGCTACGCTCATGATGTGCTCGCGGCCGTTTCGCTAGCTTCACATGCACCAAACACGGTATTACGCGACGAAAACGGACGACATAGGTAAATGACAGATCCAAACATGATAATCATGACATGATTGTCATGTAACAACATGACTACATGCCACACTCATGACGTGCTCACGGTCGTTTCGCTAGCTTCACATATGCCGAAGTTGGTATTATGGGACTAAAATGGACGACCTAGGTAAATGACACATCCAAACATAATAATCATGACATGATTGTCATGTAACAACATGACTACATGCCACACTCATGATCCATTCACGGCCGTTTCGCTAGCTTCACATAAGCCAAAGTTTGTATTCGTGACCTTCATGAAAGACGAAAGTATGTGATTGGTGCAAACATAAAAATTAAGAGATGCGTGTGATGTGAGAAGATGACTACATGCCACAGTGGAAGGTGCCAATACATTTCGACGTGACGCTGTGCACGTGCTCACCGGCGTTCATTTCGTCGTGTCACGCAGGATGCCACGCCAGGCACCAGTCTTGCCATATACTCTCAGGTGCGCCGCGCTGCTTTGCTTTGACGCATGCGCGTTTTATGTGCGTCTGACGTTCCTCCGTCCTGAGAAGAGGGAGATGCAGTGTTGTCTGGGTAACACATCAGCGTGAAATGCAGCATGTCGCATTTCGAGCCAAATGCCATCGGGCCGCGGCGACGGATGCTGGTCACGCCGGTCGCACCTGGTGTCACACTATTGAATTCTCGCGTCTTGCTAAGGTAGCATCGCTGTGCCCAGTGGGTGCGCGCGTCAACGCTACATTGGAGTATATTTGGCCCTTCATGATGCGCTCTGGGCAGTTTTCATATATTCGTGGCACATATACCAAATTTGTTGTTGCGTGACGCCCCGCCGTGGTGATCTAGTGGCTAAGGTACTGGGCTGCTGAAGCACAGGTCGCGGGATCGATTCCCGGCTGCGGCGGCTGCATTTCTGATGGAGGCGGAAATGTTATAGGCCCATGTGCTCAGATTTGGGTGCACGTTTAATAACCCTAGGTGGTCGAAATTTCCGGAGCCCTCCACTACGGCATCTCTCATAATCTAATGGTGGTTTAGGACGTTAAACCCCAAATATCAATCAATCAATCAATAAATCAATCAATGGTGTTGCGTGACATTGATGGATGGCGAAAGTATAAGACTGGTGCAAACATGATAATGCTGACACACGTGTTAAGTAAAAACATGACAGCATACCCCACTCATAGCGTGCTCGCGGCCCTTTCTCTAGGTCCACCTATACAAAATTTGGTATCACATGACGTGGATAGATGACGAAGGTAAACGACACATCCAAACATAATAATCATGACAAGGAAGTCATGTACGCCTTATCGCAAAAACCAGTGGCACTGGCCCAGCGCCATACCTGATTGCTGGACCAGTGTGGCGGTGACACTGGGACAGTGCCATGCTGCACGGGGCACACTGGCGCTGCACACTGGGACAGCTATTATCGGCCGAAATATGGCTTTTAAATTGTTTTTTAAACATTTGGTCATGCACACTTCGTAATTAATGCTGAAACACGCGCGCAATCGAAAAGAAAAAAATTGAAAACAAAGTCAGTAAGTCGGAGTCGAGCCTACTACCTCAACATATCACACATTCTGAGCTTGACACGCTGCCCACTTCTCCACACCTGAAAGACGAAATTGAGTGTATTGTCTTCATCTCAACAGAAACTCAGGTATCCAATATATTGATTTTGTTGTTTACATGCGCATTGCTTTGTCCTCACGTGCCCGCACTAAACAGGTAATTGTAGGCTTAATTTTTGCGGATTGCCTTGGATCACATTCATCTAGAACGTTTTTCCGCAAAACTTGTTAGCGTAGCTGAAGATGTGTCACACACAAAGTGCTAAGAGAGAAAGGAAGAGAAAAATGAGCCCCGTCACTGTCTGCTTCAGCGAGCGACACCTCAAGCTCACAAGGGATGGGGATGAGGAGGAAGTTAAAAGGATAGGAATAAAGTTGTAGAGAGAGAGAGAAAGAGGCATGAGGTGGTAAGCCAGAGAGCGACGACATATTGAGGGGATAGGAGAGATATGAAAGATGGCAACATGGTCACAGGAGTCCGAGGACGGGGCACCACTTGCGAGAGCTTTTGTCGGCGTCAGGAGATGGCGTAGAGCAAGTCCAGTAGGTCAGAGCTACGCTGTCGTCGGAGATCGGCGTCAGGAGATGATGTAGGGCCAGCCCAATTGGTCAGAGCTACGCTAACGTCGGAGATCGCGAAAGCACAACCGGTCGGCACGGAATCCAGCGAGCAAGTCTCAGATGTGTCACCGCAATCGTAGTGAGTCGGTATGCGGCTAGTAATACCTAAGTAAAAAACAGCGTTCATCTGTACTGCTCACTGAACACTGTATATTCCACACCTCGATAGTTTGGAAGTATTTTCAGTCCTCCTTGTTTACGTTCCGCGAATGACAGCTGCAGCAGTTCACTCTAGCCGAAACGATCACTAGGCTTAGGGCTGTTGTTCTTGTGCCACGGCAGCTGTGAAGATCGTAGATATTCAGCTATAAAGAGTCTAATAATCGTTAAAGTGTAGTTTAGATCAAAACTGACCCATGAGTGGTCATATTTTTACCTTCGACTACACAAACAAGGAGCTAAAATCAGCGAGATTGGGCATTGCAGCGTATAACTGCTGCCGGGGACGTGCGGCTTGGTACGGTACGAGCTGCAACGACTCCTTGCTAGAGTAGGTTGGTCTTGATTATCAAGCTTATACTACTGTGATACTGTGTTTTCAATTATCAGTTCCATCGATGTCGTTTATGAAATACATTGACGAAATTCGATCAAACTTCAAGGAAAGCGCACCCGCGCCAAGGGGGGGGGGGCATTCATGGCTGGGCTGGAGCATCTTTTGCCGAAGTTCTCGCACGCCCCCCTCCCCTTTTTCTGACCCCCCTCACCCCTGAGCAAGCATAGTTAAAACACGATGCATCCGTTCTGTGCCTCCCTGCCACCTAGCAGGAAAACAATTGTCGTTGGTCTCCCCAGAAAAATCCCTGGCGGCGCCCCTAACCCGTGCACTCGACATATGAATGCTTCAGCGTACTCGCATTCATTGCCTAACTAAAACAAAGCTATATATGTGTAGCACATATGTGAGATAACCATCATTTTTTACTTATAGTCAACAAACCTGAGCGACCGCCTGTAGACTGTGTGTGCTCCCCGAGTGTGCTCGTGATTGTGTGTACCTTCTCATCTCTCTGCAACCTCTTTTCTCCCCTTTATCCCTTCCCCAGTGCAGGGTAGCAAACCGGATGTGCGTCTGGTTAACCTCCCTGCCTTTCCTTGCATCTTTATCTCTCTCTCTCTCTCGGTAAATTTTACGCTCGGCATCTCGCGATTTAATATGAAGTCTCACAGAAAGTGCGCTGATTGCGCCTAATTTCTTCTAAAGTGCCGCTAACGTTAGCAGCATGCTGTAGAGACTGAGCAGCGTGACCAGTGTCTCCCACCGCACTTTAAGACACTGGGCTACGCTGTACAGCGTGGCCCAGTGAGTTTCAGTGCACTGGGTGACACTGGTCATGCTGTACACTGTGTCCCAGTGCCTCGCAGCGCGCTGTAGTACACTGGAACACACTGTACGGCGTTTCCTGTGTCACACAGCGCGCGGAAACGTACTGGGGGATACTGGAATCGCTTATTTTTTTTAGGGGCGAAGCTCCTTAAGGCGTGGGCTGTGCGTCCCCTGTAGCCTGTATGTAGCCACCTCTAGTTTAGTTCTTGCAGTGTTCACTAGATGGCGGTACCGTCCCCTGTATGTAGCCACCTCTAGTTTAGTTCTTGCAGTGTTCACTAGATGGCGGTACCGTCTCCTGTATGTAGCCACCTCTCGTTTAGTTCTTGTAGTGTTTACTAGATGGTGGTACTTGTAGCTGATGATGAAAAGATGCAAGATGTTATAAACTAGAAAGCGGTACTTGTAGTTGATGAAAGACACGAGATCTTATAAAATAGGAATGATGTCACATATGGCGCGTGTCATTGGTTGAAGGCAATCGTTCGATTTAGTGCGGCGACGTACGCTAGGGAGAGCGATGCAATAAAATCGAGTGGGCAAAATGTACAGAGGATTCATGGTTTACCAGGTTTACCTCCGGAGCTTCGCCCACTCATCACCATTCACTTCGTGGATATGGCGGAATTTTTTTATAGGGCGGCATCATTTACTTCCACCTCGTAACATTGGGCTGATTTTATAGTTAAATATCAACCTTCCTCATTCGTGCTTCGCCTATTATCGAATCCCACTGTGCACGGGATCTGCCAATTTTTTCACAGGCCGTGTGTTTGGCAACTACTGACGTGCGGTGCTCATGTTTACCGTATACTCACAGCAAATGCGGAAATCTCTTGAAGACATTTTTCCCTTTCATGCCCATAATTACTGTGCACTGAAGCTTTCTGCTTGCCTGCCGTATGTTCCGCAATCCCAGAAAAATGTATGTGGACTCAATTTTTGCCCCTTATTCTTGAAGTCGTGCGACGAAACACATTGCTTTAGGATCTTGCCATATTCAGGTTTGTAGTTGCTGTTCAATTTGTCGCTTTCACATTTTCTTGTTTTTTCTCGATGCATAATTTCACTACTTGAGGCTTGGGCAGGGGATGGTGGAAGGCTTTTTGGGTCAATATTTTTTCGTACTTAGTTAAATTCAAGTATAAGATTACTATAGAGTTATATGTGATAACTTTGAGAAATGAGCAAATGAGAGATTCCACGCCTTGATTGACTGGCTGGCTGTCTGAATGATTAAATGCATTTTGACGCAATGCCAACTATAATTTTGTATAATGACACATTAAGTTAGTTGTGGATATACTTGCGCAATAGAACTGAAAGCTGAAGCCGGCCCACGGGCCTGACATTTGGTGAGGCCTTGTTGAGAAAAATTACGGCTTGCTGTTCACGACAACGCCTTGCCTCATATATCGAGCACAAGAAAAACAGCGTTTGGGTCACAGGCTGTACATATGTGTTTAGAAATGGTATGTAACAATTTAGAGTGCTTGATACTCTACAATTGGAGAGCAGAAAGTCGCGTTTAGAGAAATTTATTGCCACAGACCTCAATAACAGTTTAACAGAACATATTTTATCGGACATAAAATAATGATGACGACAAAACAGACTTCATTTGCATAAACATAGATTTGAGATGACGTAGAAAGAACACGTACATTCAATAGTTCACACAAACAAAGCCAAACGAAAAGATGTCACAAAATAACATATACACATATCAATATTGCAAGTTAAACAAGAGGCACAAAAAACATGACAATGAAAACATGTACAATTTGGATATTTACATGTGGGCGTGTCATTTTTGCCAGCGCATCGACACATCAGCTTACCTGTCGAAGGACAAGTTTCACTCGTCTGTCACAGACCGACACAGAAGGGCAAGACCAGTGCCGAAGAAATTCCTCTTCGCCGAGGAAAAAGAACTCCTCAAACAAAACAGATAGCAGCTCCGAGTACAACCGCTCTATGTAGGTTCGTGAAGAGCGCAATGTGGCGGCGCCCTGCGGCAATCACCTCGCAGCGGTTGCACCAAGGGCAGAAAAAACCTGTTTTGAAAAAAATTATTCCACAGACGACAATAACATTTCAACAGAATATTTTCTTCTGGGCATACAATAACAATGGTGGCAAAACAGTCCTCATCTGCACTAACATGAATATGAGATGACGTGGAAAGAACACGTACATTTGTTGGTTCACACAATCACAACCACAAAAACATATGTCACAAAAGGAACCTGTTTAGAAAAAAAATTATTTACAGTATGTACAGAGAACAGAGATTTCCTAACATTTCAGCAATGAGGACACATACGTTTTGGCACATCTATGTACCAAGACAAACATCATTACGTTGCATAGAAGATATCATTTTGGAGTACTAGGTACTCTACTAATGAAGAGCATAAAGCCGTCCCTTAGAATAGTAGGGACATGACAGCGAGAAATTCAGACATTGAATGATAGAGCCGATTGAAGTACGTACTTCAAATAATTTCAACCGGTTAACCACCCATTATTTCTCTGGGTACTCTACCTGTGCTCTTCTAAATAAGCACTTAACTTTGCTAGTTCACTCTACTTCATTTAGGCATGTTAAGAAATGTCGAGCACGCCTCAAATACTTTACTCGAAATTTGTGCCACATCTGGCCGATCTCTCGCCGGCGTAAAGAAATTTCACGCTAAGCGGTAAGGTAAATAGTGGCTGTGCCTCATCGTTTTAGCAACGTCTTACGGGTGCCATAGACTGGATGCCTCATGCCCACGTGCACCCGTTCATCCATCAGTGCCCTGGAATAATGCCAGGTGGCCACCGGCGAGCACCAACGGACCCCGGTCTAGGGAGCGTTCATGTGCACGCGTCATTCTACGCTCCTCGACGTTCATGTGCGCGCGTGACGCGTGCACATGAACGCTCCCTAGACCGGTCGCGTTGAACTCTACAGCACTCGTGTTTTGCTTCCTTAGCGTCCGTCTTGTTCGATCATGCAAAAAAGGTAACACGCGCACCGCATTTCACTCGGACTGCCAACATCTCAATGGGTGCAGGATATTGCCGAGTACTCTTTGGAAATTACAGTGTCCTTCAAATGTTTGAAGCCTGAGCTACACTGGCCGAGGTTGAGCAGCTTCGCAAGGCTTATGCCCTGAGGATCAGTGACGTAACATGGTGCAGATGGTGTGCTGGAGAAGACCTGGGAACTCCTGATATAACATGTCAATAGTGGGCTGTCACTTGACGCGCATGAGTTAGCACGCTAATGCACCTGTCCGTCCATCCGCCCGTCCGTAGTTCATGCTACGTATGTGCTTGCAAAGCCGAGCTAAACAACTGCTAATTTTTCGCTGTATGAATCTAGAAGTTTGTAGGGTTATGTGCGCTTGACCCGCACGTCGCAAACATTGATGTCTGACAATAGTTTATAAACTTTGAGGGAGAAGGCACTCCTCGAGAAGAAAGTTTTTTTTCATTGCCAGTCATAGATAAATGCAAATTTTGTTATTAGCATAGTATTTAATTCAGATTTCAAAGATGCAATCATTTTTGTGCAAATGCTATGCTTCCTGAGTTATTCCATATACGATATCAAAACGTTACGCTTTTTGCAGGCACTTTTTACGTACTAAACGCTCAGTACAAGACTATTTTCTAATAATTAGATTCTTGGTAGATTATCAAGCGAAAATATCGATCCAAGTGTTTTACAGAAATATTTGAATCATTGAAAATAAGTCGTATTCAGTAACTAAATATTTTCAGTCTACCTTGAAAGAACGACCTAACATTTTCGCAATTACTGCGGATAAGCATTGCAAATACAAATACGTATTGCATTTTACATGCGTTGAAGAATATGTGTTCTAAGTTTTGTTACTATAAATAAATTGTAGTTTTCAATAGGCTGCTAAGAAAATGCAAAACTGTAAAAAAAGAAAATTGAGAAAAACAAATTCAAAAATTTGAAATGTTGGCATTTATTATGAAATTATTCTTTTTGC
This sequence comes from Rhipicephalus annulatus, assembly GCA_013436015.1. Taxonomy (NCBI): domain Eukaryota; kingdom Metazoa; phylum Arthropoda; class Arachnida; order Ixodida; family Ixodidae; genus Rhipicephalus; species Rhipicephalus annulatus. Next base: position 201,607 of record WOVY01001376.1, on the reverse strand, counting down.
ATCAAATTGGGGCACAATGGAAAGTACCTTGCAGGGAATTCCCTGTAAGTGTCTAGAAGTCTCCCGCGCGATAACTTGGTCTTTACCAGCTCTTGTGGTCCGTGTCCTCGACATGAGCTCTCTTCGCTGTGTTGCGACCGGTGTGTCCAACTGTCACACCGACAGGTGTGTCTGGTGTGATAGTTGTTCTGGAGATGAACTTTGTTTTTTGGACATAGCAGCCATTTCTTGCTGTTCAGTAATTCGGCTTCGTTCTAAGTCTTGCCACGAACCCACCGAATAAGGATTATGTGTCTCCACTGTTGCTTGTGAATAAGAAGTATGTGTCTCCACTGTTGCTTTTGATTGTTGCTTGTGATGGAGACCTAGTATTATGTTTGTAGTTTTCTTATTTCACCGACCCGCAACAATTTCGTTGGGATAAAAACTTTTCCGATTGTGGTTCGGATTATTGTTGTCGCATCTTTCTGTTTTTCTCCTCGTGGCAGTGGTGCAGCCATTTACCGCAGAGCAGTTCTCAAGCGCTTTGCAACATGGTTTGTGCACAATTATTTGTCAATGAATGTGTCATAGGATAGATTTGCCTCGCAGACTGCAACGTGGGCCTTGCTGTAACCATCAGTTAGGAGGCTGGTGAATCACAGTCGAGTTTCATTAGACAAGGCCATGTGCCTTATATTAACAGCTGCCGCCAGTTCGATAGCGTAGAATGAGCAGTCAGCGTTTTTCCCATAAACAGGAAGATAGAAAACTAAAAAATTGAAGCACAGCCCCGTGTACAGGGACACGACTGTGCCCAGTCCAATGTGGCTTTTATGGCTACACTACTGTCAGGTGCTGTCGCACATCACTGGCACATCTCCTCCACCGATTGCGTCTGTAGAGATATTTGTGCCTGGTCCAAGCTTTTGCTCACGACCGCCACACCGCATCATGGGGCTTTTTCGAAATGGCGTGGAATATATTGTGATGCGTCGGGCTCGGAAGACCGAGAATTGCACAAGTAAGGAAGGAAGCTAGGAGGAAAAGAATGGCAGGGAGGCTAACCAGCCTATAGGTAGCCGGTTTGCTACCCTGCGCATGGGAGGGGGATGGGGGAGATGGAATATAGAGAGCAGAGAGGGAAGAGTTATAAACACAACACATTCGGCAACACACGCGCACACACTTATTCATAGTCCAGTCTTGTCTCTCGTGGTGTGTGACATTGCTGTTACAGCCGCTTGTTCAAGTTTGTGTCGCGTAGGAATTTCAACAGAGCTTTTGTCACTTTTGTTTGCGATGTCTTCTCTCAGGCACTTGACACAATAGTTTCCACAGACATTTGGCTGTTGTCGATGCGCGCAAGAACGGACACCAGTGGCTGTCTCTGGATGTCATACAACGGACAGTCGCACAGGATGTGGTGTAGCGTCTCTTCGCAATGACAGGCATCGCAGAGAGCGTTGTCCGCCATTACTATGACGAAGAAATAAGATTTTGCAAATGCCACTTCTAGCCATAGCCCGACACGGTGATCTAGTGGCTAAGATACTCGCCTGCTGACGCGCAGGTCACGGGATCGAATCCCGGCAATGGTGGCTGCATTTCCAATGGAGGCGGAAATGTTGTGGGCCCGTGTACTCAGATTTGGGTGCACGTTAAAGAACCTCAGGTGGTCGAAATTTCCGGAGCCCTCCACTACGGCGTCTCTCATAATCATATGGTGGCTTTATGACATTAAACCCCACATATCAATCAATCAGTCCCTCCTAGCCATAAGAGATAAAGAAGGGTGGCTTCTCTTCAGTCGAGCCCTGTGGGAATGCGGAGAGCCATTAATGACACAGGTGGTGTTGACAATTCGTCTCGTTGCTTCGTGGGCACCATAGTAAAAACGTAATTTCACACTCAAGTGGTCGAAGATTACTGGCTGCATCGGTCCGCGAAAGTGAAACGGCTTCTTCTCGTGTTCCTTCAAGGGCTGTCGGTGCGGCAATATCAGCATGTTCGTTTCCTATGACGCCGCAGTGACTTGGGAGCCACTAAAACGCCACATGAAGCCCTTTCTTGTGTGAAGTGTGGAGACGGCATCGAATTTCGAAAACAAGCTGTTCGTACGGCCCGCGACGCAGTGCTGAGAGCATTAGATTGTAGGGCAGCCCTTGAGTCACTGAAAATCGACCATTGTTGCGGTGTTTCCCGATTGACTACACAAAGTGCAGCGCACGAAGCAGCTAGTTCCGCTGCTGTAGATGCCGTGGAGTGGTCAGTCCTAAAGCTGATGGTAACACCTCTTCCTGGGACAACTACTGCACCTGATGAACACTGGTGGTTCGTGGAGCCATTGGTATATATATGTGCACTGTCTGAATACTTCTCGTGCAAAAGAAGAAGAGACAGTTGTTTTAGCACGGGCGACGAAAGCTCAGATTTCCTCCGGGTCCCTGGTACACTAGGATGCACTGTGGGTCGAATAAGACACTAAGGGGGTGTCGATGGTTTAGATGCAGCAGTGATTGCACGAAATCGTGAAAGTTAGTCATGGCCTGCGCCTATAGCGCGTGCTGCCAGAATTGCCTGCCTTCACGTTTATCAGCAAAGCTGTCGCACGAGCTGCCACTCTGAAAACTAGCGCTCATGCCTCAGTCATCAGTCGAAGTAGTATGTCTCAACGTGTGCGTCAACGAAATTGCAGAGTCCGGTCAAACGGAATTTTCACAGCGTATATCAAGGAATGTAGAAAGTCCTTTGCGCTTTCAAGCTATCTCTTGGACGCCGAGCTTCAGTTCATGACAGGTTGGGCACTGCGCACCCGCCACAAGCGCCGTCACCATATCGTTTGCGCAAAGCGGCGTTTCGCAGTAGTAACACCTACCTGCCCATGTTCACTCCATAAAAATCCAATCTTCCTTTGGGATGCTCTGATGAATTCCTCAGCAGCGGCTATTTTTTCCAACCACTGTCATGGGGTTCGGTGTCGGCGGCAGGCCTATCCGAAGCTGGAGCGTCAAGGCGTTGGTCGGGGTGACATCATCGTTCGCTGTCGCCTTGGGAAGCGTCCGACGCCGTTTATTTCAATACGTGTTGCGAACTTTGAGTTTTTGAATATCTGAACAGCGCTTCTTAGCACTTGTCATGGCGCAAAAATGCAGAGAAACGCAAAACAACTCGACCACGACGTACGAAGCTTCGCTCTTTTGCTGAAGAGATAGGGGAGGAGGGGGTAGAGTGCACCGCCATTCAACGGCGGTCTCGCGATCTGTGACGTCATACTAAAAACGCGTGTTGTATGCGTTATTTTTCTTGTTTTTGTTTATTCTGCACGAAGGTACGAGACTGGCTACTAGTGGAATAAGGAGGAGACGGCCCACACACCTTTGGAGCAAGATCGCAAATAACAAACAACGCATCGTTTTCGAAACCAGACGACGCGAACAACGCCATTTTTTCATGACTTCCTTTCAATTCTCGCATCCCAGCTGCCCACTTGGAAACATTTACAATTGGGCAGTGAGCGAAGACAGGACCATTTTACCCAGATCTTTCCACAGGCCACAACGTGCTTGTGCGTGAGCACGTTCTGGCAGTACATGGGCCAGCTGTTGCGAATATTCAGTAAAGGTGGCGTTACGTTACAGGAAATTATTCTCTGAAATTTTCAGTTCATGTTTAGAAAAATCCTTTAATGACTTGGAGTATTACTAGTCTACTATGGAAGAGCAAGAAACAAACGAGGTGAATAGCCCCGCAGCTTTAAAGCGTGTGTTTAGAAAAGGTCTTTAACAATTTCAAGCACTTCGATTGTTTGGGAAAAGTGGGTAACTATTCAGAATACTAGTAACTCTACTATGGGAGAGCATAAAGCCTTCCCCTGAGCCTCAACTTTGATGAGGCCCTGTTCACAAAAATTAAGCCAGGAACATGTGCTCAACCATGGGAGAGCAGTGAGCCGTCCCGATTCTAGCAACATATGGCTACGTGTGCTTAGAAAAAGTAGGTTACGATTTAGAGTACTAGGTAGTCTACTATGGGAGAGCATAAAGCCGTTCCGTGGGACTTACACTTGATTAGGCGCTGTTGCCACATATTACGCCGTGAACTAGAAACATGTTCTCAACTATAGGAGAGCAGTGAGCCGTCCCGATTCTAGGAACATTCAGCATCGTGTGTTCAAAAACTTGGATAATGGTTTAGCGTACTACGTACTCTACTATGGGAAAGCATAAAGCCGTCCTGTGGGCCTCACACTTGATGAGGCGCTGTTTACACATATTACGCCTTGAAGGAGAAACATGTTCTCAACTATAGGAGAGCAGTGAGCCGTCCTGATTCTAGCAACATATAGAATCGTGTGTTTAAAAATGTGGGTAATTGCTCAGCGTACTACGTACTCTACTATGGGAGAACATAAAGCCGTCCCTTAGGCCTCACACTTGATGAGGCCGTGTTGACGTATATTACGCAGTGAACGAGAAACATGATCTCAACAATAAAGCCGTGAGCCTTGCCGATTCTAGCAACACATAGCTACGTGTGTTTAGAAAAAGTGCGTAATGGTTTTGCATACTACGTTACTATGGGAGAGCATAAAGCCATCCCGTGGGCTTCACACATGATGAGGCCCTGTTGACACATTACGCCTGAACGAAAAACATGTTCTCAACAATAGGAGAGCCGTGAGCCGTCCCAATTTCAGCAACATATAGCAACGTGTGTTTAGAAAAAGTGCGCAATCGTGTAGCGTACTACGTACTTTAACGTGGGAGAGCATAAATTCGTCCAATGGCCCTCACACTTGATGAGGCCCTGTTGGCAATAATTCCTAGGCAAACCAACCGAAGAAATCTCGTGTGATACAGCAGATGGTGACGTGCATAGTCGGTTCACTGGTCGTCAAGGAAGCCAACAATCATGACACTGAAATTATTAGGACATCATGTCGCCACCGCTTCTGCTCTGGCTCTCGTACCAGTTCACTTTTGTATAGTCATTAGATGTTCTTCGTTTACTTAACCATAAACCAATATCTATTTAAAACAGATGGCCTTACCATTCTTTTGCGAAAACGTCAAAGCGATTCTGATGAGTGGGACGAAGTGTCCATCTCTGTCTGTCTGTCTGTCTGTCTGTCTGTCTGTCTGTCTGTCTGTCTGTCTGTCTGTCTGTCTGTCTGTCTGTCTGTCTGTCTGTCTGTCTGTGATGGGTGGCCGGATGGATGTTTCACCCCACTCATCATCATTCACCGCATATCCACTCCGTGGATATGCGGTAAATTTTGATACGAAAACTCCAAATGCCTTCCAGTGACATTATTTTCAATATGGATGGATGGATGGATGAGTGGACGTATGCGGCTGTGCCCTTTAGATCGGGTGGTGGCTCATGCCTCCTAGCCATAAAGTTAAGTACTATCACCATGTGTTTTGGGATCGAATTTCACTCGCGCCTTGATTGTATCCACCAATAAGTCAGCCTCCTGCTGGCTATTTCTTCCCGTTTAACGTCTATTTTGCCTTCGCTATCCCTAAACCCCAATGGTATGAAAAATTGCGCGCCATTATCTTGAACTATAGAGCGGAGCCTTTTACAGAACATTATCAAATGTTCAGCCGTTTCCCTCTCCTCTCCACATGCATGCCACATACCATCTCCGTGTCTACGTATTTGGTTCGGTACGTCTTGGTCCGCAATACTCTCATTCTGGCCACGAATAGCAGAGAACCACCGCGATAATTCTCGTAGATTTTTTTCTTTTGCAATTTCCTGCTTGAGAGTTCAACAGGTCTCTAGCGATGATTTTGTAAGCATTCCAATCTTCCACATGTCCCTCTCTGTTTCCTTCACATTCTTCTCAAGCAATGTTTCCTTTTGGGTTGGCATTCTGCTGTTGTCTAAATACTTGCTTGACGATTTTCGAGTTCGCTTCCTGCACTTAGTATCAAAATTCTTCATGTACAGGTAGCTGAAAACTTTCCAAGCCCAATGCTCCTCTTGCATTTTTTCTCAATCGCTCCTCAAAATTTATCTTTTTACCAGCTTCCTTGCACTCAAACGACGTCCAACCCATGTCACCCTGTACCCCTTAAGTTGGGGTATTCCAGTGTGCTCCCAAGGCAAGTCTACCTATGTCACGTTCTTTAATTTTCAATCCGGCTTGAACCTCTGATTTCATGCACAAGACCGCATTGGTGAACGTCAAACCCCAGACTATGACACCTTTTCAAACCCCTCTCACAACGTCATATCTAATGTAGTTCCACAATGCACCATTCTTCATTACAGCTGCATTCCTGTCACCTCTAGTAATGACGTATCTTTCGTGCTCCCTCAGGTACTCAGCCCCGTTATTTATCCACAGCCCCAAATATTCGTATTTATTCACTACTTCTAGCGTGACTTCCTCCATCTTATGCTCACTTTCTCTGTTATCATAAAAAAACACGATTGCCAATTTTTTTCTGCTGAACTTCAAATTTAACCTATCTTCCTCATTACCACGGATGTCTATAAATCCCTGCAGATCTTCCTAGTTAACGGCTATAATACTATAACATCTACATACGTCGAAGCTAGTAAATGACTGTTTAATGTATTTCCTTGCTTGGCGAACGAGAGACTGAAGCCGAGTCTACCCCCCCTCCTAACTTAGCTTCAAGTCCCTGCAGATACAGCATAAATAACAAAAGTGACAAGAGAAATCCCTGTCGAAGACCGCGCTGTATACCTATAGGTTCAGATTTTTCTTTATTCTTTATTCTTTATTCATACATATCCCCGCTTTGCCAGAGGCGTTACAGCAGGGGGGTTACAAAGTTGAAAAAAATACATCTTCATTAACACTGCACACTTGCTCAGATGTCAAACAATTCCATTCGTTAATAGTTTTAACAAAAAACGAGTTTGAATACAGGTTCGTCCTGGCCCGGCACGGCTTTATTTTGTGTATGTGGTCTGTACGTTGAGATATGTAATCTGGTCTTTTTAAGTAAGTGTCGCTGTCTAGTCCCGTTTTTTTATGAAATATCTGGTATAAAAGCTTCAAACGCAATTTTTTGCGACGGGACGACAGTAACTCCCAGTTTAACTCCTTTTTCATTTCGGTACAACTCTGCTTTTGTCCGTACCGACCCAAAACAAACCTGGCTGCTCTGTTTTGTATTTTTTCTAATTTATTTATCAAACCTGTTTGTGTTGGGTCCCAAAGAGTACAGGCATACTCCAGGATTGGACGAATACAAGTGAGGTAGGCCGTGCTTCTAAGGTTAGGATCTGCACATCTCAAATTCCTTTGAATATAATTCAACGCTATCGCGGCTTTGGAAACCACATAATCCACATGTGCATTCCAGGAACAATCATGCGACAGCAATACACCCAAATATTTGTACGAGTATTTTTTATCTAATTTATTTCCTCCTAGACTAAAATTTGCATCAAATATTTTTTTCTTCTTTGTAAAACACACATGAACGCACTTATTTGTGTTTAACTTCATTTGCCACTTAAGGCACCATTGATGAATACGTGCAAGATCAGCCTGCAATTCAAGGACATCATGTTCTTTCTGAATTTTTCTGTAGACTACGCAATCATCAGCAAAGAGCCGTATACTTGAGCTTATATCTTTGTTAATGTCATTTATAAAAATTATGAATAGCAGAGGCCCCAATACAGATCCCTGGGGGACGCCCGACGTGACCTCTAGAAATTCCGACTTAGTACCATTCAGGACAACACATTGGCGGCGTTGTGACAGGTAATTCTCTATCCAATTAAAAATTCTTTCATCTATATTAAATATGCGTAATTTTTCGAGGAGCAGAGGATGCGAAACAGTGTCGAAAGCTTTACTGAAGTCTAAAAAGATGCAGTCTGTTTGCCCACCTAGATCAATTTCAGATACTAGATCGTTGTAGAACTCGAGAAGCTGGGTCGTACAGGAAAAGCCCTTACGAAAACCGTGTTGAGTCTTTGTTAACAAATCGTAATCTAATAAATGCTTCATTAGAGCCTTATATATTACATGTTCAATGATTTTACATGATATCGAGGTAAGCGAAATAGGTCTATAATTCGTGACGTCTTTTTTAGGACCTCCTTTGTGGATCGGGACTACATTTGCCACTTTCCAGTCTTGTGGCAACTGGCCAGTACTTAGTGATTTTTCAAAGATCAGGTAAAGGTAGAGCGAAATGGGGTTAACGCACTGTTTTAAAACTCTTGGAGAGACACCGTCAGGGCCGATAGCTTTACTGTCGTCGAGATTCCTGAGCAAGGCCTCAATACCGCTGACACTAATTTCAAGAGGTTCCATGAGAGGAACACTGCTACTTGGCAAGGGTGAGCTCAATGCAGATTTAGGAAGAAAAACGGATTGGAAGTAATTATTTAGGCACGTGGCTTTATCCGTATCATTGGAAAGAGTGCGTCCATCGAAAATAAGTTCATTTATTCCAACCGGATCAGACCCACATCCCTTTAGATATTGCCAGAAAGGTTTAGGATTTGTACTCATATTTTCATTCAATCGTTTAAAAAAATGCTGCTTTGCATTTACTGATTCTTCTTTATATTCACGTGTTAGCTCCTGTAGCTTCTTATAATGAACCTTACCTTTCATTTTTTTGTATTTTTTGAATACCCGTCTTCGTTTCTTAATTAGTTTCAGGATACTGTAAGTCACCCACGGTTTTTTACGTTTCTTAAGCTTAGCCGAATCCATACTTGGTATGTACTGCTCTGAGAGTTCGAGTATCTTATTTTTAAATGTGTTCCACAAATACTCTACACTGTGTTCCTCTACCAAGCATTCAAATACAGGCAAATAATCAAGAAGCCTTGCGGAAATTGACGGATAGTCGCCTTTATCAAAAAAGAACAACTTTCTTCTGATACTCTTCGTGATTTTTATGAATTTTTGTTGTAACACCTGCTACTACAACCTGATGGTCACTAATGCCTGGAATGATATCAACGTTACTTACTAAATTAGGGGAGTTACAAAAGAGAAGATCTAGGGTATGCTTAAGTCTTGTGGGTTCTAAAACGTACTGTATCAACCCAAAAGTGTCAACAATGTTCTTCATTTCTAGGTTATTACGGCTGGCATGCAGCACCTCGCATGAGTGACTTCGCCATTTTAGATCGGGTAAATTAAAATCACCTGCTAATAATATCGTACGGTCAGACGCCTGTGAAACGATGTCACCTAATAATTGCAAAATACTGGAGTTCGCGGCGGGCGGTCGATAAAACGTCCCAGCTACAAAAGAAAAATTGTTACTGACTGTAACAGTACTCCAGACAGATTCAACAGCGTCATTACAGATATCAAGATTAGTGGATGAAAGGGACGAGTGAACTAACAAGAAAACACCACCCCCATGACTCGGCCTATCTTTACGGTAGGCAGTATAATTGTTAGGAAACACTTCATGATCAGAGATGGATGGGTTGAGCCAAGATTCTGTACCGAACACGACATCGGCCTTCACGGTATCAAGCAAGCCAGCGAATTCGTCTATTTTGTTTATTACACTTCGGCAATTCACTACTGCAATAATTAAATCACGATGAACGCAGATGGTACAATTTTCCTGTCATCGTTTAGACAAGGCAACGACTTCTTCCTTTTCATCATCCCAAGTAAATGCTCTGCCGTTTATAATCAGTTTATCGGCTTTTAGCTTAACCAGGTTTTTCTTATCCGCCCTTTTCGCTTTACCATATTCCCAAAGCTTCTTTCGTACAGTGCGCGTTTCGAATGAATAATCCTGCTCAATGCTGTACTGTGTACCTTTCAAATTCTTGGCTTTTTTAAGGACGACCTCTTTTTCCTTATCAGATGAAAAGTTCACAATAATTGGCCTTTTTTTCCGTTCATTAAAACGACCTACGCGATGTGCCCTTTGAACTGATGTCAGTTCGTATCCGAGTTGGGCAGTGCAGATGCCCTTAACGAGGGCCTCAGACTGTTCCCAAGTTTCATGCTGGTCATTATCGTCTATCCCGTAAAACACAAGGTTCATTCTACGGCTTCTGTTTTCGAGGTCGATATTTTTCTTTTGAAGAATTCGCATCTGATGAGTTAGATTCTTTATTACAGTGGCTTGCTCATGTACCAATTTCATGACGCTTTCTATATGGCCCTCGGTCATCTCTAGCTTGATCTTTATTTCAGCTATGTTAGTATCACTGTTAGTTATCCTAGTATCAATATTCTCTAACTTACTCATAATAGTATCCTGCAACTTCTTCAAATAATCCATTTCACCTTTATCGAAAGGCCCAGGATTGAGCTCAATGTCTCCAGAAAGTAGTAGAAGAAGAGCAACATATAGCACTCGGTTCACAATAAAGCGAAAACGCTTCCCATTAACTCCAGTGCACACTCGCACCGTGGTGCTCGCGACACATGCCTTTGTGGGAGGAGCCGGCAACGCTAAAAGTGCTTTAGGAATTTCAAGCATACGAACAGCACTAACCTGCAAGAGCAGAAGTGTTTTGAGCTTCATGTCGGCAAGCGTGCCGGCTCCAATTCCCACGCAGCCAAGGTGTCGCGCAAATATATACGCCAGTTCTGGGTCACATGATGTTCCACACATGCAGTGACTGTCGCCGTCGTAATCGCTCACGCAAGCGGCCCAACAAGGATCGCAGCACTCCTCGTCCAGCGATGAAGATGCTCGAGCTGATGACGCTTTGCGTGATGTATCCGCAGATGGGATGGCAGAACACACGTGTCCCGTATGCCCGCCGAACGGCTGATGCGCAGTTTCCGTCCAAAAGACCGCAAAAACCTGCAAGAGCAGAAGTGTTTTGAGCTTCATGTCGGCAAGCGTGCCGGCTCCAATTCCCACGCAGCCAAGGTGTCGCGCAAATATATACGCCAGTTCTGGGTCACATGATGTTCCACACATGCAGTGACTGTCGCCGTCGTAATCGCGACACCTGTTTTTTTTCTATTTGAGAACTACCTTGTGACTTTTAAAGATATCCTTTAGCAGATTAGTTATTCCATCTTCCACATCTACTGTGTGCAGCATTTCCCACAAGTCTTTTTGAATCACACTATCGTGAGCTCCTTTGATATCTATAAATGCCAGCCAGCCACAGGGCCCTGTGTTCCTTTTCCGCTATTTCAATACACTGCAGCAATGAAAAAGGACATAAACGTATAGTGCCATCTAGTGAAAAATTCTTGAAACAAACTACAAGTGAGTACTACTACAGCATACTACCACTACTACGTGCGAACATTCCACACAATAAGGAGTTTCGCCCCTAACTGGGGGATGGTTAGGGAAGTCCGTGGGTGGGACCCCGATCGGTAAGCGGTCGTTCAAGAGAGCACATTCCGGACGATTTAGCAACAAAATCTGCTGAGAGTCTCCCGCCTCTCTTCCCCACAATATATGACATGCAGGTGGCAATATGTTTTGTTAAGCAGCCACGAAGAATAAGGATAACCGCGAAGGATAAGGAACCTAGGAAGGTCCCCGCCCCCATTTGAAAATTTGTCAACCTACAGTCGTATTGCACCGTTTTCGGTGTCGGCCCACCTTTGTTCCCGCGGCGATGTTATTTGACCTCGTTATCCTGGTAAGTCACTTCTTTTGAAGTTATCTAAAGTCCTCATGGCGCAATGATTGAGTCGTAAATTCCCGCTATCTGTAACATCACGGTGACGTCATGTGGTGATCAATTTTTGGTAATGGCTTTTTAAATAAGTCGTGTTGAAGCAGACTGAGTATTTTCACGCTTGATGAAGCATTCAAGACTTTTTTCTCAGAGTTATACCATATAAGGCTTTTGCAATAAATGCTGAGTGACTTGATCAATAGATCCAATTACCAGACAAATTTTTTTAGAATCAGTCACGTACGAGCGGAATTACAAGAAGCCGTTGGACAACTTTTGTGTAGTACAGAGAAGTGTCCGCTATGCCAATATCTCTAAATATATGGAGAAGCTTAGTACGCGCTGCGCACCTGCAAAGTATAGGGCACATTGGTAATGCTGTGGCAGATGACGGAAATTTATTGCCGATATTCTTGTAGCAGGGTGGAAGCAGTTCATGACGCACTGGTTGCGCAATTCACGTTGTGTGAAGCCTACTTGTTATTTTACTGATCTAAAGAACTTTATTACGCACGTTAACCTAATTGCTTCCTCCACATTAAATCTGCAAAGGCTGATTGTGCTACGGAGTTTAAAACATCGACGCCTTTGTGAAAGAATACAGAGCTGTCACGCCAAGGATGCGAGTTCCAATTGGATTTTATTGTGTATGTATTTATTTTCTTATTATTTCATGTGATAACAGTAGCGGCTACCGGTGGTATTGGCGGCATACAACTACGGTGCGAAAATGACCTTTGTCGTGATTTAATATCTGCTTTCCGTGTAAAAGGGTCTGAGATCGCGGGATGGAGAATTGTTTTTCCTGTTATGTTACGTTAGTGTAAAAGCGAGTGATCATGAACCATCTTTAAACGTGCCCAATTCGGTCAACGAACATACAAGGCCATCGGTAGCACATTTCAATTAATAAATGAAGGAATGTGCAGCTGTGTGCTTATTTCTGTAAATGACTGAAATTAGCATGCAACTAAATATCTGATGCAATGAAATGGCAAAAACGTATATTTGCATCAACGATCCTGATGGTGGTGCAGCTCTCCTAATTACAACTCCCACGACAAGTCCTTGTTCACATGTGCCCTTGCCGTTACCCGGTCATAAAAAGCTCAGAAACAACCTAGTTAAATCAGTGGCTGGGCAAAGTTTGATATCGATGTAACACTGCACGTGCCTTCTGTTAGGACGACGGTGTGTCTAAGCGAGGAAACCAGGAACCGCTGTAAGAAATCCTTGAAACACGCTTTTGGCTCACTCCCCATGAGAAAATAGGCGATGCTGTAGCCTCAGATGCTTCAAGATCCGCAGGCATCTCTCATCGGCCACCGAGGGTCTTAGTTGATGCCATTGGCGCAGCATCTGCTGTGGCATGCTGGCTTTCATTTGGTTTCTGAGGTGTTGGCCACGGTTCCCTCCTTTGTAAGACAGCGTCCGAGACACAGGTGCTTTTTTTTCTGTAATCACAGAATCACCTTCTTTCGTTCGCTTTCTAAAATGAGGAGGAGGAGGAGAAGGAATGATTGAGGAAGGACAGGGAGGAAAAATGAAATCACTGCAATTAAAATGACGTCGAGGCCCTTCATTTTGTATGTATGTATGTATGTATGTATGTATGTATGTATGTATGTATGTATGTATGTATGTATGTATGTATGTATGTATGTATGTATGTATGTATGTATGTATGTGTGTGTGCATGTATGTATGTATGTAATTTTGTATGTATGTATGTATGTATGTATCAAAAAAATCTGTTTTCGTGTTAGGGACGTGGCAGCTGTTTTACAATGTAATCACTGAGCTTTCTTTCCTAAGAATTGCAGATACTTTTGATGCAGTGCGTAATTTTTGTCAATTTTCTCCACCTTATAATAGCGAATTACTTTCATTTTCACAAAATAGGATGAATAATTGAATGAATGAATAATAATATTTCGCAAGTCACTAACTTACTTTTATACCATCCAGTCTCGTGCTGCGAATTATTATTTGCGAAGAAGGTGACTGTTGAACCCTAATCGCTTTGAGTTTTCACTGCGGCGGAATCTAAATTCAAAATATTTTGGAAAACTCAAAACGGGCTGCTGCTTCTTAGACGTGCCTGCGTGGTTTACAACATATAATTGGTTAGATAGTTCATGATGCCAGATTCATGATATTAATAAGAAGAACCGTAATCTTGGCATGCGCACCTTACACTAGCCTTCCCACACCTATTTTACTAAGTACTTTTTTTAAATAAATGTTTACGTTCCACAACAAAGCAGGGCTTGGCATAGAAACGAAAATTGTAATTCTTTCCGGTCTTCGTCACTTTCGTAGCCCACTAAACTACTCACAAAAGTCAAGTGCATCTCAAAAAAAGCAGTTAGCTTTACTAGACAACTGATGGTGAAGGTACATCTCTGTTGTATCTATACCCTTCTTTTCCTAACTGTAGGTATTTATAGGTTTTGTTTGAGGGGGGGCAGCATTTTACGCATTGAAGTTATAATGACCTATTATTCTTATCAATAATGTTATTCTGCCTTTTAATTATCATAGTATTATCATTCTAAGGTTGTTGTTACGAGAAAACTTTATTTCAGTTCAAAGAAGACAGGGGTGATCGCTTTGATTTTATGTACGCGTTTCTAAAAAACACCACCGAATTTATTAGGCGAGCTTATTGTCAGAATCACCACAGAATTTTACTTTAATTTCAACCAATTAGCAGCGCATCTTTTTACGCATGCGATAATGACCCTCGGCAAGACTACGCACCAACAGGTCAGTGAAAAGATTGACAGATCCCACGTACAGTGGAAAACGATGATATGCGAAGCACGAATAAGGAAGGTTGATGTGTCCCTTTAGAATCACTAGAACGTTACGAGGGGGAGATAAATTATGCCGTACATGACTTCCGTGTCATGATTATTATGTTTGGATGTGTCGTTTACCTTCGTCGTCTATTCACGTCACGTGACGCCAAAGTTAGTATGTGTGAAGCTAGCAAAACGGCCACGAGCATGCTATGAACGTGGTACGTTGTCAAGTTCTCGCGTGGCACGCGTGTCATGATTATCATGTTTGCAAGAGTGATATACTTTCGCCATCCATTGACATCACGTAACGAAAATTTGGTGTATGTGGAGCTAGCGAAACGGCCACGAGCGCATCATGTAGGGGCCCAATTTACTCCTACGTGATGTTGACGCGCGCGCACGCTGGGCACAGTGACACTATAAGTTAGCAAAACGCGAGAACTCTTTCTTCTCACGCAAGGCATGACTGGCGCGACCAGCGTCCATCAGCAACGCCCGATAGCAACCGGCACAAAATGCGACAAGCTGCATTTTGCGCCGATGCGTTACCCAGACAGCACTGCGCCTGCCTTTTTTTTTGTGACGGAGGAACATCTGACGTGCTAAAACGCGCATGCGTCAAAGCAACGCAACGCAGCGCAACCTTGCGAGTACACGGCAGGACAAGCGCCTGGCGTGGCAACGCCAGCGTGAGCCGAAAAAACGAACGCCGGTGCGCACGCGTGATGTGTCATGTCGAAGCGTTTTGGCGACTTGACTGTGGTATGTAGTCTTGTTGTCTTATGACACGCATGTCATGTACATGTTTGCACCAATCACATACCTTCGCCATCCATTGACGTCACGTAATACAGAATTTGGCATATGTGAAGCTAGCGAAACGGCTGCGAGTGCATCATGAGTGTGGCACGTAGTCATGTTATTACATGACAAGCATGACATGATTCTCATGTTTGGATGTGTCGCTGACCTTTCTCATACGTCCACGTCACGTAATACCGAATTTGGCATAAGTGAAGCCAGCAAAACGGCCTCCAGTGCATCATGAGCGTGCAATGTAGTCATGTTACATGAAACGCATCTCATGATAATCTTGTCTGGATCAGTCACATACCTTCGTCATCCATTCACGTAACGTAATAACAGCTTTTGTATATGTGATGCCAGGGAAAGGGTCGTGAGCGAATCATGAGCGTGGTATGTAGTCATGCTGTTACATGACACGAATGTCATTATTTTCATGTTAGGGGCTGTCGCTTGTGTTCGAAATGCAACATCTCATACCATACAAGTTTTGGAACATGTTATGTGAACGAAACTACCGTAAAAGCAGGAAGACCACGAAATGTAAATCTTGACATTTTCGACATACATGTCATCATTGTCATGTTATCACTGGTCAAATATGCTCGTCATACAGTCGTGTTATGCCACACCAAGTGTTGTATCGGTACCAATATCCAAACGGCCAGCACAGCTAAATGTTGTAGGTGGCTGGATATATAGATAGATAAATAGATAGATAAATAGATAAATAGATAGATAGATAGATAGATAGATAGATAGATAGACTCAAAGTCACCGAAGTTCGCTAAGAAATGCTTCGAATTTAAACAGTAGGCACACTCGCAATACCAAAAGCTTGTGGCCATTGTTCGCTAACGCTTCTACATGCCATCCCTATTTCCCCATCCTATATAGGAGAGATATAACGCACAGGTGGGGAACAGTGGAATAAATTGAAAGGTTTCTTCTGTCTATGAGCTGAAATCAGCCCAACCGACTGGATTGGACCGAATAGAGGACACAGAGTGCAGAACGTGCAACGCGTCGGCTGCACTGAATGGCAATCAAAATCATGTCTACCAATACGCCCAATCGTATAGTCTTCTAATTTTCATTTCTAGTACAATGGGCCACTACCACATTTTTTCGTTGAGTCTCACGTGCTGATTACATGATCACAATTCAGGAGGTCATCCTCGAGTGGGCTGGAAGGGTAGGGGAGGCCTATCTCAACTTGTTCTTCCGCACTATCTCCCGCCCACGTACCACCTTCCCTTTACAGGTCGCGGTTTCGAATGCCGGCGGCGGCGGCTGCATTTGCAATGGAGGCGAAAATGTTGTAGACCCGTGTACTCAGATTTGGGTGCACGTTAAGGAACCCCAGGTGGTCGAAATTTCCGGAGCCTTCCACGACGGCATTTCTCATAATCATATGGTGATTTTGGGAGGTTAAACCCGACATATCAACCAACCACCTTTCTTTTAACAAGAGACAAATAGACATTCATTCATGCCAAGTGCACACCCTGTCCTTCTGCACCAGAAAGTTCCTCAAGGAGAATTCCGTCGCCTATTCGGTGGCGTTAAGAAATCTCAAGAACATGAGACAAGGGTCTGCAAAATGTTGAAGGTGGACCTGCAAGCACAAGTACGGCTGCACAATAACTTTGTGTACTCAAGTAGAATTCACCAGCCCACCTGCTCATGTCATGAAGAATTTGCGAGAACTTCGAGTGTTTCCATTTATTAGTCGTATATGCTAAAGTCAATTGGAAATCACAAAAGGTTTCGATGAATTTCGCATGAATTTAAATGTCTTGCTCATATCGCTTACACTGGCACGTAAGAAAATGGAGACAAGGCTACTACAAAAAATATTTCTTTATGATCAACCAAGAAAAAGCCGATTTGAATATTGAAAAAAAATCTCCTTTACCTCAAGCGATCACACTTAGGATGCTTCGGACGTGGTCTTGTTGCCCGAGAGGTTTTAAGATGGATTAACTGAGCTACCGTTCCACGTTGCCCAGATTGTGGGGAGGCATCCAACGCTCTAGATCACATGTTTTGGCAGTGTCCTGCGCTTCGGGATACGTCACACACCAGCAAACAGAACTTTTCAAGACGCCGTCGCGAGTACTGCGCGGAATATGGAGCCAGCGGCGGTCAGAGGGCCTGTGACAGAGCGGGGAAGCATGGCATATGATTGCGACGATGCAGTAGCCAGTGGCGAGCCGATGGCCCCAGCGCGTCTTTTCCCGTTAGTCCGCCAGACCTTAATAAAGTTCTCTGCATGTAGGTCTGCCTGCTGCGAAACGGGCTCGCAGTTTTTTTAAGGAGCAAAAATAAGCAGGAACTTATGCTGGCATTCACTGCCTCGTATTTTATAAGCCAAGTCCTATGCGCCGTCTTATGTGGATCGTACAACCCCCGTCAGGAGATATCAATAGGCATTGCTTTGTTACGTTCTTTGCGAGATATTTCGGCTTTTGGTCGTAAAAATCAGCTGCACGTCGAATAAACAGTAGACATTCTTTATTTACCCGGCTTGAGGAAAACGTTGTCCCCAGCTTCGCAATGATCCAAATATTACAGTAGGCATTCTTCAAATTTATAGGGTACGCTTTATAGCTTTTCCTTCTATTCAAAATATGAATGCAAGCTGACAAAAAAAAACACTTAAAGAGATTGCTACATACGTTATCCTGGAACGCTGTGTTTGAACTATAAGAAGATAAATTCCACATGAGTAATCGATGTTCAGGGAAGTGGTGATCATTATAAATGAAGAAGATAATAACTTTTCCAGAGAGAAATTCAAGGCAGGCCAAAATTCAGGATCATGAAGTTTGAAGAGATGAGAACAATGTCTATATGTTCCTATGTCACCCTCTCCTCGAAAAGTCTTCATGTCTTTCTGATGGAGTAGCATGAATGGACATAGCTATGACGTCTTGTCTTGCTGTGTGGCCAAGGGCTGGTGAGCTTGATGTAGAATGGTGGATTTGATCCCTGTCTTCAAAGCGAAGCTGTCTTGAACGGGTACATTGAAATACTGGATAGTCGTCACTGGATACTGGATAGTCGCCAATATCTATATATATATGGAGAAGCTTAGTACGCGCTGCGCACCTGCAAAGCATAGGGCACATTGGTAATGCTGTGGCAGATGACGGAAATTTATTGCCGATATTCTTGTAGCAGGGTGGAAGCAGTTCATGACGCACTGGTTGCGCAATTCACGTTGTGTGAAGCCTACTTGTTATTTTACTGATCTAAAGAACTTTATTACGCACGTTAACCTAATTGCTTCCTCCACATTAAATCTGCAAAGGCTGATTGTGCTACGGAGTTTAAAACATCGACGCCTTTGTGAAAGAATACAGAGCTGTCACGCCAAGGATGCGAGTTCCAATTGGATTTTATTGTGTATGTATTTATTTTCTTATTATTTCATGTGATAACAGTAGCGGCTACCGGTGGTATTGGCGGCATACAACTACGGTGCGAAAATGACCTTTGTCGTGATTTAATATCTGCTTTCCGTGTAAAAGGTTCTGAGATCGCGGGATGGAGAATTGTTTTTCCTGTTATGTTACGTTAGTGTAAAAGCGAGTGATCATGAACCATCTTTAAACGTGCCCAATTCGGTCAACGAACCTACAAGGCCATCGGTAGCACATTTCAATTAATAAATGAAGGAATGTGCAGCTGTGTGCTTATTTCTGTAAATGACTGAAATTAGCATGCAACTAAATATCTGATGCAATGAAATGGCAAAAACGTATATTTGAATCAGTGATCCTGATGGTGGTGCAGCTCTCCTAATTACAACTCGCACGACAAGTCCTTGTTCACATGTGCCCTTGCCGTTACCCGGTCATAAAAAGCTCAGAAACAACCTAGTTAAATCAGTGGCTGGGCAAAGTTTGATATCGATGTAACGCTGCACGTGCCTTCTGTTAGGACGACGGTGTGTCTAAGCGAGGAAACCAGGGACCGCTGTAAGACATCCTGGAAACACGCTTTTGGCTCACTCCCCATGAGAAAATAGGCGATGCTGTAGCCTCAGATGCTTCAAGATCCGCAGGCATCTCTCATCGGCCACCGAGGGTCTTAGTTGATGCCATTGGCGCAGCATCTGCTGTGGCATGCTGGCTTTCATTTGGTTTCTGAGGTGTTGGCCACGGTTCCCTCCTTTGTAAGACAGCGTCCGAGACACAGGTGCTTTTTTTTCTGTAATCACAGAATCACCTTCTTTCGTTCGCTTTCTGAATGAAGGGCTAAACATTTCTTAAAATGAAATTACTGCAATCAAAATGACGTCGAGGCTCTTCATTTTGTATGTATGTATGTATGTATGTATGTATGTATGCATGTATGTATGTATGTATGTATGTATGTATTTTTGTATGTATGTATATATGTATGCATGCATGTATGTATGTATATATGTATGCATGCATGTATGTATGTATGTATGTATGTATGTATGTTTGTATGTATGTATGTATGTATGTATGTATGTATGTATGCATGTATGTATGTATGTATATATGTATGTATGTATGTATCAAAAAAATCTGTTTTCGTGTTAGGGAGGTGGCAGCTGTTTTACAATGTAATCACTGAGCTTTCTTTCCTAAGAATTGCAGATACTTTTGATGCAGTGCGTAATTTTTGTCAATTTTCTCCACCTTATAATAGCGAATTACTTTCATTTTCACAAAATAGGATGAATAATTGAATGAATGAATAATAATATTTTGCACGTCACTAACTTACTTTTATACCATCCAGTCTCGTGCTACGAATTATTATTTGCGAAGAACGTGACTGTGGAACCCTAATCGCGTTGAGTTTTCACTGCGGCGGAATCTAATTTCAAAATATTTTGGAAAAATCAAAACGGGCTGCTGCTTCTTAGACGTGCCTGCGTGGTTTACAACATATAATTGGTTAGATAGTTCATGATGCCAGATTCCTGATATTAATAAGAAGAACCGTACTCTTGGCATGCGCACCTTACATTAGCCTTCCCACACCTATTTTACTAAGTACTTTTTTTAAAAATAAATGTTTACGTTCCACAACAAAGCAGGGCTTGGCATAGAAACGAAAATTGTAATTCTTTCCGGTCTTCGTCACTTTCGTAGCCCACTAAACTACTCACAAAAGTCAAGTGCATCTCAACAAAAAGCAGTTAGCTTTACTAGACAACTGATGGTGAAGGTACATCTCTGTTGTATCTATATCCTTCTTTTTCCAACTGTAGGTATTTATAGGTTTTGTTTGGGGGGGGGCAGCATTTTACGCAATGAAGTTATAATGACTTATTATTCTTATCAGTAATGTTATTCTGCCTTTTAATTATCATAGTATTATCATTCTAAGGTTGTTGTTACGAGAAAACTTTATTTCAGTTCAAAGAAGACAGGGGTGATTGCTTTGATGTTATGTACGCGTTTCTAAAAAACACGACCGAATTTATTAGGCGAGCTTATTGTCAGAATCACCACAGAATTTTACTTTAATTTCAACCAATTAGCAGCGCATCTTTTTACGCATGCGATAATGACCCTCGGCAAGACTACGCACCAACAGGTCAGTGAAAAGATTGACAGATCCCACGTACAGTGGAAAACGATGATATGCGAAGCACGAATAAGGAAGGTTGATGTGTCCCTTTAGAATCACTAGAACGTTACGAGGGGGAGATAAATTATGCCGTACATGACTTCCGTGTCATGATTATTATGTTTGGATGTGTCGTTTACCTTCGTCGTCTATTCACGTCACGTGACGCCAAAGTTAGTATGTGTGAAGCTAGCAAAACGGCCACGAGCATGCTATGAACGTGGTACGTTGTCAAGTTCTCGCGTGGCACGCGTGTCATGATTATCATGTTTGCAAGAGTGATATACTTTCGCCATCCATTGACATCACGTAACGAAAATTTGGTGTATGTGGAGCTAGCGAAACGGCCACGAGCGCATCATGTAGGGGCCCAATTTACTCCTACGTGATGTTGACGCGCGCGCACGCTGGGCACAGTGACACTATAAGTTAGCAAAACGCGAGAACTCTTTCTTCTCACGCAAGGCATGACTGGCGCGACCAGCGTCCATCAGCAACGCCCGATAGCAACCGGCACAAAATGCGACAAGCTGCATTTTGCGCCGATGCGTTACCCAGACAGCACTGCGCCTGCCTTTTTTTGTGACGGAGGAACATCTGACGTGCTAAAACGCGCATGCGTCAAAGCAACGCAACGCAGCGCAACCTTGCGAGTACACGGCAGGACAAGCGCCTGGCGTGGCAACGCCAGCGTGAGCCGAAAAACGAACGCCGGTGCGCACGCGTGATGTGTCATGTCGAAGCGTTTTGGCGACTTGACTGTGGTATGTAGTCTTGTTGTCTTATGACACGCATGTCATGTACATGTTTGCACCAATCACATACCTTCGCCATCCATTGACGTCACGTAATACAGAATTTGGCATATGTGAAGCTAGCGAAACGGCTGCGAGTGCATCATGAGTGTGGCACGTAGTCATGTTATTACATGACAAGCATGACATGATTCTCATGTTTGGATGTGTCGCTGACCTTTCTCATACGTCCACGTCACGTAATACCGAATTTGGTATAAGTGAAGCCAGCAAAACGGCCTCCAGTGCATCATGAGCGTGCAATGTAGTCATGTTACATGAAACGCATCTCATGATAATCTTGTCTGGATCAGTCACATACCTTCGTCATCCATTCACGTAACGTAATAACAGCTTTTGTATATGTGATGCCAGGGAAAGGGTCGTGAGCGAATCATGAGCGTGGTATGTAGTCATGCTGTTACATGACACGAATGTCATTATTTTCATGTTAGGGGCTGTCGCTTGTGTTCGAAATGCAACATCTCATACCATACAAGTTTTGGAACATGTTATGTGAACGAAACTACCGTAAAAGCAGGAAGACCACGAAATGTAAATCTTGACATTTTCGACATACATGTCATCATTGTCATGTTATCACTGGTCAAATATGCTCGTCATACAGTCGTGTTATGCCACACCAAGTGTTGTATCGGTACCAATATCCAAACGGCCAGCACAGCTAAATGTTGTAGGTGGCTGGATAGATAGATAGATAAATAGATAGATAAATAGATAAATAGATAGATAGATAGATAGATAGATAGACTCAAAGTCACCGAAGTTCGCTAAGAAATGCTTCGAATTTAAACAGTAGGCACACTCGCAATACCAAAAGCTTGTGGCCATTGTTCGCTAACGCTTCTACATGCCATCCCTATTTCCCCATCCTATATAGGAGAGATATAACGCACAGGTGGGGAACAGTGGAATAAATTGAAAGGTTTCTTCTGTCTATGAGCTGAAATCAGCCCAACCGACTGGATTGGACCGAATAGAGGACACAGAGTGCAGAACGTGCAACGCGTCGGCTGCACTGAATGGCAATCAAAATCATGTCTACCAATACGCCCAATCGTATAGTCTTCTAATTTTCATTTCTAGTACAATGGGCCACTACCACATTTTTTCGTTGAGTCTCACGTGCTGATTACATGATCACAATTCAGGAGGTCATCCTCGAGTGGGCTGGAAGGGTAGGGGAGGCCTATCTCAACTTGTTCTTCCGCACTATCTCCCGCCCACGTACCACCTTCCCTTTACAGGTCGCGGTTTCGAATGCCGGCGGCGGCGGCTGCATTTGCAATGGAGGCGAAAATGTTGTAGACCCGTGTACTCAGATTTGGGTGCACGTTAAGGAACCCCAGGTGGTCGAAATTTCCGGAGCCTTCCACGACGGCATTTCTCATAATCATATGGTGATTTTGGGAGGTTAAACCCGACATATCAACCAACCACCTTTCTTTTAACAAGAGACAAATAGACATTCATTCATGCCAAGTGCACACCCTGTCCTTCTGCACCAGAAAGTTCCTCAAGGAGAATTCCGTCGCCTATTCGGTGGCGTTAAGAAATCTCAAGAACATGAGACAAGGGTCTGCAAAATGTTGAAGGTGGACCTGCAAGCACAAGTACGGCTGCACAATAACTTTGTGTACTCAAGTAGAATTCACCAGCCCACCTGCTCATGTCATGAAGAATTTGCGAGAACTTCGAGTGTTTCCATTTATTAGTCGTATATGCTAAAGTCAATTGGAAATCACAAAAGGTTTCGATGAATTTCGCATGAATTTAAATGTCTTGCTCATATCGCTTACACTGGCACGTAAGAAAATGGAGACAAGGCTACTACAAAAAATATTTCTTTATGATCAACCAAGAAAAAGCCGATTTGAATATTGAAAAAAAATCTCCTTTACCTCAAGCGATCACACTTAGGATGCTTCGGACGTGGTCTTGTTGCCCGAGAGGTTTTAAGATGGATTAACTGAGCTACCGTTCCACGTTGCCCAGATTGTGGGGAGGCATCCAACGCTCTAGATCACATGTTTTGGCAGTGTCCTGCGCTTCGGGATACGTCACACACCAGCAAACAGAACTTTTCAAGACGCCGTCGCGAGTACTGCGCGGAATATGGAGCCAGCGGCGGTCAGAGGGCCTGTGACAGAGCGGGGAAGCATGGCATATGATTGCGACGATGCAGTAGCCAGTGGCGAGCCGATGGCCCCAGCGCGTCTTTTCCCGTTAGTCCGCCAGACCTTAATAAAGTTCTCTGCATGTAGGTCTGCCTGCTGCGAAACGGGCTCGCAGTTTTTTTAAGGAGCAAAAATAAGCAGGAACTTATGCTGGCATTCACTGCCTCGTATTTTATAAGCCAAGTCCTATGCGCCGTCTTATGTGGATCGTACAACCCCCGTCAGGAGATATCAATAGGCATTGCTTTGTTACGTTCTTTGCGAGATATTTCGGCTTTTGGTCGTAAAAATCAGCTGCACGTCGAATAAACAGTAGACATTCTTTATTTACCCGGCTTGAGGAAAACGTTGTCCCCAGCTTCGCAATGATCCAAATATTACAGTAGGCATTCTTCAAATTTATAGGGTACGCTTTATAGCTTTTCCTTCTATTCAAAATATGAATGCAAGCTGACAAAAAAAAACACTTAAAGAGATTGCTACATACGTTATCCTGGAACGCTGTGTTTGAACTATAAGAAGATAAATTCCACATGAGTAATCGATGTTCAGGGAAGTGGTGATCATTATAAATGAAGAAGATAATAACTTTTCCAGAGAGAAATTCAAGGCAGGCCAAAATTCAGGATCATGAAGTTTGAAGAGATGAGAACAATGTCTATATGTTCCTATGTCACCCTCTCCTCGAAAAGTCTTCATGTCTTTCTGATGGAGTAGCATGAATGGACATAGCTATGACGTCTTGTCTTGCTGTGTGGCCAAGGGCTGGTGAGCTTGATGTAGAATGGTGGATTTGATCCCTGTCTTCAAAGCGAAGCTGTCTTGAACGGGTACATTGAAATACTGGATAGTCGTCACACGCCTCACTTGCATATTTTTTGTATGTTACACTCGCCTATGGCAACGTCTTTCAATATTACGTAAATTTGCTGACAAGAAAACGATAATGTCATTGCCTGCTGCCTTCATTCAACCGAATTGGGAGAGTATTCCTCGTTATTTGTCAATAACTTTCTTACATTCAAGGGTTTCCTCCTCATTGGGACTGTTAGACTCTGCGCCGAAGGCATATTTAGAACTACCCAATTAAAATATATTCCTTTTATATTACATCTTCGGCAATCGGAGAAGCAAACCAAGAGTAGGGTGCGTCCGGAATGGGTCTAGACTAAAGTCTGAAAGTGAATATTCGAACAAGCAATTCAAATTTATTGTCCAATTATGAGAATATTTTAAATTTTGTTTTATAGCTGATAATAATAATAATAATAATAATAATAATAATAATAATAATAATAATAATAATAATAATAATAATAATAATAATAATAATAATAATAATAATAATAATAATAATAATAATAATATATTATTATTATTATTATTATTATTATTATTATTATTATTATTATTATTATTATTATTATTATTATTATTATTATTATTATTATTGCCAGTGCAATCAACGATACTTTCTTTCTTGAATTCCAATTACTTTTCCACTTTCCGGTCAAACTGGCCCATATCTGTCGTTTTCATTTATTTACTACTAATTTAACCTGTAGCCGACGCTCTGTATTGTTGTTCGCGCAGGAATTTTCATCATGTGACTCAGACGCCACTACTGTTTTTCAGAAAGGTCAGTGATGTGTTTTACTGGCTAGCTCGGCTTCATATGCTTTGCACAGGGACTGTGCAAATAGCGGCAGCCGAACGTACATGGGTGGCGTAGAGTTCAACCTCTTACGGCTCCGTTCTACTACAGCAGAGGCGTTTGTGGATGGCAGCGTGCGGGACTACGTTTTTCACTGAAACGTAGTCTATTCATAGCGTTGCCATCGCGATGCTAGAAAAAGACGGCCATATGCTGTTTAGTGAGAGGCTGAAGGGGAGGGAGAGTGCCGAATGGTTCGCTACCCTGCACTGGGTAACGTGCCATAGGAGAAACAAAAGCATGAGAAGAATAAGTCATGTAGTCCCTTCTGCATTAACCTAAGGTGACTGGAAGACCAAAGCCAACTTATTTTAGGGACGAAGCTCCTTAGGCGTGGGTCGGTCTTCACCTGTATGTATGCATGTATGTAGCAACCACCTCACAGCATATCTACGGAGTGAATGATGACGAGTTGGGTGAAGCTTCGGAGGGTTTAATCGGCAAACCATGAATCATCCACTGGCTGCGTCCGTGCCCCCGTCATCTCTCTCTCTCTCTCTCTACACACACACACACACACACACACACACACACACATATATATATATATATATATATATATATATATATATATATATATATATATATATATATATATATATATATATATATATATATATATATATATATATATATATATATATATATATTAGTCTGCTTGATGCATGGACGCACGGACCCACGGAAGCAACAAGGTGGAAGCGCGGATGGACTGACGGACGCTGTGCCCCACTCATCATCATTCATTTCGTGAATACGCTGTTTTTTTTTCTTTTCGGGAAATATACTGATTCCGCCTTTCGCCAAACGCTTGCTCCACCCAACCTTTGTTTTGCAGCCCCATTGGGATCAGAATTATAGGAAGTTTTCTACTTGTTACGTGGTCTTGCAGTGTCGCAAGAATCGCCCTACCTCTGGCTAAGCGACTGCAACATGGGATGACGTCACCATGTTACGCTGCGTTATGTGCGTGCTGACGCCATGAAGAGCTCAGAAATTGCGGCAATTTACGGCGCCATGATGACGTCGTTAGTAACGTCTTCGCGTAAGAATTATTTGGTCTTGTGATACTTTTGTTCAACAACCCCGCAAACTGTTGCGTAGCCCACTTTTTGTAGAGCCTCCCGCATGTTTTGACAAGCATTTGTTTGAATTACATCGTCTATTGTGACGCTGTTCTTATAATTTCTTTATTTCCGTGCAAGTGCATTCATTGTTCGTGAGTTGTTCAACACATCAGCTGTGTCATGCATTCACCGAAACCATAGGCGTCTTTTTCTTGGGCTTTTAAGGTGAACAGAATGGAGCTTGTTAAGATAAATTAGAACTGCACAATGTCTTCACCCGTATTTACCCGCACCCATATTTACCCGGACCTGTTATAGATTTCTCCGGAAAATTCATGCTTTACGTTATGAACAAATCGCATATAGAACGGCATTCGTTTACTCTCTATACTTTCAAGTTGGCGATAGCGCAGCTTTCTTCCTCACTTTACCGGATTCGGTCAAAGCACAAAGCGGTCTTATCATTGTATATATATCATGGTCATCACCCGGCACCTGTAGTGGCCTGTCAAGAGAAAAACTAGGCAAACCTCTCCAGCTCGCCATAGAAATCTCTCTACCTCATCCGTATATAATAGGGAAAAACATTTCCCTCGACGCTATAGGCAGATTTCGGGACAGGGAAACGGTCACATCTATTTTATGGCGGTATCTGGCAAACTAAGCGGTATGTAGGCAGTAAGAGCAGGCGGTGTTGCTATGCGGTCCATACTTACCGTTGTCCGTGTCCGAATGGAAAGAGTATCACTATGCAGGGCAATTACGAGTGAGCCCATGATAGAACCCTTCACGTGTGCATTCTGCTGCATGCATTCTGCTCGGGGATGTGCGCGGAATTCCCGCTGCTCCACTTTTGAGCGAATATCACGCTGCCTCTGTTTGACTCTCATTCTCCAAAACTTGTTAGTTCATACTATTGCACCGTACGTCTACGGTCGCATAGTTTTTGTCTGTGCTATATTGTGCTGCAACCAGCGGTGTAACTGGGTGCTAGAGTTTCGTTTCAAGCAACCTCGTTTATTCGTTTTTTAATGATTCTAGTCTTCTACTGCTTCCCCTACCTAAGCTTAGGCTAGTGGCGCAGGTACTTAGTTAGCCAGTTCAATGTGGCTTTTCCTCACTAAGACGAACATTTGAACTGAAAAAAAAAGAGTGAACTTGGAGTTGATGTAAAGATCAATACTACTATTGCGACATATAGACATTGGAGGCACATTTGTACCGTGAGGATCGCCGTTATGTTCAGTATAAAGTTCAAATAGATGACTTCACCGCCTATGTTGGATGTTGCATGTGGCAGCGAGAAATTGCAAATGATGAGAACAGCCTGTGGCTCAAGGAGATCGGGCAACAGCTGTGAATTTTGATGGAAAGGCCACCGCCATGCTAGCTATTCTGGTAAAATCAACACACATACGGCTTGGAGCTCGTACGCGCTTTGCTCTCACTGCGCGCTTCACGTTGAAGCGACAGAAACCATTGAAACGACTTCGCTCCCAGGATAGGCCATATTTTCTTTTTTAATAAATGTGTATAAGCATAGGTGGATACTAATGCGTGCCACCATCTACTCTTCTTGCACAACAGCCATCTTCGCCTATCAGATAAGAAACGCAAGGCTGCACAAAGGTACAGTGTCAATTTTAATTGCATTTCTTAGTGAACTTCGGCGACTTTGAGCGTATCTATCTATCTTTCTATCTATCTATCTATCTATCTATCTATCTATCTATCTATCTATCTATCTATCTATCTATCTATCTATCTATATATCTATCTATCTATCTATCTATCTATCTATCTATCTATCTATCTATCTATCTATCTGTCTGTCTGTCTGTCTGTCTGTCTGTCTGTCTGTCTTGTCTGTCTGTCTGTCTTGTCTGTCTGTCTGTCTGTCTGTCTGTCTGGCTGTCTGTCTATCTATCTATCTATCTATCTATCTATCTATCTATCTATCTATCTATCTATCTATCTATCTATCTATCTATATATCTATCTATCTATCTATATATCTATATATCTATATATTTATATATCTATCTATATATCTATCTAGCCACCTACGACTTTTAGCTCTCCTGGCCGTTTAGATATTGGTATCGATACCAAACTTGGTATGGCATAACATAACTGTGTGAAGAACATATTTGACTGCTCATGACATGAAAATCATGAAATGTCATGAATGTCATGATTTACGTTTCATGGTCCTGCAGTTCTTGGGGTGGTTTAGTTCACATGGCGAGTTGTAAAACTGGTATGGTATGACATTATTGCATGGCGAACACAAGCACCAGACCTTAACATAAACATAATGTCATGCGTGTCATGTAACAATATGACTACATGTCACGCTCATGATGCGCTCGTGGCCATTTCGCCAGCGTCGCATATGCCAGATTGGGTATTACGGTACGTGAATGGTTGACAAAGGTATGTGACTGGTGTAAACATGACAATCATTAAATGCGTATCATGTAACAACATCACTACATGCTACGCTCATGATGCGCTGGCGGCATTTTCGCTAGCTTCACTTATACCAAATTTGGTATTAAGGGACGCGAAAGGATGAAGAAAGTATGATACTGGCACAAACTTTATAAACTTGAGATGCGTGTCATGTAACAACATGACTACATGCTACGCTCTTGATACACTGGCGGCCATTTCGCTAGCTTCACATGTACCAAACTTGGCATTACGCGACGTGAACAGACAACATAGGTAAGTGACACATCCAAACATGATAATCACGGTATGCGTGTGGTGTAACAACATGACTGCATACCACACTCATGATGCGCTCGCGGCCATTTCGCTAGCTTCACATATGCCAAGTTTAGTATTACGTGAATGGATGACAAAGGTATTTGACCGGTGCAAACATGATAATCATGAGATGCGTGTCATGTGAAAACATGACTACATGCCACCGTCAATGCACCAATACATTTCGACGGGATGCGGTGCGCGTGCTCTCTAGCGTTGCCACGCCAGGCACCAGGCCTGCCATATATTCGCAGGCACGCGCTGCGCTGCGTTGTTTTGACGCGTACGTCTTTTACAGTGTGCGGCGTCCCTCCGAAAAGAGGGAAACGCAGTGTTGTTTGAGTAACGCATCGGCGCGAATTTCAAGCCGGTTGCCGTCGGGCCGCGCCGACGGACGCTGGTCGCGTCGGTCGCACCTGGCGTCAGACTATAGAGGGTTCACGTTTGGTTAACGTAGCGTTGAGCTGGCCAGCGTGCGTCAACGCTACATTGGAGTATTTAACTGGGCCCTTCATGATGCGCTCGCGGCCGTTTTGATAGCTCCACATATACCAAATTTGGTGATACGTGACGTCAATGGATGACGAAATGTACGACTGGTGCAAACATGATCATCTTGACTTGCGCGCCATGTAGAAAGAAAAATAAATAAAAGGAAGAGACAGGGAGGTTAACCTCCCTGTTGTCATGGTATGTCTGGTATGTTGTCATGTAAGAACATGACAACATACCACGCTCATAGCGTGCTCACAGCTGTTTCGCTAGCTTCACATATACTAAATTTGGTATCACATGACGTGAATAGATGATTAAGGTAAACGAAACATCCAAACATGATAATCATCACACAGGAGTCATGTACGGCATCATTTACCTCCACCTCGAAACGTTGTGCTGATTTTAAAGTGACATATCAACGTTTTCTTCCGTGCTTCGCATATCATAGATTCCCACTGTAGGAGGGATCTGCCAATGCTTTTTTTCATGAAAGAAACACGCGAACGCGTTACCCGAGTGCTCTGGCGGCTGCTTGTAGCGCGTTCAAGCGGTAGCGATAGCAACCACAGCTTCTATTCCCGTCATCTAGTGGTGAACAAAACAAGTGGTCATTGTGGAACAAGCGGCAAGAAAAAAACTCCCTCCCCCTTCAAGGTGATTACGTAAGAGCGGGCGTAATCGCCTTGAAGGGGGAGGGGGTTGCTAACTTACCGCTGGTTCCATATCACCAATGGCCGGTTGTTTTGCTCACCACTAGATGACGGCAAGAGAGGCCGTGGTTGCTATCGCTCCCCCTTGAACGCGCTACAAGCAGCCGCTGGAGCACTCGGGTAATGCATTCGCATGTTCCCTTTCATAAATATTGACACTGTACATAGCTTACACACTCAGTTTAAGTTTTTCAATACAAAAATCTGTCCACACAACACAAAAATAAAAACACAAGTAAGCACAAAGTTTAAATGGGCACACAAAAATAAAAGTTCGCTAAAATGTTGTAAAAGGTGCTCTTGTATCTCGGGAGCAGAATCCTAAATATTGCACTGTAACAGCAACAAATACGTTTTAACAAAGATCCACAAGCCACTGCAGTGCTTGCTCAATTTCTGCGGGAACCGCATATATCGCAAACGTAGTAAACCACAAAAGAATAGAAGTGGTATTGTTATCAGCTATGTTTCACTACAATATTTTTCCGTTCACATTTTGGCCATAGGGCCTTATTTTTCAAGTTAACGCACGACGGATGATAAAGGAGTAAGGTGCTAGCGTGACTTCGTATAATTAAAACCGAGCTCAGAGATGATGGGTTCGATTTCCCGGTCGGGTGCTCCGGAACATATGTTTATGACTTTTTAAAATTTATTTATACAATGAACAAATAAAAATAAATCATACAAAAGATATTTTGAACCACCCGACCAGTAAATAGAACCCTTTCACTTCGTGGCGTGCCACCTCTGTCAACATTTCAACCTCTTATGCAGCCCCCGATATAATATTGGTGAGTTACCTATTTTCCTTTAACGCTTGCGGTACGTAGGTATCGGAAAATCTTGAGCGTGCTCTCTACGACGCAACACTACTACATTTCTTTCTAGTTGGGAGACTGCTCCTGAGAAGGGCATGAAGAAGTGGCTCCTTTTCGTGCCCACTCATTTTGTGTAGCAAAAAGAAAGATTCCTGCGACATCTTGAGCCACCACGTGGAAGAAGGCGCAGAAAGTTCACTACACAGCGACGGTGTTTAAAAGAAAGGACAAATATGCAGAAACGTGAGGTTCCTCACAGTCGAAACTTGCAGCGCGTTGGCAGTTTAATTAAAAGAATTTTATTTCCGAAAGAATTTTGCATACAGAAAAGACAATAATTTGATACGATTGCGTGCTCAAGATATTGTGACGATGAAACGCGTTTATTTACAGGAAATGGTTGAGATCGGTACAGCTCAGAGCCAGAAAACGGAGACCGAGCTGCTCGTGAGCCAGACCGCTTCGACCTCCTCCTCTTCATGCGCCCATCGAGGTGTGTCAATTCCCCCGTTCGCAGACGATGCC
This sequence comes from Rhipicephalus annulatus, assembly GCA_013436015.1. Classification (NCBI taxonomy): domain Eukaryota; kingdom Metazoa; phylum Arthropoda; class Arachnida; order Ixodida; family Ixodidae; genus Rhipicephalus; species Rhipicephalus annulatus. Next base: position 169,653 of record WOVY01001376.1, on the reverse strand, counting down.
CACTGGGCGAGTCAATAGGAAGGTTGGTGGTGATATGGCTTGAGGCGCGCGACGTGTGTCAGCTGTGTCTTGCTAGAGCGCCGACCATTGCTTGTGACGCCGGAGATGACGTATGTGACGTCACTGAGACGGTCAATGACTACAAATGGTCCGGAGTAGCGGGCCAGAAACTTTTGGCATAAACCACGTTTGCGGACAGGTGTCCACAACCACACCAGGTCACCCTTTGTGTAAGCAACGGAGTGATGGTGGGCGTCGTACCGGGTCTTGGAGCGCTGTTGAGATGCAATGGTTCGAAGGCGTGCGACGCGACGGGCTTCTTCAGCGCGGCATAGTGACTCGGCAACCGATGTTTCCACATCTAACGTAAAAGGCAGAATGGTGTCGAGACAACTGCGAGGGGAGCGGGCGTAGAGCAGGAAAAAGGGCGCGTACCCTGTCGTCTCGTGTTTCGCGGTGTTGTAGGCGTATGTGATATAGGGCAGTACTTCGTCCCAGTTTTTGTGCTTGGCATCAACATAAATTGACAACATGTTCGTTAGCGTCCTGTTGGTCCGCTCTACGAGGCCATTCGTCTGGGGGTGATACGGGGTTGCGTGGCGGAATTGGCTGGCAGACAGGCGTAGGATCTCTTCAACGACGTCAGCGACGAACTGACGTCCCCGGTCGCTAATGACGACTCGTGGAGGGCCATGACGGAGAATGATATGCCGAAGCATAAACTGCGACACGTGAAAGGCTGTTGCAGTAGGTATAGCCGCAGTTTCTGCGTAGCGCGTCAGGTGGTCGACGCACACGATGACCCATCGATTGGCACTGGCTGAACGCGGAAACGGACCTAGAAGGTCGACACCAACAATCTCGAAGGGAGAGCTAGGAGGTGGTACGGGATGGAGAAGTCCGGGTGATGTAGTCGTGGGACGCTTGTGACGTTGACACTGTTCGCAACCCGCTACGTATTTTTCTGTGTCGCGTCGCATCTTGGGCCAGTAAAACCTTTGCTGGATGCGATGAAACGTTCTGGCGAAGCCCATATGCCCACTGGTTGCGTTGTCATGGCAGAACCGAAAAATTTGGGGACGTAGAGTGCGTGGAACTACCAGAAGCAGACGGGCGCCTTGGCCAGAATAATTCTTCTTGTAAAGGACGGCGTCATGAACTACGAAAGAGCTTGAACTGGCCGGGGCATTCGCGGAGGCAAACAGGTGATCTAAGCAATGATCCTCGTGCTGTGCTGTCCGGAAAGCCGCGATGTCAGGAAAATGAGAGTCGATAGCTGTGATAAAATCGTCAAAATTATCAGCTTCACACTCGGTCGTTGGTAGAGGAAGCCGTGACAGGCAGTCAGCGTCTGCGTGGCGATTACCGCTCTTGTAGCGGACCGTGAAGTTAAATTCTTGTAACCGTATGGCCCATCGCGCAAGTCGACCAGATGGATCACGTAGGCTCACCAACCAGCAAAGAGAGTGATGATCGGTGATGACTGAGAAACGACGACCGTAGATGTAGGGGCGAAACTTGTGTACGGCGAAAATGACGGCGAGGCACTCCAATTCGGTAACCGTATAATTACGCTCTGCCTTGCTCAGGGACCGGCTTGCATAGGCGACGACGTGTTCAGCATTGTTGTGTCGTTGAATAAGCACCGCGCCGAGACCAACTCCACTGGCATCGGTGTGGATTTCCGTGGAAGCAGAGGGATCGAAGTGGCATAGTATTGGCCCGGAAGTGAGAGCGAACTTTAGTTGCTTAAACGCTGACTCACAATTTGGTGTCCAGTGGAAAGGGACGTCCTTGCGCAGCAAGTCAGTCAGTGGCTGGGCCGTTTCAGCAAAATTAGGTACAAAGCGGCGAAAATAAGAGCATAGGCCCAGAAAGCTTCGTAGCTCGCGGATAGACTGTGGCTGCTTAAACTTGCTGACGGCGTCCACTTTCTGCGGGTCCGGCCTAACACCAGCTTTGTCCACAAGGTGTCCTAAAACCAGTGTTTGCCGTTCACCGAAACGACATTTTTTTGAGTTCAGTGTCAAGGCGGCTTTCTCCAAACATGTTAGAACAACGTCAAGGCGATGATTATGTTCCTCAAAAGTTCGTCCAAAAATAACCACATCGTCCAGGTAACATAAACAAATTTCCCATTTAAGGCCTCTCAAGACGGTATCCATATAGCGTTCAAATGTTGCCGGAGCATTACACAAGCCGAACGGCATAACATTAAATTCAAATAGACCGTCTGGCGTTACAAAAGCCGTCTTCTCTTTATCAACTGGATCCATGGGAATCTGCCAATACCCGGATCGCAAGTCTACCGAAGAAAAGTAGGAAGCTGAATGAAGGCAGTCAATTACGTCATCAATGCGGGGGAGGGGGTACACGTCCTTCTTGGTTATAGAATTGAGACGCCGATAATCAACACAGAACCTCCAGGACCCGTCTTTTTTCTTTACCAAAATAACAGGTGCAGCCCACGGACTTGACGATTCTTGAATTACACCAGTGGCTAGCATCTCGCCAACTTGTTCAGCAATAACTTTGCGTTCGGACACGGACACGCGATAGGGCTTTTGTCGGAGAGGATGAGCAGAGCCAGTATCGATCTTGTGACGAGCGCGCGTGGTCGGTATCTGAGCCCTAGGCACCTTCCGTGCAAAATCAAATACTTTAGCATGTCTCGCCAGCAGTGCAACCAGGTCTTTGCGCTTCTGTGAGGAAATGGACTTGCTAACCATTTTTGAAAATTCAGCTTCCATACCAGAAGTTTCCGGACCCGCCCTTTCAAGATCGCTTAAAGCTCCAATGCAGGTGCTGCTCTGCTTTTCGAACAGGGCAAGGCGCATACCAGCCGGTAGTACAACCGACTCGGGTGAGCTGTTTATCACCCATAATTGAGCCGTCCCGTCTGCGAGAGATACAATGCATCGTGGTACAAAGATGTTTTTCTTGAGACAAGCTACAGGCAACGGCTCAATCACTATGTCACATGAATTCAAACTCGAGTTGGTTTCCGAAGTGGTCACTTGTACGCTGGCCGTGGACCACGCTGGCAGAAGTACATCTTTAGCTACAGTGAGGTTACCTTTCTCACAATCAGGCTGCTGGGCGAGAGTAGACAACAGAACCTCACCTGCTCCACAATCCACGGTCGCACGACACTCTCGCAAAAAGTCTATGCCAAGTATAACGTCATGCGTTGATTGAGCCAGTACTGTGAATTCCGCCTTGAACGTTTTACCGGCAACACTAACAGACGCAGTGCAGACGCCGACAGGACGCAAGAATGCGCCGCTCACTGCCCGAAATGTGGCAGGTTTGTCCCAGTGAAACATAACCTTACGGCCCAGTCGTTGCTTAAAAACTAAACTCATCACGGAAACACTTGCGCCAGTATCTATCAATGCCATCGTGGGAACGTCGTCAACAAGTACCTGAACCTTATTCTGAAGCATAGAAACTGGTGGAGGCATTCTTTGATGAAAATCGGTACGTCCAGCGACCTCACCTCCGTCGGCCGCGCTGGCTAGTTTCCCGGTGGCGGAGACGAAATTCGTGACCGGCGCCGTGGAGATGGTGACCGAGGTGGACGGGTGGTGGGCGGCGTTAAGCTGCGCACAGATCCGGGCGAATCACTCCGGTTGATCGGCTGGTAGGCGTGCCGCTCGTCAGTTGGGTTGGGGGGCCAGTAGGTGTAGTCAGGCCGTTGGCTTCGTTGTGCAAACGTCGCGGATCTCTGAGGGAATGTCGAACGTGGATTACGTCGCATTGGGCAAAATCGGGCGATATGTCCACGAACACCGCACTGGTAGCAGACGGGCCGTTCACGGGACATAGGGAACGTCGCTGGATGTTGAGGGTACGCGGCGCTCTGTTCCCACTGAGACGCAAAAGGAGGTGGATGGCTGTTGTAGCCGTAACGACTGTGGGGAGCATAAGGCGGCTCTACATAAGAAGACGTCGGTGGTGGAGCCCTTAGCTGAGGGCCGCGGTTGGGATAGCTGCGCTCCTCGAAACTCGTAGCATTGATACTTGTGGACGGTGTATCGCACGATGGTTCTCGGGCGTTCAAGGGCGCGTAAAGGTGACGACGAAGTTCCTCACGTACAATGAGGCGAATCGTTGACGAAAGGTCGGTAGGCACGGAGTCTTGGCACACATCGACAGTGGCGACGGTCGTAACATTGGCAAGGCGTCCGAACTTCGTAGTGATGCGGCGAGTCTTCAGGGCCTCAAACGTTCGGCAGTGCCCAATCACATCGGCCACAGACTCAAGACTCTCCTTGCCGATAAGGAAGTGGTAGACGTCTTCCGCAATTCCTTTGAGAATGTGGCCCACCTTGTCCTCTTCCGTCATGTTGGTGTCCACACACTTGCACAGTTTCAGTACCTCCTCAATGTAGGTTCTGCATGTCTCACCACAAGCTTGAGCTCTCTGCGACAACATTTGCTCTGCACGTTTCTTCTTCGTCGCAGGGTCGCCAAAGCACTTCTTGATCTCCTCCATAAACTGGGCCCATGTTGTCAAGGTGTCTTCGTGATTCTCGAACCACACTAAAGCACTGCCATCGAGAAATAGACCCACGTGGGACAACTGGCTGGCCGCATTCCAGCCATTGGCTCGGCTCACCCGTTGATAGTGGCTGAGCCATTCTTCAACGTCATCGCCAGGTTTTCCTGTAAATGTGCGTGGCTCTCGGTAGTGGAAAGACGGCGCCCTCGCGACCGGCTGCTGGATGTCTCCGTCCAAGTTCATATCTTGAGGTAGTGGTGGCAAGCCCGCTAGTCGACGGCTGCGGCGAAGCTCGTGCTCTTGCGGTTCCGTCGTTAGTAGACGGCTGCTCTCCGGTCTCGCTTGACAGTAGCTGGCTTACCCAGCACCTCCACCACAACTGTGACGATGAAACGCGTTTATTTACAGGAAATGGTTGAGATCGGTACAGCTCAGAGCCAGAAAACGGAGACCGAGCTGCTCGTGAGCCAGACCGCTTCGACCTCCTCCTCTTCATGCGCCCATCGAGGTGTGTCAATATAAACGTATAAGTACAATGGGGACTGTTTGTACCTGCAACAAAATAGCGTGGGCAATGAAAACTACGTGTACATGTACGTACACTTCATGAAGAGGAACAGAAAAATGGATATACTATACTTAACGCATGTTTCATTGAAAGTACAACCACTAGCCTACCTTCTCAGTATTGAAGGAAAGGCATGGTCACTTTGTTCGCTCTAAGAAGAAAAATAAATCATGTTGACCAACGCAGGGAGAAAGCTTCTTCCTCCAAAATGACTAGCACTTCATTCAGATGTGTTAGCGTGAAGGTTCTTAAGCGATGACCCTTGATGACATCCGGTTTCGTCCACGAATGTGCCTTCAAAGCACTGGTGGGCAAGAAGAGCTTTAGGAAATGGCCCACTGATTTTCTACTCTTTTCTTCCCTTATTTGTTAAAATATATTCACTTAAATGTTATTATGAGCTAGATAAAATGACAACAGACTCTTAAACTTTACGCACGTTTCTTTTATCTGAAATACTAAAGAGACACTATGTTTTTGAAAAAAACTTGAGGACGTGCTTTCGGTTTCAAAGTTAGTAGGTGGCAACTGAGGTGGCCAAAATTTTTCGCGGTAACACGCTTGTGACCTTGAAAGAACGAATCCGTGAGAGCGAGAGTTCTAAGTTTGTACTTGTGCTGTATGCACCGGTGTGTTTTTCTCGACCGTCCTTCTTTGTGCCTCAGCGGAGCGCGCAAGTTTCCAGCTGCTTGTCGTTCTTCGTGGGCCCTTCCCATTTTTCGCTGTTACATTGATTGTTTTGCCCTTGCGGCCTAAGTATTACTTTTAATGTTTATCGCACTTTCGCTTTGTACATAAATTAAATGGTATTTCACACCTCGTTTTAGACTTGCAGTGCTAAAACCGAATTTCTTCAACTTCACATATCTCGAGAAATTGCAGCTGAACGTGTTTGCGTCGCGCAAACAGTCACTTATCTTTCAAAATATCCGCACCCACTGGCCTCATTCTAGTGATTTCAGACAAGTTGACTCAAGGAGGATTAGTGTTGACTTCAGGTTTCTTCTACAAAGATACACCTCCAAGAATCTATTGACATGAAAACGTTTCATTGGGAAATCATCTCGCACATTCCCCATGAAGAATTGGTTTAGTTAACAAAATCAAGGTTCATCGTCCCTGCAAATATGTAGCTGGGATAGCATCCTTCGTTCTCCAGGCGAAAGACTTGATATTTCTGCTTAGTTGAACACGTCTCAGTTTTTATCTCGCAATGTAGCCAGAGTATGTTTTTCACTCCAAAACATTACTTCGAAGGCCGGACTTCTGTGCGTGGCCTTTTTCCGAAAGTTCTAGCGTTTCTGCGAATGAGTTTGATCATTCATTTTATATTGTCTGTTTACACGAGAACGCTGAACCTAAAGGATGACTAGCATTGAACAGCTTATGAAGCATGTGAGCTTAAAGCAATCTGTCATGCTCACTTACTGGGTGACTCGTTCGCTTGCCACGAATAATTAAATTAACCTATTGTCGAGTCGTCAATTTGGCTCCCGTAAAGAATCCATAGTGCTAATTTGTTTTTGAAACCAACTGCTTGGTGTACGGATCTTTTATTTTTTTAAGTGTGAATACGCTTTATAAGCGACCCCAAACCATCCACCACCGTCGGCGGCGTCCGCAGTCTTCATCTTTAAAAGAAAGAGGACTTGGCGGGCCGCAGCGCGACGCTCTACCGAATAAGCCACGGACGCGACGCTGATATCTCCCTTCGCTTGCTCCTCCGCTCTCTTCGCTCGCTGCAGCTGCGCGTGCACCCCTCTCTCTCGCCCGCCCGCCTTCTCTCTCAGTCTCCCATCGAGAGCGGGTCGTGCGATGGATGTCCCGGAGGCAACGCTACTATCAACAACGAATGCAGTACAACCGAATGCCAGCACTGCACCCGTCGTTGGAGGTGACGGTACCGCGGTGGTTTCGCCGACGTTGGAAGACAAGGCGGCGCTGCGAAGGGCTCGTAAGACCGAACGTAAGCGGGCGAAGCGTGCAGCGGATGCCGAACTGCGTGCTCGCGAGGCCGAGTGCAAGCGGGCGAAGCGTGCAGCAGATGCCGAACTGCGCGCTCGCGAGGCCGAGGACAAGCGGGCGAAGCGTGCAGAGGATGCCGAACTTCGCGCTCGCGAGGCCGAGGACAAGCGGGCGAAGCGTGCAGCGGATGATGAACTGCACGCTCGCGAGGCCGAGATGAGGCGTCAGCATCGAGCCGCGAACGCGGCCCATAAAGCGGAAGGACAACGCAAGCGTCAGGCGGAGAAGGGCGATGAAGGCCGGCGTCAAGACGCCGCTCGCAATCGTCAACGGCGAGTGGACGTTCCCGAAGCCGTTCGAGCCAGTGAACGGGCCGCGCGGGAGAGGGTGCGAGCCCTGGACTTGGCTCGTCCGGACTCGCGTTTTAGACGCGACTTTGTGGATCGCAGCTTCGGTCACTACTGCGCCATGTGTGACCGGCTGCGGTTCGATGACAACCTGAGCTGCATTTCCGGCGTGAGGAACGAGACCAACAGGTTGACCGCGTTGCGGGTTCTTTAGAACGAGTTCGGAAGACGGTCGGGCGAACACCGATGCGACGACATGGATGCGCATGACCCGCGGCTGGCTCCCTTCGGTGCGTTCCGGGTGTGTGCGTCTTGCCGAGAGTCCCTGCTGGCCGGGCGGGTTCTGCCGTTGAGCAAGAGCCACGGCTACGCCTACCCACCTCGTCCCACAGACCTCTCCGATCTGGACCCGGTGGAAGAGCGCCTCATCTCACCTCGACTCCCCTTCATGAGCATCAGGCGGCTCACGCGGGGCAACGGTCTGTACGGCATTAAGGGACAGATCGTGAACGTGCCCATCGACGTTCCGAGCGTGGTGGAGTGTCTTCCGCGGCTGGTTCCCGAGGACGTTGCGATAGACGTGCACGTGAAGCGGAGGCTGGTGAGTCCGGATACGTACAGGCGCGGACTGGTGAAGCGCGGTAACATTTTGGCGGGGTTGAAGAATCTGGAGCATGCGCCGTTGTATGTCGCTAGCGGCGTGCGCATCGACTGGAGTCGGCTGGGTGTCTTCGATGACGATGATGCGGCCGTTTGTGAAGGTGAACGCGCCCAGGGGGGAGACAACGCGGATGACATTGAGACTGTCTCCGAGAACATAGATTTGGATGACCCCGTGCCCTCAATGCCATGTCAAAGACGATCTTCTTTAATGAGGAGGGTGAGCAACGCACGCACGCTCTCTTGATGAGAGAAGATGGGGAGCGAAGCGGTGAACTGGACAATGCGGCTGCCGCTGACAAGCTGATCGATCAGTCAAATAGCCTGTACCTCGCTCCGGGTGAGAACCGCGTCCCACTGGCGCTCTTCATGGATGCGTATGCGGAAGAGCTCGCCTTCCCCAAGATATACATGGGCGTGCCTCGCAAGATCATCGGTCCGCGTTCCACGCCATTCGCCATGGCCAGCAGCGAGATACGGCGCACCGACCAGCGTGGAGCAACGCCGGAGCACGTCTTGTACATGGCCGCGAAGGTGATGCGGTACAACGTTGCGGAAAGCAACATGATGTTTCGGACCAACGAGACCACTGGTTCCATCACGCGCGAGCAGCGCGAGGGTTGCGGTAAGAAATTTCTGGAGGAGGTGCTGCACCACGACCTCGCATTCATGTTGGGCGTTCCAAATACGGTCCAGTACTGGCAGGATCGCAGGAGTAAACTTTTCGCAATGATCCGCCAGTACGCGTTCCTGACCATGTCCGCGTCCGAGGTCCACTGGGAGCGCCTGCTCGAGACCCTGGAGCGGCTGCAGGTTGGGCCTGATGGCACGCCTCGGCCCGTGTCCGAGATGATGGCCTGGGAGCGCGTGGAGCTCGTGAACGAAGACCCCGTTGCCTGCGCGATGTACATCAACAGGATCTTCGACGTCATCATGAATGTGCTCGCCGACCGAAACTGATCGCCATTCCACCCGTACGTGATCCGGGATTACTTCAAGCGGGTGGAGTTCCAGCAGAGAGGAAGCGCGCACGTGCACGTGATCCTGTGGCTCGAAGAGGCGCCCGACGAGGAGCTCACCGGTGAGGAAGGTGCCACGCCCAAGACCCTCGTGATGGTGGCCCAACTCCTCACGTTCGACACTACGCTCCTCAGGCGGCCGCGCACGCAGAAGCATCAGCACACCCACACGTGCTACAAGCGCGGCCGCACCAAGTGCCGGTTCAGGGCGCCCTCATGCCCAGTAATGAAACGAGGATCGTGGTGCCGTTTTCACCTGCGCCGGAGGGAGACGATGCGGAGAGTGAGCGGGAACGCCAGCGTCTCAAGGCCCTCAAGACGAAGTATGATGAAATGCATGAGGGCCTCGAGTCCGGCGACTTTGAGGATCTCGCCTCGTTCCTACGCGCTTTCGGCCTGCACTCCGAGAAGGAGTATATGGATGACGTGCGCGCCGGCCTTTCGCGACCCTGCGTCCTCAATTGAAGCACCCCGGCGGAGACGTTTGTGAATGCATTCAATGCGTGGATAGGCCGGGTCTTGGATTCGAATATGGATATGCAGATAATACTCGATCACTACGCGTGCGCTTCCAACGTGGTGGACTATGTCAATAAGTCCGACCGCGGATTGTCCAACCTCAAACGCACCGTTGCCGAGATCCTCAAAACGAATCCCAACGACGACATCGAAGCCGTGATCCGCAAGCTTCGTGTTGACATCCTAAAGGAATTGAAATGTCGGCACAGGAGGCGGCCTGGTTTCTGCTCAAACAGGACATGTCGTACAAGAGCCGGGAGGTGGTGTACGTCCCCACGTGCTATCCCGAAAAACGGGTGCGCGTACGCAAAACGCGTGCCGAGTTGGAGGCGCTCCCTCCGGGCTCCACCGACGTCTGGAAAGCGAACCTCGTGCAAAATTACGAGGCCAGGCCACCTACCCTCAACGACGTATGCCTCACCGACTTCGCCAGCAAGTACCGGCCGGCGAAGGGTGATTGCTGTTACGTGCTCAGGGTATGGCCGGCTGTGATACGCTACCGCGGATACAACCCCGGTAACGATGTGGAGTCGTATATGCGGGAAAATGTCCTTCTATACGACCCGTTCCGAAGCGAAATGGTTGATGTGTTGGATGGTAATAGGTATGTGTCCATCTACGAGAAGAACAAGCAGTTGATCGAGGTAAAACGAAAAGAATAAACCCGGCGGATGACGATGCACTGGTCCAAGAAATGGTGGAGGTCCACTACGCCGAGATGCTGCGGCTCAGGCGAGAGAGAGAGGAGGATGAAGAAAGAACAATGCAAGAAGATGAAGAATGTAATGAAGATGACGGGTGCGCGCAGGTACAAATCCTCGAACGACGAGATGCGGATGCTAGTGTGTACGCGGACGTGCTGCCTAACAAGCGCCTGCTCCGACTGCTCAAGGAGGTCAGTACGCCGTGTGCTGCGGTACGCAAACGACGCGGAGTCATGGAACGAGAAAAGTATGTCTCGATGATGCGCAGCACCAACCCCGAACAGTACGAGTTGCTGAGCGAGATTCTGCACCGTCAGACCACGCCGGGGCAGCCTCCACTGCGGGTCTTCTTCACGGGACCCGCGGGTTTTGGCAAGACCTTCGTGCTCAAGCTCGCCATGGACGTGTATAACCGCTGTGCGGACTGCTTCGGTGCCGTTGGCTGGGAAGACGGCTCCTCCTCATCCGTCCCTTCCGTCTACAACGCGTACGTGATCTGCGCCAGTACGGGAAAGACCGCCGTTGCTGTGGGTGGAACCACCGTCCACAGTGCCTTAAACTAGTGCGGGTTTCCCGTGGAAACCGACAGGACGCCCGCCTCGGAGTCATGGGGGACGATGGATTCCAACCTAGTGACCTGAACACCTTCCTGTGTGCCTTCCGCAGAGTCAAGTGCGTCATCATAGACGAAGTCAGTATGATGTCCGCCGACCAACTCAAACTGGTTGATTGCCGTCTGCGCCAGATCACGCAGTGACTCACCGAACCCTTCGGTGGACTGGACGTCATTATATGCGGGGACCTGCGGAAGTTGCCGCCCGTGCGTGCCAGCGAGATCTTCAAGCGGCCCCGCAGTGCTGATGGTCTCCTCGGATTCAGCGCTGTCACCTGGCACCATCTCGAATACTTCCTCGACCGTGAGAGTCGTGCGCCAGTCCGACGTCACCTTCTCCACGGTCCTCACCAAGATCAGGGACGGCCGCGCACTCGAGCCCGAAGAAGTAAAGCTTCTCGAATCCAGGTTCGTCACGGTCGAGGAAGCTGCTGAGCGCGCGCCCTCGGCCGTGCGCATCTTTTACTCGAACGCCGATGTCACGCGTTTCAACGAGACCGTGGCCCGTTCGCAGGACGACTTCGTGGTGCTTCGCGCGCGTGATTGGTACCTCAGCTGCAAGACGCCGCATCTGCTCGAGAATGCCAAGCGCAGGGTTGCCCGCATGGTTCCCAGCGTGTTTGCAAATCTGCCCGGGGAAGCCATGGCCGTGGTTGGCAAGCCCTACATGATGACTCATAACATCGATCTCGTGGATGGTCTGGTCAACGGTGCAGTTGGAGTCTTGCGCCTGTGTGAGCTCGCCGGCCCGTTGCCCGATGATGGAGATGGAGTGGATGGAGAAGGAGAAGGAGACGAGGATGAAGAGACGCGCGTGAGGCGACTGTGGCTCGAGTTCGATGTGCCCGGTACCGGAAAGCTCACGCGTGCGCGCGCCGCTCGGGCCGTTCACGAGGCCCGTTCCAACGGCTACGACGTGACCAGCGAGAACTGGATACCCATCGAGATGCAGTCGGCCACCGTCACGGTAGATCGAAAGGCTGGCATAGCTTGTAAACGGATGCAGTTCCCCCTTGTTCAGGCCAGCGCCATCACCGTGCACAAATCTCAGGGGGGAACATACACCTCGGTCGTGTACGACTACTCCAAGACGCACCCGCAGAAGCTCGTCTACGTTGTGCTCTCTCGGTGTACCAACCTCAACGGACTATATCTCACCAACGCTGAGGGAGACCACACCTTATATCACAAGTAGACACCCCCGACAAACCCATGCTCGATAAGTTTCGGAGGCTCGAGAATCACCGTCTCGTCACCGTCACGCAGTGCTACCTCTCCGCTCTGAGGGACCAGCATTTCCGCAGGGTGTGCGAGGGTGGCTGTAGGGAGTTCACGCTCGCGCTCCTAAACGTCCGCTGTCTTTCGGCGCATGCACTGGACGTTGCCAAAGACCCCGTACTCTCCAGAGTTGATCTCCTCTGCCTCACGGAGACTTGGAACCGCTCCTCCGGTGACTGCGCTGCCGATGTCTCCCTGAGTGGCTACGATCGCGTGACCCGGGCCCTCGCCGAAAGAAGGGCTGGTGGAGTGGACGTCTTCCTAAAGCGCTACCGGCTCTTCAGTGAAGAGCTCAGGTGACAGCAGGACCGGACCCAACTCCTCGTCTTACAGCGTGCTGACTTCACTCCTGATGCATCGCCGCGAACGTGTCCCACTGATGACCCGTGCTCCTTCGCCCGGAGTGGAAGCCGGGGCGAGTACTGCGGCGTGTGCTTGGTTGGACACGTCTACGCCAACGTCCTCTCGCATGCCGTGTGTACTTCGCCGCTCAGAGACGACTTGCCGTACGCCTCCGTCTACACCAGTGCCTACTCCGGCGATGCCGTCCTGGTTGTGACCGACTACTTGGCCCCGAACCTCTCGAGAGATGACGTCTTGGAGCAGATGGATGCGGCGATGGAGAGTGAGTCTGTGCGCGCGCGTCCCTCGGTTCTGATTGTGGTGGTGGGTGACTTTAACGTGGACGTTAGAAAGGACAATGGCTGGTTGGTTGGCCACATGCTGAACAATTAGTCGATGACGTGTCTGTCTCTCGAGTTTCCGACCACGATCAACGGTGGCTTCATAGACTTGGCGTTCAGTAGGAACTATACGGTCCGCTCCGTCTAGCCGGATCCACTCACCGTACATTTCTCAAATCCCAAAGCGCTGGTACTAACCATGAGCTACAACGATAACACGAATAGGTGCTAATCTGTAGTGTAGTTTGTGTGTGTGTGTGTGATGCGCTTGCGATGTGTGCATTTGATGCATCGTACGAAAATCGTGATGTGTAAATAAATAATACTTCGTATATAATGTATCTGTGTACAAATGCTTCATGACAAACAACACTTAAATTCATTAATTACACTTTAATCATCATCATCAGTAATAAAACTCCTAAGCGTTTCCCCGAGGGTGAACATGGTTAAGTCCGAATGCACGGGGTGATGCTATGAGGGTGAGTAAAGTTAAAATCCGTTGGCATTCGCCAGTGAGTTAACGTAAACTCCCCCGTGTGATCAAATTGCGATTCCCAGGAACCGTTACACCATAAAGGCACCATAGTGTGATTAATAAATATAATAGTGCGAATTAATAAATACCCCTCATAGCATCACCCCGTGCATTCGCACTTAACCATGTTCACCCTCGAAAAAATGCTTGGGAGTTTTTTCGGCAAGCTCGTGGTGGAAGTCATAAACTGACTGCGCGAAAATATAGCAAATAATCAGCAATAACCATAGCAACGCAAGAAGATTCAACTGCCATTTTAGTTTTCTTGGTTTTTCTGGGTCGTTAGTTTCTTACGCTTAGAGCCTAAAAAATGAAGTTTGTTTTCTTTCTCTATGCTTTGAGTTTGAAATTCAGGGACAAGTGCCTCTTTCCTTATTTTTTGTTTGTGAAATTTCTATTATAAGTTGTCTTAGAATGCAACCGGCCGTTAGTAAGTAGTTATCATTCATAGATTTAGTCAAAGTTTAATCTGACACAGAGAATCAATAACGCACGTCAGTCAGGCCACAATCGTTTCAACATGTTATCTTATATAATTTCATTTTAGCAGTTCCCATTACCAAATATCTTCGGAAAAACCCAGACCACCACCCTAACACTGGAGAATACGGTACTTAACGGCAGACAGCAGAGAGGTGTAGCGGCGAGACGAATTTTCGGTGAAGTGTTTTCAGCTGTATACGCTCAAGTGCGTCTGTTCTATAGCACTTGTCTTTTTCGCAATGATCTCTGAGCTACCTTTCTTTAGTGTGTTTCTTTTATATTCACTGTTGCAGAACGCACTCGCGCATGCCAGTGGAAATAGTTTTCTGAATTGGCCGCTCTTAGACATTTACGGCCTCAGGCAACCTTCGAGAGCTCTGACAACAACAACAAAAAAATCAAGAATAATCCCAGACATCAGGATCTCAACGGTGTGCCATGCAAACAAAACAAACTTGCTTACATGATTTTTAAAAAAAGTAAAAACCATTTTCACCGATATTTTAAGGCTGAAAATGGCCTTTATGGCCTGCATATTTTATGGGTCCGTTTACTTGCGCTCCAGTTGAGCGGTAGCAGTAATAGGGTATGATGTACTGTTCTTCAGTCGTAAATTTAAACAGAGAGACAATAAGAAAGCGCTTGTGTTCTCTGGTATTTACATTTTTTTTCTCGTTCAAACGCGTCAGTACATGTGCTCACTGGTAAACATCACACATCAAGCGGTCAATATTTTGTGGTAAATAGAGTTTAGTGTAATGTGCTCGTCTACGGAAACTTTGGCCATACTTGTCCACTTCCCTTGAGATTTGAAATATGATATACAAATAACAAAAATCCATTGATTTGTTAGTTTTTATATTCTTCTCATTTTAAAAATGGCACGACTTTTCTTTTACATATAATTATTTAAATGTTGGTGACTGGGTTATGTGGTATATTCCTCTTCTCCAAAGCTGTACTTTTCTATGGCAATAACTGACGCAGTGATTTCAATAAAATTGCTAGAACAGGCCACAAGAAAGGGGCAGTACTACATTTTTTGTGTAGCGCACATGACCATATCTTACAAAAGCCAAAGTGTTTGAATTACTTTGATTTTGAGTTGAGCAACAAAAAGCGGGCAATAAATCGCTAGAGATACCACTTGTCAGTACAGATAAACAAAAACATATCCATATGAAAAAAGTGCAACAGGATTCTTACCATAAAAAGATCGTCAGGGCCATTGTGATAAAACTTCTTTCACTCTATATCAAATACTTTTAATGGAACTTCCCCGAATTTACGGAAAACATTAACCCGCATCACAATTTTATTTGGAGGTGGTTGTGATTTTTTTGTAAGCACATCGTTAGAAGGCAGCGTATTTGATTTCTAAACGTTTTGCGAGTCTCTGAGTGTATATTACGCGAAAGAAGGCTTCTGTCGCTTTTTTCAACATTGGCAGGGGTCATGAAAGAAGTGTGTTGGCGTCTTACTTCGAAAGTGAACAAGTAAATGTAGCCATAGGTGATCAGGGGTGCGTTCTGTATCACCCTCATGGAAACAGTTTTGACTGCTTCCAGTATGTCCCGAAAACGCGCTCACTTTCATGCACAGGTATTCTGCAAGAAGACGAGAAAGTACGCAGCGACAGAGACCAGCAGGAAGGCCAGCTTGATGTTGCGTAATAGCAGTTTTTATTATTGGCAGAATGCACAATTCAAACCTATATTTGCACATGTTTGTTATGCTCCTCTTCAACTAACTGTATTCGCTAAAGAAAAGAGAAGAAACTATCGGATGTAAAGGTCATGCTAATTGAATTCGAGGTATGTGGTATGCTTCACACGACCGCACCATCACTGCAGTATAACCAAGACGTACAGCAATATATTTTTTTGCAAAATACTTCAAGAAAACTATCATAGCGCACTCTACGATTACTTCATTCAAGTGGTGGGTGGCACCCTATAATTTCATAGGCTCACTCAGTTTAAAGAATCAGTGATATAAACTTTCAAGCTTCAGACTTGTCCTTCAATCGACCGCTTGGTATGCGTAAAGGTTATGACACAATCCTCAACCCCACACGCCACACACTGGGACATCGACAGTGCTACGTCCCGTTCAGAGGGCGCCGAGGCCACGCTCCAGGCGCGGAGTGACGATGCGCTAGTAAGAATAAATTGAACGATTTCAGTATTGTTATTGTGGTGGTGAGCATCGGCGACACCGGACTACGAGTGCTCATCGGTTGTCTGCGTTCGTTCATCTTAAAGGCTGTGTCTTTGCCGGGCCCGCTTCGAATGGTTTGCTGTGTGGCCGCCAACGTGGCGCAATTTGGACCGATGGTCTCAGCAGCGTTGCATTAGAGCGTGTCACGTAAAAGTGGTCCTTTACTTATGTCAGTGGCGTTTCAAATACCGCTAAAGAAATATTTTGTTGTGGAGAGCTCCATTTGCGGTTTTTGAAATAATCTAGGTAAGGTCATGCAAGCCATTTACGTCTCTCAACTCGTCTAGACGGCTTAGTTTGAGAGGTCAGGTCTTGGACCTTAACGATTGAGGGCTTTGCTTAACGAGTCTCCATTTCGTATTGGTGAAAAGAGGGACCGACAAAGGCACAACTCCGCAGGACCGACGCGAAGCTGGTTTCGTATAAATTGACCCTTGAACCTGACCACTTCCACGTGGGCCTATAGCCAGGTGACGTTGAGTCAACTCGCGGCCCTTGTAGACCAAATAAAGTTGCATAACTCATTCAACGCGTATCTGTAATACATTGGTAGTTGTCCTTACACACTCCGCTAGTGTTCTCTTTTGAGAGCTGTGCTGTAATGTGCCATTTGTAGGCTGCTCGCGCTAGCATAAACGCCTGTATGGGGACGAGAAGCTTGAAGCGTCTACAGCATGTGCGTGCGGCTGGACGGAGAAAGAGGGCAAGCCTGGTGGCACTAAGGAGCAAAAACGTTTTAGGGCAGAAGTTTCTTAAGCCATGAGTCATGCGTCTGCGATTTATGTAGTAGCAGCAGTAGTCGTCGTCGCAGTAGTAGTAGGTAGCCAGCTCAACGGCCGGACAAGAGAAGCGGCACGTTCGCACTCTTTTGAATTGAGGACGAAACTCCCACACGTTAATCATAAATGAAAAGATAGTTGTTTATGATGAAAGGACCTACAGAGACGAGTATCGGTGACTTGTACTTCAATAAAATTTACCTTGAATTTGACGCCTACAAAAAAAACTAGTAACAGAAGGACGTACTTTGAGCGCTATTTGACCAGAAAAGGTTGCTACGTTAAACTCGCTGGGCGTAACTTCTTTGGTTTTAGCAAGGTGGGCCGCAGTGCCATGAACTAGCGGCGGGAGAAGGTGCGAACTAGACACGAAGTGCAGGCCGTTAGATGGTGCGCACGTGCCGCTCCTGCAGTCCGGCCGTGCCACCTCTCGTTTACTCCTGGGAATGTCCGCTGGATGGCGGTACTTCTGTATGATGAATATAGGATGAAAAAATGCGAAATGGTAATACCTGGAGTGTTCACTAGATGGACGGATGAATGGACAGATGTACAGACGGACGGATGCACAGACGGATGCATGAACGGACGGATGGCTGGACACTCAGATGGATGGACGGACGCACGGACGGATGGACGGATGGACGGATGAAAAGATAGACGGATGCGCGGAAAGACGGACGCGTATATGGACGGTCGGATGGACGAACAGATGCACGAACGGATGGACGCAAACACGGGCGGAAGAATGAACAGACGAACGGACGCACGGACGATCGCGCAGATGGACGCATGAATGGATGGATTCTTGTATGGACTGACGGTCGCTTTGCCCCAGTCATCATCATGCACTTTGTGGATAAGCTGCGATTTTTTTGCCTTTTAGAAAAATACAATTTCTCAATCCCGCAAACAAGGCTCTTACCGCGACATGACGCTCGATAATCTAGAAAACGCGCAAAACGGAAACGCGCGTAGAAACGCCACCGTGTGATTCCCGCTCCACACACCGTGTCATAGTAAATTTGAAGGAATAAACTTTGCCCTGTATAACTTCTACTCGACAAAAATTACGTACATTTCGATTTGTGGGTGCCATAGACATTGAATACGTAGCTTCAGAAATTTCATCGAACCATTGTCACCAAAATACGAAAAATACAATTTGAAATTTCATGCATCATGCACGGAGATACCGACGGAAAATTTAAAAGTGAAACTGCTACCTTGATTTCCTCCACTAAAAGTGAACTTTTGGCAGTGAAGCGTATGGTATTATAGTTGTCAGAGTTCTGCATAGGAATCGAAACCAAGTCATTCTTTCTCTTTAGGGCTTTTTTGAGGCAATGTCGTTCAACGTGATACTGTTGTCCTCTTTTATCATCTTGTTTTCTTGCAACATCTCTGTTTCCTCGCCTTAAACTCTCCTTGCGCCCCTTTTCAAGCAGGTTTAAAAACTAGCCAACCTACTTGTCTTTTCATGTTTCTCTTCTTCATCCGTGTCCTTTCAGTGACTGAAGCCTTTCCAATGGTGGACTTGTCGCTCGCTAATCAGTGGTAACAGATATGCTAATCTGATCTTTTATCGGGGCCACTTGTCATTTTATTATTACTTCGGTGTCGACGCATGGGTTCCCGTGCGGCGCAGGAACGTGAGTCGTAAGGTGCGATGACAACGGCGTAGGCGCACTTCACATAGAACAGAAGCGAAGAAAAAAAGAACGGATGAAAAAAGAAAGAAGGAAAGAAAGAAAGAAGGAAAGAAAAAAAGAGGGAAAGAAAGGAAGAAATGTAGAAAGAAGGAAGGTGACTTTCTGTGATTATTTGGAGAAACTGCTGCACTTGAAAAGGTCGTCGCCATACTCTAATGTGTGGCTCCATTCTTCCTAAGTTATTCCGTACAGGTAAACCAAAATTAGCATTCACAAAATGATAGATGCGGTTAACTGAGGAATGATAATATAATTGCACGCCTGGCATGCAATGAATTCTTAGGAGCGAATTGGATCCAGATGACCGAGGGTAGAAAATATTGCCTACAATCTTGCGCTAGCCAGTGGTGTTGCGAGAAGGAGTTTAAAAATGGTCGTTAGCCGGTGGCCTTGTTGGGACCGGAAACAACAGCTGGTCCAATGGCACATGTGGAACCCATAAAAATGACTCGATACATATCGCCGTTTCATAACGCGCTACGTGGCAATGAGTTTTGGCTTTGTCCTCAATGTGTGTATTTATGACCCGTTAAGTTTCAACACTCGTGAGGGCTAGCACGTTTTTTTTTTCCATTGGCAATTGTTTCGCCGGACGAAAATACGAACGATAAAATCGGTGGGCCAAGTAGTCCCCCAACTTTTTTTTCTCACGATAAAACTTCACAGCTTGTACGTGTACGGACTGCGAAGGGCCTGGATATGAGCAAACGCGCTGTTATTGGTCATCACGTAAACGCCATAAAACATGCTTTTTCGACAAACTTAGCCAAAGTTTTTGTGAGGTAGTCGAAGCTTCAAGCTCTTACACAACGTGCGATAAGCCGAAACGAAACAAGCAAGAAACGCCGTGTATAAATTGACGACGGTGTTTTAGGCGCACTTGTAAAATTCTCTAGCTCTCGCTATCTTGCAGCAACGTAGCTACTCAACTGCAAGAGTTTTTCACATGGGGCTTATTCTGTTGTGGCGCTGTGCTGTGATTGATTGATATGTGGGGTTTAACGTCCCAAAACCACTATATGATTATGAGAGACGCCGTAGTGGAGGGCTCCGGAAATTTAGACCACCTGGGGTTCTTTAACGTGCACCCAAATCTGAGCACACGAGCCTACAACATTTCCGCCTCCATCGGAAATGCAGAGCTGTGCTGTGATGAAAGGAGAGAAAGAAAGAGAGAAACCATGCACGTCTCAACGAAGAAAGTAACAAAACAAGCAATTATGTTTGCTTTTTAAAGGGACATGGCTTCTCAGTGTTGAGCCATGTCCGACGTTCGGCAACGACGATGACGATGACGCTGATGACGATGAAGAACCAGTGCGTTCCAGATCACATATTCTGTTTCTTCCATCACGAATATGCACAAGCAAGGTACCCACTTAACGTCATGGCCATGATGATGACGCTGATGACGGTGAAGAACGAGTGTTTTCCAGATCTTGCATTCTGCTTCTGCCATCACGGCTATGCACCAGCAAGGTACCCACTTAACGTTATGGCGATTATGATGACGCTGTGGACGGTGAAGATTGAGTGCTTTTGAGACCGGGTATTTTGTTTCTGCCATCACGGCTATGCGCAATCAAGGTACCCACTAAACGTCATGACGATAAAAATGATGCCGATGATGAAGAACAAGAGCGTTCGAGACCACAAATTTTCTTACCATTGAGGAAAACGATCTTGAAAGCGCTCTCTACTGCAAAAAGTCCTCGCGGGGTTAATCGTTATGATGAGAAATTAAACAACATCGTATACATGGTAGGCACGTGTTGTAACTCATTTGTAGGTTCGCGTGGGCAATATGCGAGGGATTCATGGTGGCTCGAATAATCTCGCGCAGCCTCGCCTTCTCATCTTTATTCACTTTGTGGATATGCTGTATTTTTTTAACTGTTTCAGGAAATGCGTGGCTCCGAGCAAGCTTCACCATATTTTTTCACCGGTCCGTACAAACTATCCAAACTTCCTGTCATCCTAAACTGCTCCAGAGTCTACCAAAGGAAGTACATGAGCGCATTTAAAACATTAACGTGGTCGAAGCCTCTATTCATTTCATCCGTTCATACACTTCTCGTACCTCCCCTATATTCATCTTTTAGCCACTTTGTACACAACAAGTAAAAAGTACGTAAGAAACAGCACACATGAACGAGCACAAATGGGAGTGCTCGCTTGAGTGTGCCCTCTGCATCGTCCTCGTGTGTTTCGCCCAAAGTGACTAAAAGATGAATTCGTTCCAACCAGGTCAGATAGCACTTTTGCCTCGCCATTATTGTTCATACACAAAGGGGTGTCCAAAGCATGTGACGACGTCCCCGCTACATGAGGCCGTGAGACGACCATTTTTAGCACCTCCGCGGGCCTCTATGTAATTAGAACGACGTACAGCGTTTGCCAGAATACAGGGAAAGTAAGCTATATCAAGCCTCTAATGAACCTCCGACTCGAGCTTGTGTTCGCACCGAGCCGGGAAACAACGCAGCAAGCGTGTGGTGAGCTATCGGCTGTTTCCCCAAATAGAACCAGCCAACGTGCACGCATGGCCCATGCTTTCGTCTGAACAATGTGTTGTTCACAGCAGTGGTTCATGTGAGAGAATTGAAAAGTACAAAACTGCAAAGGAAACGTGGAAACAGTTATCGTGCTTTATTGTCGACACAAGCCTTTGAAGCGCCCGAACAAGAAATGATAAAGTTATAATGACGCAGGGGATAACAAGGGTCCCTGGCGGCAAACATTCGCACGTGCCAAGAGTAACGTCTATAGGCGTGCTGTACGGGGACATATGTACATGCGTGTAGCTGCTTAAGCAACGGCAATTGCTAACGCTACCGCTCAGCCTATACTCTGAGAGTCAAGAGCTTATTGCTTTCGGGGTTCTTATTTAGTTACTTTTTTCCCTTTTTTCTTCATCCTGGATTATTAAATTGTGCAGCATGCCGCCCGCGCCTTGTTTCGCCACTTATTACTGTGGGCCGCATTCCATTTATTAGGTCTTGATTAATTTGTGCGTTTAACGTTCCAAGACCAACATTTATGAGGAGCGCCGCAGTGGAGGGCTCCAAAAACTTCGACCACGGGATGTTTTTAATGGGCACATAAATGTGAGCCCACGGGCCTTCATATCTAGGGGTTATACCAGTTGTAACATTGCTTTCCTTTTTGAATACATAGCAGTTTCGGGTCATGGAAAAGCACTACAATTCTATCTATCTATCTATCTATCTATCTATCTATCTATCTATCTATCTATCTATCTATCTATCTATCTATCTATCTATCTATCTATCTATCTATCTATCTATCTATCTATCTATCTATCTATCTATCTATCTATCTATCTATCTATCTATCTATCTATCTATCTATAGCTAGCAATAGCTAGCTATCTATAGCTAGCTAGCTATGTATAGCTAGCTAGCTAGCTAGCTAGCTATTCTGCGTTTGTGTAGACATAAATACACTTCAAAATTTTCAACATTCGTTTTAACCTCAACCTTCTTCTTTCCCCCTAGATGCATCCTATCTGCACGCCGGATAATATGCTTCATGTAATACGGCTACTGTGGGGCCACTTCCAGTGTTATCCCAACGCGATGTCCTATGCATCTCCGCTCCTGTAAGCAAGTGAGCCCACTGACGTCACACATTACTCAGAATTCTGAACCATGTGATAGTATCAGTGCTTGTATGATTGGTCTAGAATATAAGGCATTCGCCATGCTATTTTTCGTCCTTCTGAGAAGCGTTTTATACGCTAAACACTTGCAAGAAATCTTGTGCCAATTGTTCATGCAGTAGATGACGACGACGAGAAATTATACCTGAAGTGGGTATGCGCCATAATTATTAGATGATGCTTTTGTATTGGGTTGGAGCTTTAGCCGAGCCACTCGTTACGCTATTCGCTTTGTGTGATGATTGGTTGATCTTTCGCTGTTCGAAAATGCTTTGTTACTTATATTAACGCGATTATTTTCCCCAAATCAAGCCTGGCTAAGGCAAGTTTGCGAACAAGCCCCAAGCAGCGGTGTAGCTCAGATAGTGTAAGAATTAATTCGTAATGCATAGTTCAAACAATTGTTCGTAGTGCGTACTTCTAACACGTATTGTATGAAATCTTTTCGAACTTGCTATGCACCCACTACGCGGCCTTAAGAGTGCTGTAGCGTATGTCCTTTTTGTAGTGAATGACTGGCATTAACAGATAAAGTCATCTTGATGATCGCATGTGCTTACGCCCAATGGCAATGTATACTTGCATCATGCAATATTACGCAATATTTGATGTTGTATTGTGAAGCATATATGCATGACGCGTGTGTTTGTGAAGTATGAAAGCTGTTTTCAATGCATCTCCAAACAGAGAAATTTATTTTCCCTGTATTCAAAAGATGGGCCATGGCTATGTCGTAGAACACACGCTTGCCACTTAAACAACACTGGTTTATACACCATTCAGACCCGAATGTTTTGTTATTCATTTAATTTTCATCTTTGTAAATTTATTGGTCTCGCGAATATGTTGATTTTTCGCTCACAACCAAAGACGCCGACACCAACACCGACTCCGACGGCGGAATTCTTCCGGAACGAGCTCTCTAACGCTATCGCGTTAAGAATATATCATAAACGTTCGGTCATCCTATCAACGTGCACACACCATGGGTATACAAGTATCACAAACAACCTTTCTTGTTACGATAAGTAATATTGCCAATTTGGTCGTCCAGCGTGTATATAGGTATTCTTTTCTGAATTGAGCAGTGAAGGCAACAGGCCCATGCAGTAGGTATATTTTAATAATTTTCCATTCTTTACAATATAATCCGGTTAGCTCTTTCTTGTCTACACACTATCTTGGCATTCAGCATTACGAGTGAACATCCGCATACTTCGCAGCGCGTATGCGCAGTCTGCAATCTTTGCAGTTCACAAGACCATGCAAAGCCGACTATCCCACTTTTATCGCCTTAGCGAGTTGAGCAGACATAACGCAATAGGACCATTCAATATAACACGATTGAATCAGCACAGAGCTCTCAAAAGACACAAGACACCGCAAGTTTCTTTCTGCAATAAGAAAACGCGAGCTTGCTCGGAGCTTGAGATCTGGGGAATATGGTCTTTCACATGCCTTTCCGTGCACAGGCTCGTCATCATGGGGACGCATGTGCTCGATTGCTACTACAAATAGTTCAGTGAGTGGCTGTTAAGCGTTTCTATTGAGCGGGCAATCGCGCACCCAACCTTCAGTGCCGCTGTTTTCTCCAGCACCTAGGCTGCGTCGACCTTCGTGGAGTATTTCTATACGCTGTTTTATTTCGGCGTTTCCTCTCATTCCCGTTTCGAAGTGACTTGGCAGCTGTGGATGTCAGTCGGTAACGTAAACAAAATCGAGCACAACGGGTTAGCGAAAGTGTAATAGCCACCGGCGTTGAGCTTTGTATTTTGAGCTCGCCCCCAATTAATAAATATGTGGTTTGCGTCCCCTTGTTGGACTTAATGAAAATAAACAACTGAGACAGCCATTCTCGAAGCAGAACGTTTGTGTAACGCGAATGCGAATGGCTCTGTTGCGTAAGAATTTTTCAGAAGAATCGCAAAATGAAACTTTGCGTACGTGAACGCGTGACACATAATCAATACACGGAGAGGTCGAAAATTAATAAAACTGGGGTGTTGCTGTAGGCAAGTTAATAAAAAAGTTCGAACGACCCCATTCATTTTGTTTGACGCTGTCATGAGAACCAGGAGAAGAGTATAGTGACCTCTGTCCTTTTTTTATTGACAGGAGTAAATGGTTGCGAGCTCGATTGGCTTCCTTGTGAATTTTGAGTGTTTAACTAAATAAAAGCTGGTCTGTTCACCAAATAAAAGTCGGTGAAATAACTATCATTCTCGTTAATTATTAACGACGACCCAGGTTCAATATAACTTCCTGCTGACTTCAAGCATGTGCATAGTGCTGTTTCCTTGCGATGGGTTCCGTTTGTGCGACCACTGAATTTTTTGATGCGCACGTTTTTTTTTATTATATAGACTTGCTTTTTAAATCATAAAATATTAGAGGCTTATTGATATGTTTACTGTAAGGCTGAGGTTGTGTATGAAGTGTAAGAAATGTTTGTGGAGTCTATAACGACGCATACTCAATCTTTAGCCTATAGACGTCACTCATTATTCACCGTTTTCAGAGTCATTTTTCCAGTTGAACGCATACCAACTTATCTAGAGAGAATATGCATGTAGCCTTTTCCTGTGGCCGTTATGGTCACAAATGTACCGTCGTGATGTCATCGTGAAGGGTGGAGGGGCGATAAAGTTAATTCAATAACAAAAATCACCTCAAGTGATACCCGCGGCACGGTTACAGTTATGAACTTGTGCTCGTTAAGCCTGGCTCGCGAGTTTTACGATAGAAAACGGCACTTGCATTTCAATGGGCTTCCCGTTCAGCATTTGCGAGTGCCTCAAAAGTATACTGCTACTGGCTGTGTGCACGAGGCTGTACGTAATCACTCATTCTTTCGAAGTGTTGCGCCTGACACTTCTACGAGAAGACCGCAAGGATACTACCGTATGGTCGTTTTTGTTCTGGCTGTCCGCTTGAAATAGTCGCATATGTTTACAGTATGGGTAATGTAAAACAACAGCGCACATTTTTTACGAAGTCGCGAAAGTTCTCTTGTCTCGAGTGATATTCAGTAAAAGAGAAGCGTAAATTAAAACATGACTTCCGATTTGCTGACCATGCAGAGTAAAAGGCAAACTGCTTGCTCAGGAAATCAATATCAAAGGCTGAGCTCTGCGTCGATCGTAACTAGTACGCTCATAACGTATGCGTTATACGGGCAACGTTTACGTTTTTATTGCACACGAGGATGCACAGAAACAATATTTGGCCGCTCACTGCAACAAGTGTTTATATTGCTCGGTGCCCGTCTGTTATCGTATACCAAAAAGGAGTGGCACGAGCACCAAAATCATAAGTAAATGTAGAAGCAAATACTGATGTTCCACAGGCAACAAAAAGAATATAGGTATACAATAGACAGTTCACGTAACCTATATATAAAGAGAAAAGCATATTGCAATTTTGTCATCATCGTAACCATCGATTTCTATTCATTTCGGTTTTCATTTAATGAAAAAGCTGGCTTTCGAAATTCAGCCGACCAGAACAAAAACACGAGGGTTTCTCAAACAACAGGCCTGTTTTCGAGCATGTGGTTCAATTTTATATTTTCGAAGACATGTGTACTTGCAAAAAGCGATGTCTATATGTAAACTACCTACTTTTCGTTAGTTACCTGTATGAAGTATTCCAACTCTCTAACTTTCGTAGAATAAAGTACAGAAATTTTTACCATGCCTTATGTCCCTCCTGAAAATATTTCACATACAAATTCAAATTGATTTCCACCTTATACAATGTCAAGATGGAGGACAACGGAATAAAAAGCTGCCGATAGGCGACTTGATTAGTCCGTAGCTACTACTTTAGGAGGTTTGTACCATGCATTCTCTAAAGCTATAAAAAGCTCGAGCGAAATGCTCTATTTATTGGTAACTTTAACAAATTCTTTATAGTATCCTCCTAAACTACTTTTCGCATCAATGACTGATTACTTCGTATCATGTAGTGATTGTACAGATGTGATGGCCGCAGTGAGTTCTTCCAGCCTTCAGAACATTATTTTCCAGAAGCGTTACAACGACAAACGAGTCTAAATCTCGTGTGACAGACTCCACGAGGTTTAAGGAAACGATGCTCCGTGTTGAAACTTTCCCAGTGGCTTATCCACATAATTACCAACTGGCGTCAAAAAAAAATAATGTTTGCTTGCGCCAATAGAGCATGCTTAAGTTACGTCCCTGATTCCAAGAGATTCCAACACTACTTTTTCGCACAGAAGTGAACAAACAACCTGCTGAATGCTTGCATTGTTCGTTTCTTTTGTTTGCGTGCGTGTGGTTGCGTGCATTGATTGTCTCAGAGTCACCTGCATACCAATTGCTGAGAGCCTGCTGATACACTTAGAGGAGGAACAAGTGATTCAACAACGTTTTCATGTCCGATAAAAGCTTCCATCATGTTGGCGCGATCACCTTTCCGTGTCGAGGCAATCCCGCATAATATTACGTATGCGACGAGAAAAAAAAGAAACGAGTATAGTTAGACGACTATGTACGTTTGTGAGAGATGTTTCTACAGTGGGATATTCAGCTTGAGCGCACTTCTTTATCTTGTACCTTACCTTTAGTGCAGTTTTCATTGAAGACCTTTCTTGATATAACCTCAGATAATCCTAGTTTCTTGTCTTCGTTCTCAATTAGCATCAAGAGTTTTACGCCCCGCTTCGGACAAGGTACTCGGCTGCTGACCCGCAGGTCGGAGGTTTGCATACCAGCTGCGGCGGCTGAATTTCCCATGGAGGCGGAAAACTTGTAGGCCCGTGTGCTCAAATTTGGGTGCACTTTAAAGAACCCCAGGTAGTCGAAATTTCCGGAGCCCTCTACTACGGCGTCTCTCATAATCGTATGGTGGTTTTGGGACGCCATACTCTACATTTCAATCATCAATCATCAAGAGTTTTACGTTTTTCTCTCTTCCAATCTCTTTCTTCTCCTAGTCTTGAGTTTCATCGTTCGCAACCTTGTTCATTTCACTAATTATCTACTCCTAGTGTGTTCCTTTTTTTCTCTGAGAGAAGGGGATTCAAATCTTCCCTTCGCAACCCATTATTGCTCCTACGCTGCATTTACTATCTGACCTACTCACTATTATTTCTTTTTTTTTACTTTTGTGGTGGGCCTCACACCCCTTTGCAGCCAATCTTTGTTCCTTTCAACGCCAGCTCAGAGGAAACACGTACCTGGTAACGCAACTCACATCTCCTCCGTCAACGCTCTCCTGTTCCCTAAGAAAGCGCCCGCCTGCACATCCCGGAGACTCCCGATTACCATCCTATATAGTCGAGGGCTGCACAAACAAGCTGTACGCCTTCTGCGTTGCGTCCCATACCTCGCAAGCCTTTTCCTGCATCGTGCATCTTTTTATTTGTCTTTATGTTGGTGTATCAATATCTTCCTTGCGCGTCTGTTCTCCTATTCGCACACTGTCGTTGGTGTATCGTCCCTCTAAAGGCTTTGCTTGTCTTGTACCGACTAGGCTTTGTACCGCGTCGTGTCTTCGGCTCCTGTCTTCCCCACGGGCCACTTACCTGCGCATTGTGGTTTTTCCAGTAGGGAGGACAGGGAGAAAACAAAAGCCATTTTTTTGATCATCGAGTGTGCTGATTCGCGGTGATTAGGACCCATGGTAGTGGGTCTGTGTTGTCGTAAGTTGATGACAGACTGTTTTCCCAATCTTTTCGTATCCTTCCACCTTTGCTTCTTCACTCGCGATCTTTGGTGTTATATTTTTCTGTATGTAGGTCCCTCTTTCACCCTTTGGTGAATTTAGCGTGTAGAAAACCTGAGCAGTTTAGTGCATTGGAGCATGAGAGGCGTTCTTGAAGTAGGCCATTTAGCGGTGTTACCTTGTGCTCGGGACCGAGTAGCCTCTCTTCTCTTTTCTTTTTTTTTCTGGAAAGATGATAGAAGAAAAAATTGGCACAACCCACGTAGAGTGGCAATTGATGATATGCGAAGCACGAATGGGAAATGTTGATATGTCGCTTTAAAATCAGTACAACGTTACGAGATGGAGGTAAATGGGGCCGTACATGACTGCCGGGTCACAATTACCATGTTTGGATGTTTCGTTTGCCTTCGTAATCTATTCACAGCACGTGATACTGAATTTTGTATATGTTGAGCTAGCGAAACGGCCGCGAGCACGCTATGAGCGGGGTTTGTTGTAATGTTCCTACATCACACGTGTGTCAGGATGATCCTGTTTGCACCAGTCATATATTTCTTCATCCAACGACGTCACGTAACACCCAATTTCGTATATGTGGAGCTAGCAAAACGGCCGCGAGTGCATTATGAAGGGCCCAATATACTCTAGTCTATCGTTGACGCACGCGCACGCTGGGCACAGCGACGCAACATTTGCCAAACGCGAGCACTCTATAGTTTGACGCCAGGCGCGACCAGCGCCCGTCTGCGCTGCCCGACGGCAACCAGCGCTAAATGCGACATGCTACATTTCGCGCCGATGCGTTACCCAGACAACACTGCGTCTCCCTCCTTTCGTGACGGAGAGATACCAGACGCGCTGACACGCGCATGCGTGAAAGCAACACAGCGCGGCGCGCGCCTGCGAGTATACCGGTGCCTGGCGTGGCAACGCCGGCGTGCTACGACGAAATGAACGCCGGCGAGCACGCGCACCGCGTTAAGTCGAAATGTATTGGCGCCTTGACATTAACGTGTAGTCACGTTCTCGCACAACACGCATCTCATGAATATCATGTTTGCACCAGTCAAATACCTTCGTCATCCATCGGCGTCACGTAATACCAAATTTGGCATATGTGAAGCTAGCGAAACCACTGCGAGCACATAATCAATGTGGCAAGTAGTCATGTCACATGACACGCATATCGTGATTATCCTGTTTGGATGCGTCATTTACCAACGTCGTTCATTTGCGTCGCGTAATACCGATTTTGGCACATGTGAAGCTAGTGAAACGGCCGCGAGTGCATCATGAGCATATCATGTAGTCATGTTGTGACATGACCCACATCTCATGTTTATCATGTTTGAAACAGTATCATACCTTCGTCTTCCATTGACGTCCCGTAATACCGTAATACCAAGTTTGGTATAGGTGAAGTTAGTGAAACGGCCACCAGCGCATCATGAGCATTGCATGTCGTCATGTTGTTACATGACATGCATCGCATGTTTATCATGTTTGCACCAGTCACATACGTTCGATATCAATTCACGTACCGTAATACCAAATTTGGTATATGTGACGCTAGCGAAACGGCTGCGAGCGTATCATGAGCGTCGCATGTAGTCATGTTGTTACATGTCACGCATGTCATGATTTTCATGTTGAGGTCTGTCGCTTGTGTTTGCCATACAATTATGCCATATCATACCAATTTTGCAACCTGCCATGTAAACAAAACTACCGCAAGAGCTGCAGGACTATGAAATGTAAATCATGACTTTCATGACATACATATCCGGATTTTCATGTTATGACTGATCAAGTATGTTCTTCATACAGTCATATTATGCCATACCATGTTTGGTATCGATACCACTATCGAAACGGCCAAGGGAGCCAAGTCTTAGGTGGCTCGATAGATAGATAGATAGATAGATAGATAGATAGATAGATAGATAGATAGATAGATAGATAGATAGATAGATAGATAGATAGATAGATAGATAGATACGCTCAAGGTCGCCGAAGTTCACTTGGAAATGCTTCGCATTTAAAACATTCCGTGCTGACATTCGCCATCTGTAGAGAAACAGCAATCCACACTTAGAAGCGCTGTAAAACCCGAGAAGGGGCTTCAGACAAAGCAAAGCACAAACGGATAGTTTAAAAATAAAAGTGTAACGTGCCACTCGAACGTTTGCGTCCGTCGCGAAATGAATGGGCCAGGCTCAGCAAAATTGATCCTGTATGTCCCGATTAGTCCATAAGGAATCAAAGTTATCGTAATGTTTTCTGGACGTTTGAGACTCTATCCTATACATAGTGGATATCATGGCATTCAATAGGATCTCCCTCAAGAAAAGCATGCAAAATAAATAGCAACAAAAATATTTTCTCACCTGGAAAAGCAAATAAATTTCCTCCGTGGACGACGACAACGAATGCACGCTGATGTGTGCTTTCTTAGAGTTTCTCACAAATACGATTCTGAGAAACTCTATGAGTGCTTTGGAATCGCATATGTGGCAACACGTGCTTTACAAGTTCAAGGTTGCCAGTGATTGTAGATAAATGGCTAACCTTGTTATTTATAAAGTATTGCTAATAAAAGTTCGCCCAGAACGCTTCCAGGCTGCCTTGAGATATGTGATTCCATGTGGATTCACGTGCACAGAAAGGGTTAATCACGCTCATTTCGAAGAGGAGACCGAGTTTTAGGAACCGTCGGGCTATGATGTATGCGGCTGAATCGACTGTCCAAGACGTATAACGCTTCTTAAGAGCGAAAGCTTTTAGTGAATCACAACATGGCTGTATTTGGCGTCAAAGCTGTCTGCCGCCCCCAGCACCGGCGTTCGTAACCACTGCCACGAGAATTGAGAAAGAAAAAGAAAAAAACATCCAAGCCTTCGCGGAAAGCTCAGCGCAGTCGCAGCAAAAGCTAAAAGAGTGGCATCCCTCGAAACCGCGGTAAACACTCTCTGCAAACACAAGTATTATTTGTGAGGTGCCCACGAGGCCACAAATCTCAATTTTCACCAAGTTGGAAAGTACCTACCATGCCATTCTATCAAACCATTAAAAAAGTCTGGTACGTTATGCTCAATCGTCCTCAGCCACCAACCGACAAGTGCACGCAATGTTTAGAAAATATCCATAGCGGCTGCCTTTCTCCTTCGCAGAATCAATATTGCTGGTGTAGTGGACGCTTCTAAACTTCACGAAAGTCATTATTCATGACGTGTATACCTTGAAAAAGTACGTGTATTAGAGTTTACAGCGGGTTCCCGAAAGGCCACTCTTCCAGCATTTTCTGTGACTGCGCCGTGCATGGAGGGCAGCACTGGTGTTCTTTAACGTCCGAACTGTTTAATCTAACTATAACTTGTATGTGCTGCCTGTAAGAAAGTCAGACTCACCATGAGTGGGTGCCGCACAAATATAGTGAATCTGAATTCTCATCACTGGCCCACTATAAAGAAATGGAGCAACAGCTAGCCCCACTAATGGCTGTGAAGGGGAAATGGTGAGTCGAGAACTCCGAATACGTACAAGCCCCGCCGTGGCAGTCTAGTGGGTAAGGCACTCGGCTGTTGACCCGCAGGTCGTGGGATCGAATCCCGGCTGCGGCGGCTGGATTTACGACGGAGGCGAGAATAGTGTAGGCCCGTGTGCTCAGATTTGGGTGCACGTTAAACAACCCCAGGTGGTCAAAATTTCCGGAGCCTTCCACTACGGCGTCTCTCATAATCATATGGTGGTTTTGGGACGTTAAATCCAGCATATCAATCAACCAATACGCACAAGGATAGAATACTGTGTACTAGGTACAAGGAGAAAATGCTAGGTACAATGACAGGACTGCTAA
The DNA here is from genome assembly GCA_013436015.1 of Rhipicephalus annulatus. Lineage (NCBI taxonomy): Eukaryota > Metazoa > Arthropoda > Arachnida > Ixodida > Ixodidae > Rhipicephalus > Rhipicephalus annulatus. The sequence goes on along the minus strand of WOVY01001376.1, from coordinate 137,832 downwards.
AGTATTGGCGGTTGCAAGAAGGCCCCCAAGCGATGGTACGTTATTTTAAACGTCGACTTGCCCGTATGGATATACGAGAAGTGCGAACGCTTGGTTGTAGCACTATAGCTCCTGTTTCGCTACTTTTGAAAGCCGTATCGTGTTTGTGACTCTGGCTTAACTCGAACCACTCTATACTAAAAGTTAACGTTAAAAATATCGCATCGTCTCACTAGAACCTATAAAAACAACCTAGATGTAACAATATTATGCACCATAATTGTCCAGTCTAGTTTTCAGAGCTTGTACGGCAAAATCAAGCTTCAACGTTTTTTTTTCAGTTTTTTACACGCTTTGTATGAACTTAATAAAATGAATATATTTGCCACTGAAGTGATGAAACCTACAAATTTATGAAAGTTGTACCATTTGTCTCGAAACCACGGTGTTTTGTGTCGGTGCCCGCCTAGAGCTAACGCATGCTATTTCCGTCACGAAATTCCAACAAAATCGTATTTTTAAAATCTTTCACTCTCCTTGTTGTCCTTTATCACGTACTATTCGTCGATTCACAGTATTTGACGAGAAGGCGGCCTACGTGAGGGTGCCGTCAAGCCAAGCAGACTGGAAAAGCGACAGCTGTCAGGAAAGGAGGCCATAAACTGGAGAAAAATTGAAGGTAGGGTTTATCCCCATGGTACTCAAAAGTTGACACGCCACGTTCCGGAATGCTATTGAAGTTACTCCAGGTAAGGAGGAAGTGTCACATGCTGTCAAATCATCTTTGGCTACTCAAATCATCCCCCACCCCCCTGACACGCACAGAAAGTACACCAAAACACACGCTGGAGCTATGACCCGCCATAACAGCAAGCGCTATTTGACTATAGGTTTAATGGTCGGCTAAGGCCAGTGGGGCACTTGATTATATAGGGGTGATCAGATGAACAAGCCAGGGTAGGGTCCAGTACTTCTGTGTCGTTCCTTCCGCGTCGCTTTCGTTTCCTTGTTTGGCGCTAATAGTGTAAATCATTAGAATGAATCATACTTCAGTAAAGCTTTCCAGCTCTGTTTTCTCCTCAAACGTCCATTTGAGAAGAAACATAAGCAATACAGGTGTCTCGGTATATTTATGACTACATACAAACAACTAGCACAAAGGAAGTGTCAGCAGCATCTCGCTTCTAGAAATGCTCGCCGCTTGTTTCAAGAAATGACCAAATACCCTCATTCGTGCAAAGAAGGAGGTGTTACTCTAAATGGCTTGTAGGATTTATGAATTTAAAGGCATGCCCAGCCCTGCGGAAATAACACCAACAGAAAATTTCATTTGCCTGCAGTGGTGCTCGTAGCCGACTTTTTACATTCAAAGGACACAAAAAGATGTACCGACTAAGATCATTCGGGTGCGTGTCTACTGCAAGCGAAATCGGCAAACAGCAATGTCGCAGACAATGAGCAAGAATATCAGACAGATCCCACGCATTGTGGACATTGGTGTAATACGAAGCAGCCAGAAAGGAGCAAACCATGCTGTGTAAACAAGCATGTCATGATTTCCATTACACCACTAGTCATTTATGTTACGTCATACAGTCACGTACGTCACACAATAGAAAATGCTGTTGTTGTTGTTGTTGTTGTTTTAACTGTTTTTCTGTGGAGAGGTTGAGGAGCCTATTGCCTCGGCTACTCCATATCACAGAGTTCTGCAGCGAAAAATAAAATAATAATACAGAACGGTACCCAAAAATTAACAATACGGAAAAGGAAAAAAAACACAAAATAGCACACTGAAACCAGTTCAAATAACATGTTAATACACAGTTTTCTTCACGCAGTTCACACAGTCATAAACTACTTTCACGCACACCTTACTACTCTAATGCCAGTATATACATGACCACACTTTACATAATACTCATTTCTGGCTGTCAGTCATAGGCGCTTGTCCAGTCCGGTCTCCACTAAAAAGTCTGTCAGGAAGATTATTGCCTTTTTCTGAAGATGCATCTCAGGCCATGGTCCAAGTAGTTTCTTTATTGTGAGGGGCCGTCTGTCCAAACTTGCTAATTTGTTCTTTAATTTTTCTCTTTCTTTCGCGTATTTAATGCACTCCAAAAGAATATGGCGAACATTTTCTTCTGCATGACCACAATGGCATTCCGGTGAGTTGGATCGATGTATCTTGTGCAGGAAGCTGTTTGTGTATGCTACTTCCAATCTAAGTCGGTGGATCAATGTCTCTAGGTGTCGTGGAAGGCCTGTCGCTATGGAAAATTTTCTGTGTGGATCAACTTCATAAAGTACCGTTTCCTTTGATTTGGGGCTCTCAAACCACTTCTCCATCGAACAATGGTTAGCTCCTTGCGATATAAAATGTCGAATATCCGCCCCAGATATAGGGATTGTGCAATCCCGTCCTTCCTTCAATGCTTTCTTCGCGAGACTATCAGCATCTTCATTTCCCTGTATTCCAATGTGGCTGGGTATCCATTGGAATACGATGTTGTGACCCTGCGATGAGGCATACTCCACAGTTTCTGCGATACATTGTGGTCTTTCACCATTTCTGTAAGGTGATCTCACATTTCTGATTAGCTGAAGAGCAGGTTTGCTATCAGTGCATATCACCCATTTTCGTGGATCTGGATTCTCGCAGATAAGCTTAACTGCTTCAAAGATAGCCACCAATTCTGCTGTCCTCGATGAAGATTTGTGCGATAATTTGTACATCTTATTTTCCTGAATTTCTGGTATAAAGACCGCACAGGCTGACGCTTCTTCTGTGCATGATCCATCTGTATATGTCTTCGTTTTTTCATTATGCATTACATGAAGCTGATGAAGTACCAACTGTGCCGCTACTAGAGGTGCCATGGCTGCTTTCTTCTCTATGCCGTCTATTTCACGGATAACGTTGAGAAGTGGCAGCGTCCAAGGTGGTTTTGAAGGTTTCCATTGTTTAAATTCTGGTACTACTGCTTGAAATGATGATATAGTATCCTGTAGTCTCATTGCCGTTCTTTGTGTTAGTGCACCAGTTAAAAATGACTTTCATGTTGCGTGAAAATTCTAAACAAATTTTGAGATGTTTCTTTAGTTCGCAGTACTGCCAAAGGTGGCTCTCGAGCCTCCGCATACACTAAATCACTGGAAGTTGACCGTGGTAAACCCAGACATACCCTCAAGCTCCTTGCCAATAACAAGTGAAGTCTCCTTTCGGTGGAGGCTGGGAGTCCGTGCAGCAGGGGCAGTGAGTAAGTTACGATGGGGCGTATCCAGGCAACATGTAGGGCTAATAACGACTCTGTAGTACCACCCCATTTGGCCCCGCAGAGATGCCGGAGGATTCGAATGGCCTGATTCACTTTTTGTTCCAGGGACTGGACATGAGGCGACCATGTTAGTCTCCGGTCTAAAATTACTCCCAAGAATTTATGAGTTTTAACCATTTTGATAGGCTGATTTTGCAGAATAATCTGGAAATGTCCAGGTCTTTTTAATGTAAACGGAAGTATGGCTGTTTTGGCCAGACTCAGTGCCATACCTCTTTGTTTTAGAAAATGGTCTACATTATCCAATCCTTCTTGTAGAGTTTGTTGTATATCCAAAAACGATGGACCAGACGTCCATATACTTATATCATCAGCATATACTGAACATCTGATGTTGGGTGGAAGATTATACGGGAGCTGCGCCATGACTGCATTAAAGAGAGTAGGGCTTAGTACGCTGCCTTGTGGCACTCCTTGGTTGACGACATGTTCTGACGTTGGGCCCTCCTGCGTAACTACAAAAATTTTCCGGTGCTTCAGGAAGTCAGCGATCCAACGCAGTATCTTGCCCTTGAATCCCTGTAACGCCAGGCCTTCTAGAACGTGAACGTGACTCACTGTGTCGTATGCTCGGTGGACATCAAGGAATACAGCGACAGTGATGTTTCCTTGCGTTCGTTGGTTTTTCACATCTGTGACCAAATCCAGAATGCAGTCCATTGTGCATCTACCTCTTCTGAAGCCGGCTATGCTTTCTGGTAGTAGTTTTTTCATGTCTTGCCACCATAAAATTCGTTCATTGATCATTTTTTCCATCACTTTTGAAAAACAACTTGTCAAACTAACCGGCCTAAACGAGTCCAACTGCATAGGGCTCTTCCCTGGCTTTAGCAACGGTACTACTTTTGATATCTTCCAACTTTCCGGAACTTTTTCTTCTTGCCAAATTTTATTATAGATGTCCAACAGGTGTAATTTTCCTTTTTTGCACAAATTAGCAAGAGCAGCGTATGTAACTCCATCTGTTCCTGGTGAACTTGTTCGTTTTACTGAAGACAACACATATTGGAGCTCCTCTGGTGTGAAGCTGTCATCCAGATCTGATGAATTGATCGCAGAGGACTTTGTTACAACCGCCGAAGCTGATTCTGCTGAGGATTTATATTCGCTCGTTTGGGCGGTCTCTCCATTTCTCAGTATAAGATCGCAAAATTCTTCGGCAATCACCCGTTCGCTAACTCCTCGAGACAGCGCTAGAGCCTGTAGTGGTCTCGAGTGGACTACTGGCTGTCGGAGGGCGCGTACCATGTTCCACAGTTGAGTCGCCGAGGTAAATGGGGAAAGTGAGGCACAGAAATCTTGCCACCTTTTGGTTGAAAGCTTCTGCAGTTGGTTACGCATTGTAGTGTGTACTTTCTGTGCAACCTTGAAATCTTCTAAATTACCTGACCTGCGATATCTTCTTTCAGATCGGCGTCGTATTGCCCGAAGCCTCTCATACTCAGCGTCAACACCCGAATACCCATCTGGAATGGGTACTGTACGAGTTGCTTTTGTTAGAAAATTTTTTATCTTAGATGCATACGTTTCTGCGTCAGAGCAGGGTTCAAGATTTTGTCTCTGTAGTTCTCGAAAGATTGCCCAGTTTGTAATTCTTGTTGTGCGGTTATTTCTTGTTTTCTTCAACTTTGGGTGATATATGAATACTGGCAAGTGGTCACTTCCTCTTGTGTCAGCGTCTGCAGTCCAGTCTGCTCCAGCCGCTAATTCAGAGGAGCACACAGTAATGTCTAGTACGCTGCAGTAGTTATGCCCCCGTAGAAACGTTGGAGAACCATCATTTAGTATAGTGTAACCATAATCTTCGCATATTTTTACTATAGCAGATCCCCTTACACTACAACGCTCACTACCCCACAATTCATGGTGCGCGTTAAAATCACCACATATAATTATGGGATCATGGTCAGATTTACACACTGCAGCCAACTCTGCGTATGAAACGTTTGCTTGAGGGTGCACGTAAACACTAACTACAGTTACAGTAACGTTACCAAACTTCACTTTGCATCTAACAAATTCCGGCGCATCTGTTTTTGAAGTAGCCACAAGTGTCGACGGAATATCGCGTCTCACACACAACATCACTCTGCTTTTTGCAGCAGGACGGTCTGCTTGGTACACCACATAATTGGACAAGCAAAAGTTGGTGGATACTCTTGTTTCGGAAATACACAAAATCGGAAACCCGTGCTGAGTGACGAATTTCCGAAAATCTCCACTCTTATTCTGCAAACCGTTGCAGTTCCACTGGAATATTGCACTTCTTTTGTACCAGTTAGATAGTCCGGTAGCCATGATTACGACAAGAGAAGATGCTCAACATCTAGGAGCAATTTCACTTCTGGCAAAGAACCTGCTTGTGGCAGGGATCGTAGAATTGCTTTGAGAGCCGCAAAGATTATTGGCAAAATGACTTGCTCGCTTCCGGCTGTCTCCGCCGAGATCGCATTTCTCGAAGAAGTTTTACTCAGCAAGCTGCTGTGACCCTTCCCTTTGGTAGTCAGTGGCTCCTTGGCTGTGTCTGGCCTGGTAGAAAGTTCCACTTCAGCATGTTCCTGGGCCCGGACTTCTTTTCCAACGCGATGTTTTGGTGCTGAGCGCTTCAATACTTCCGAGTAAGAGTCGTGGCGCCACTGTTTTGCACTTCTTTGTGCCGCAGGAACATCTTCGACTATATCCGCATTGGGTGCTTGACCTTTTCGTATCTTATGGTACCCTTTTACAATTCTCTTTCTTTGTGCCGCTGATGCCAAACGGTTTCGAGAGCAGCCTGAGAACGATGCCGGATGTGGTCCAGCACAGTTTGCACACTTAGGTTGACGCTTCGAGGTGCATTCTTCGTAATCACGTGGCCCGCAGATACCTTGCATCTCTTGGTTCCCCTGCAAGTCTTAGCCTTATGCCCATATCTCTGGCAGTTGTAACACCTTACCGCCGGCTCAATGTATTCCTCGACAGTGTGAACCGTAAAGCCGAGAGCAACTCTTTTTGGCAATGGCATGTCATGTCTAAACTGGAGTATTACATTTCGTATGGGCTGCATTGTGACACTTCCATCTTCATTTCTTACCCATCTCTTTTGTCGTGTGACCGAGAATACTCCAGCATCTTCAAGATAATCCAGTAGGTCATAATCACTGTATTCGAGTGGAACATCTCTTATCTTTGCTAGGGTCTTCATGTAAGACTGAGGTATCATCGCATGTACAGGCAATCCAGCCAGACTCTTGATCAGCAGCAACTTGTTTGCCGAGTACAAAGACCGTACTCCAACACAAAAACTTCCGTCTCTGTTGATTCTTGATGATGTCACTTTTTCATTGATAGCAGAGATTATCTCAGACGCTATGCGATTGGGATTCACCTTCCAGAAGGAGTCCTCGGCAGCGACTCGTCTGAATACCACCGGTATCCCCGTAGCTCTGTTCTTGTGATGGGTGAAAATGTTATGAAAATGTTATAGAAAATGTTATGTATATAAAGTTTGAGAAACATTCGTCAGCACACCATGAGCGTAGCATGCAAGCCATGTTGCTCATCAAATATTATGATTTGCACATTACCACTTGTCATTTCTGGCCATCATAAAATCAAGCCACGCCGTACCAAATTTGTTGCAGATCAAGCTAGCGGAACGGCAGTGAGCGTGCCGAAAGCTTGGCAGGCAATTCATGCGGCACATGACTTGTACTGATTTTCTCATCTCCACTTCCCATCAATATTCGTCATAGAGTGACGTCATACAACACCATTTCTGGTGTATATAGAGCTAGCGAGACGGCCGTTCGCGCAACATGAGTGGGGAATATAAATCATGTTGTAAATGACATGGACACCATGTTGTTTTACATTACAAACAGTTATTTATGTTGGTATAGCAGAAATGTCTCACGATATTGTTTTTCGGACATAGAATGTCGAATAATGGGCCAGAAAAGCACTCCGACCATGGAGGGTAAACCATACCTTTTATGACAAAATATTCACCATTTTAGGGGATAGGACCAATTATTCAAGTTTCTCACGCAGTCATGTCATGTTATACTAATTCTGGCATAAATCACATTAACGATATGATCCGGAGAGCAAAAAGTCATCGGCGGCTAGATTGATAGAGAGATACGCTTAAAGTCGCCAAAGACCCCTAATAAATGCTTCGCATTTTTGAAAGACTAACCCAGCCTGTTGACTGACAACTTCTGCTGCCTTAAGTTCTGTTGAGCTTGGCGACTGTGCCTTTACGCAAACAAATGCAAGGGGATGGCGTTACACAGATCGCCAAACCAAGGTTCTTGAGTTAGGGGGAATGCTTTTTGCGAATTTAAGAAAATGCATCTTGGTGTTTTATCGCTGGAGCCGAGGGGCCCCTAGAGAGCTATGTAAGTATCTCCACTGTCGTTGCTTGTCCAAATAAATGATTCAGAATATCAATGCACAGCTGCCCAGTACCAGTGAAACTGATTTTGAGCTAAAGGGCCCCCTTTATTCATATTTTTTTTGTTCAGGCGTATGAGAAGAGAAAGGGGCGAGATAACTAGGGAGATGGCAAATTCGATCAGGTTAACCAGAAGGGAAAAAAACGGATTGCTTTAGTGCTTTTTTGAACGGTGGTGACAACGGCTAACAGCTACTTATCAGCAAGAAGGAGTGATACAAATATGGAGTACAGCCACTTCGCTGTAGTAGGTCGCCATTGCCGCTGCCTTATCACAGCGCTGTTCACTTGCGCACAATATACTCCAGTGTAAATTCACGATCAGTTGTTTCTGGTATTTTGTTCGTTAAAGGCTGAACCAGTAACTTAGTCGGCCTTCGACAGCAATGGTTTATCATGCCGATGTTTTCTAATTTCGTGTTTGCTCTGGAATGACCAATTTTTTTTGTCTGAAGTGATCGACACGAAAAGGTGGAGCGAGAAATTGAGGATAAAATAATACGACTGATATGTCAGAACCGTGTTTCTTTATGCTTGCTTTTTTTCTGTCGATTTTACTCATTGTCTGCTTTTAAGATGTTCAATGCAGTATAGCGTAGCGTAGCCTATTATAGTGTAGTGAAGTGCACCGTAGAGCTCGTCCGACTTAGATTATTTGCAGCGAAAAACGGTACCGCGTTAAATGGCCAGGCTGCGACCCCGAAGACTGTCTACCGGATGACCTGACACCGAAAACCAAGTCAGCAGTATATAGGCCAAATCAGAAAGATATTGACGATCCAGCGGGGGAGCTTTCATAGAGGAGCCCGTGGCGCGGCCGGAACCAGGGCAATCATACGGTCGTAGACGATCAATATATTCATAGCCTCCGCTGTCTATCTGCTGCCGCTTCGACCAGCGTGGCCTTTTTTCGAGCTTATAATGCTGCGGCATTGAATATTATTCGGGATGCTGATCCTTTCTTTCCCTAATCACTCGACGAGGTGAGACGGGTCAGAGGAACAGTAGAGCGTCGAACGCATACACGCGTATGTTTCGGCGCCGGTAGTATGGCACCCGGTAGTGTTTGTTTCACCTTCCGTAATTTATGGGGAAAGAGCGGCGGAAAAGAGCCAGACGGTGCTAATGAGAATCCCGTACGCGAGGTATACGCCAAAGGCTGGCGATCCTTCGTGAGCTCCTGACTTTTAAGCGGGCTCTAAGTATAAGAAAGGCCGCCAGACTTAACGCCATGTAAAGGCAGAACCAGAGTAAGAGAGATGCAGCGATCCTAGGTAGAGATGCTGTGGAGTGCCTTCTGAAACTTTCGCAAGAAATAAAAGGGAAAAGAAAATAAAGAACGCACGAAGGAATCAAGGAATGAAAGATTGAAGCAATGAGATAGAGAAAAAAAAGTATCATATAGCCTGCACTAGAAGCGCTACACTAAAGAGACACCGTGGCTGATGGGCACCAGTGTACTCCTGGCTTTTGCTGTTCTGTCCTTTTTTGAAAATCTTTTCTGGTTCTCTGCATATATTTCTTCCTCTCACCTGTCTGTTTTCTTCCGCTTCTTATTTTATGTCTATTTATATTTGCTCCTTCATTTATTTCTTCCTCCCTATTTCATTTTACCGCTTCCTACCTTTTTCTCTCTCAGTACATCACTTTATATCTCTCTTCTTCTTGCTGTAATCTTTCTCTCTTTAGCACTGTTAATGGTACAATTCTCTCTCGCTATTTTCAATTCTCATTGCTGTACTTTACTCTGTATCTTCATCCTTTCCCTCCTTGACATCGTCACGTCTCTCCTCCACACAGACGCTTCCCATTGTTACCCTCTTGTTGTATACGCTAAGCGATACGAAACTAGGCTATGCTCTGCTAGTGTGCTGGAATAGGTGAGAGGTTAAGATTCTCTCTTTTGCGTTCAGGATACGCGGATTAGAATCGCGTCTCGTGCAGAATGCTTTTTTTTTTCGCCAAAAGTTTCACACTTTCTGTTGCTTTGTGTACCAATCTTTCTTTCTTTCTTTCCTTACGCGTACAAAACCATCGGAAAGAACTCGTGCACGTGTTCTACAAACCGATTACTGAAAGAAGACGAAGAAGGGTGACGTACAGAGCTCGTGTCCATTTATGACGATGATTGTTTCGTTCCTGACCACAAAAAAAAAAAATGGTGCGCCTTCGTAGCTTCACGTTTAAAAATGAGCGAAAGATCAGAGACGTAGAGATGCCACCCAGAACCAGTTGGTCTCGTTCAAGAACATGAATGGCTTTTTTTCGCGCAATTAGCGCGAAAAAGCCAGAAGCCAAAATTAGCGCCCGCGTCAATTAGTGTCTTCATATATCCTCTGTTTTTTGCTTGCCGACTACGATGCTCGCGCCACACACACAAACGTTGCGATTTCCTTCGTCAAAATTCTTACGCCTCGTGTATAGCAGCGATGTCCTCCGACAGTTAGCGCAGAGCATTTTCGTAAGCTCGCAGTGGCCTGCAGTACCCTTCGTTACTAAAAAAAAATGCTCGTACTAGTGGGTTGCTTGTTCCTTTCGCAGCAATCTAAATAATTAGAGCGGCCACAACAGCGCATAAAACATAGTTGCTAAAGAATCTCGCATGTTGCGCCGAGGCAGCGCTGAATAATCTCTAACCGCTGTTGAGCCTAATGACCGATTCGCTACAAGCAGTGCCGTCCAATGACGAGGTTGCAAGACGTGTAGCTCTAAACGAAAACTTGAAACAAGATGATAGTGCAATAAAAAAGCGCCTGGCCTCCGCGGAACGCGCAGCACAGTCACAGCGAGAGCTGGAAGAACAGCCTTTCATAGCCTTTTAATACACTGCGAGTAACTGCTACGAACACATTTTCAGGGTACTCACTACACCATACATCATAATTTTTCCGCAGGCATTCATTATGTAATCATCCGTTATTAGTAGGGGAATCGTGGTTCCCGCTACACAGTTGCAAAGAAATTTAGAGCGATTTTTTTATGCTTTTGTTCACCAACGATCAAGAATTGCGCCTCCAGCCTAATTTATAGATTCTGCTGTTCGATGACCCACTAGGTATGCAATTCGCATCCTTTGATGCCTGGTTGTTTTTTTGGTTGTTCTGAAATGCTTTATTACAAACATTAATGCGATTTATTTCCTCACATGCAGCGTGCCTAGGGTCTGTTTGCCACTGAGTTCCAAGCACCGGCGTAACTCCCTCGTACAGAATACTGGGCTGGCACGCAAGGAACTCGGGTCCCGATCCTATTGTGTCCTCGATGATTTCTATAGAAGAACAAAGAGGATGGTTTTCGCGGTAATTTTAACCCAAGGAAAGTGTGTCAAATGTATATTGACCCGAATCTGGTCCTATTTTCACGGCCAGAATTTATGTCAGCGGAGAACGCGAGCAGTAGCTTGACGGAATATTGCAAATTTCTTTGGTCGCGTATTCCAAAGCTCTCTGGTTTTTCACCGAAGTTCGGGTGTGCGGCCCCAACGTGTACATAGGCATGCATCTCGTAGTCACCGGTCCTCGCGCGCTTATGTTTTAGGGGAAGTTTTGTGCGTCTTGTGCTGTAAGCGCAACGTCCGTGTTCAAGTTATAGTTTGCGCAGAGATCACTGCACACAGCAATGGCTACATCGGTTAAATAGTGAGCTTATTTTTAGAAGAGCCGAAGTTCGGGGCTACTTCAAGTAACAACTGTTACATTTTGAGCTTGTTATGTGGACACCTGTGTGTTATGTTCGTAAGTCTTTCCTTAGATCTGAGCAGCGCGCATAAAATTTGTTGCTTCGTGCCGTTACTTCTGTGACCTCCAATTTCATTGACGCCATTCTCTACTGGGGCGTCCCCTGAAAAAAAAGGAGGGGGTGGCATTCCGTATTGAAACCAATGCTGCCTCAAATATAAAAAGTGGTTCTTGAAGAAACGGAGAAAGGAGCTAATTCCTGCCTGCCAAGTTGTCGACATGGCTGAGCTCCTCATAAGAGAAAGGGTTAGGAGGTTAAAGAAGGAATAGTCGAAAGAGAAAGATATAAAAGACGGAGTACTCGCCACACACGAGTGAAGAATGTGGAGAAAAGAGATAGGAAGTATGACGGACAGGGTTGAAGAAGTTCGAGGACGAGGCAGTGATCAGCGAGAGCTATAGGGTGTCAGGAGGTTGCGGGCGACAGAACCATTCAGCACGGAATCAAGCAAGGGAGTCAAAAATATAAAAAAAGATGCGTATCATCAAATAAGAAAAAATAGAGGCAGAACAAAAAGGGCGCACGCTTGCACCATCCAAGCCCGTCAAAACTTTTATAAACCAAGCCTGGTTCAGAAGCTTTATCTGCACGTCGGAGTATGAAGTCGCAACAAAAATCCGATGCACGAGAACGAATACTAAAAAAATATAATGATACAATTTCTGGCATTTGACGCGTAGTGAATAGGATCACGGAAACACGCTTCCTGTTGTGTTCCGCACTAACGCACTATACAAAAACATTAACCTCATTCGACAACCCCTCAAGAGCTGCTTTTCAACGTTTTCTTCACCTACCTGAATGAAAAAAAAGGCAGATCCCATATACAGTAGAAATCGATAATATGAGATGCACGAATGAAAAATGTGGATATGTCTCTTTAAAATTAGCACAACGTTCCGAGGTGGAGGTAAATGATGCCGTACATTACTTCCATGTCGTGATTATCATGTTTGGATGTGTCGGTGACCTTCGTCATCAATTCACGTCACATGATACCAAACTTAGTATATGTGGAACTAGCGAAATGACCGCAAGCACACTACGAGCGTGGTATGTTGTCCTGTTCTTACATGACAGCGTGTGAGGATTAATAAGTTTGCACTAGTGACATAGTTAGTCATCCGTTGACGTCACGTAACACCAAGTTTATTATATGGGGAGCAAGCAGAACGGCCACGAGCGCATCATGAAGGGCCGAATATACTCCTATGTAGAGTTGACGAGCGCGCACGCTGGACATAGCGACGCTACGTTTGCAAAACGCGAGCACCCTAATAATCTGACGCCAGACGCGAACAGCGTTCGTCGGCGCGGCCCGACGGCAACCGGTGCGAACTGCGACATGTTGCATTTCGCGCCGATGCGTTACCAAGACAACTCTGCGTCTCCCTCTTTTCGTGACAGAGGGATGCCGGACGCGCTGAAACGCGCATGCGTCAAAGTAACGCACCGCGGCGTGCGCCTGCAAGTGTATGACAAGACCGGCCCCTGGCGTGGCAACGCCGGCGTGACGCGGCAAAATAAACGCCGGCGAGTACGCGCACCACGTCGCGTCGAAATGTATAGGCTCCTTGGCTGCGGAATGTAGTCCTGTTCTCACATGACACGCATCTCATTATTATCATGTTCGCACCAGTATCATACTTTCGTCATCCATTCTCGTCCCGTAAAACAAAATTTGGTATAAGTGAAGCTAGCGAAACGGCCGCGAGCGCATTATGAGCGTGGCATGTAGTCATTTTGTTACATGACACGCATGTCATAATTTTCATGTTAGAGTCTGTCACTTGTGTTCGCCACGCAATCATGCCATACCATACCAGTTTTGCATAATGCCATGTGAACGAAACAAGCACAAGAGCTGCAGGACCATGAAATGTAAATTATGACATTCATGAAATATATATCATGATTTTCATCTTACGACTAGCCTAATATGTTCTTCATGTGATCATGTTATGACATACCAAATTTGGTATTGATACCATTATCGAAACGTCCAGGAGAGCTAAAAGTCGTAAGCGGTGAGATAGGTAGATAGATACGGTGTAAGTCGCCGAATTGCGCTAAGAAATGCTTCGCATTTAAGAAAGGTTGGCGGCATATCAGCACGCTTTCTTGGCAAAAGTTGTCGAAAGACGATAGTCTTTTCTCTGAAGGGAGAAAATGAAAGGTTCATTTGACGTTTTGCGCGAGAAAATTGGCGCTAGGCGCTGCGTTAGAGTGCTTCTATGTCCGCTCCTCTGCTCAGCGAGCGTGCGCGCATCGAGGTATAGTGACCTTGAATATTCTAGATCACTTCAATCAAGGCCGTCTACACTGCCTGAGATATCGAGGTCTTGTAGCAATAATTTGAAGAAGCGGAATTTTTCTAGAACGCCATGTCACTGGTAGGCGGCAGCCCCATGTAGATTCAGTAAAACGTAGGAAACGCTCCTTTTTTCAGTACTAGCGTCGCATAGCTAGCGCAGCGTAATAACCGCTGCGGTCTTTATAATTACGTATCTATGATTTAGCGCGCCATTATGCGTGATACTTGTTCTTTGATTGACAATATCAGCACTATGAACGCAGAAACCTGATCAAGATGGCTGCTCGTTGGATAACGGCTTAAACTTTCGACTTTGTTCTGAATCAAGTGACACAAAGAGTCACATGGCCCCCAAGATACATGCCATGCGCTCGCTATCTCGAAGGCCATAAAGAGTCTGACAATGCCTCACAGATGGCATCAAAATATCTGGCGTTTGCTTTTTGCTTGATTAACCCCTCTGGAAAGGCATAATACGTTTTCCACTAGATGGACATAGTTGTCTGTTTTTTGAGCTGTTTTAAACTTCCTGTGTGTTTTTAGCAGCGATGGCTGCCCTATCCCGGCCTTTTTCGACGAAATTTGAGGCCTTCCATACGCACCTACAAATATCCGAATGGGCTCATTTTCGTCATGAAACCTGTCGAACAAAAAATGGCAGCATATCCACGGAGTGAAAGATGGAGAGCGGGGCGAAGCATTCGTCCGTCCATGCGTCCGTCTGTGTGACCGTCCATGCGTCTGTTTGTGCGCCCGTCCCTGCGTTCTTTCGTGCATCCGCCCCTGCGTCCGTTCATGCGTCCATCCATGCATCTGTTTGTGTGTCCGTTCGTTCATCTATTCAACACTCCAAGTCCCACCATCTCGCATCTTTTCATCATATATTCCCCATATAGAAGCACCGCCATCCAGCGGACATTCCAAGGACTAAACGAGAGGTGGCACACGCACACTTTCTTACGGCCTGCGCTTTGGGTCCACTTCCCACCTTTAACCACCTCGAGTTCATGGTATATTCTAGTTCACTGTATTCATGGCACTGCGACCAAACACTCGCTAAACCTTTCGAAAACCAAGGAGGTTACGCCCAGCGAGTATAACGTAGCAACCTTTCCCTGTCAGATAGGGCTCATTATACATGCCAATGGCTGCTAATGAGAAATAAGAGACAGGAGAATTCGGCTTTTACTTTCTTACGGCTTGCGCTTCGTATCTACTTCTCATTTTTAACCACCTTGAGTTCATTCATGGTATATACAAGTTCATTGTATTCATGGCACTGTGGCTCAACGCTCGCTAAACCTTTCTAAAGCTAAGGAGGTTACACCCAGCGAGTATAATGTAGCATCCCTTTCTTGTCCGATAGTGCTCAATGTACATGCCAATGGCTGCTAATGGGGATCGCAGCGTGCGCTTTGACTAAAAGCCGAATGCTCATGTCTCTTATTCCCCATTAGCAGCCATTGGCATGTACATTGAGCACTATTTTTTATAGTTAAACAACGCACAGAAGAAATCTCTCACTGGCACCACCTTGGAGGTCAAGTGTTATACCTATTTCGGGTATGTGCCACTGGTGGTTACATAGGAGGGACGCCCAAGCCACGCCATAAGGAGCTTCGCTCCTAAAATGTGTTAAAGGGGCCCTGAAAAACTTTTTCAAGTAAGCATGGAATGAATTTACTAGAAAAGCTTATTGCCTCACGAATTAGGCGCCGCAAAAAGTTTTAGAATCCGTCCAGTGCGAGTGGAGTTACAAAGGTTTGTCGCATGCTGCAATTGCATTCTATCTTCTCTCATCCCGATGAAAGCGCTGGAAGCTAAACAGGGAGGGATGTGAGGGCAAATAAAGTACAGTGCCTCGTAACCTTGAGCACTTTTTTTTCGAATGCGCGGCTTTTTCAGCGTGATCAGATGCACACGCGTGGACAAGTGGCGGCCTCCCATGGCTATCTCAGTAACTTGATTTTTCGGTCACAGACGCACAAACGATTTTTCGCTCACAACCAACGGGGCTGACGCCGGCGGTGGGTTTCCGTCTATCCGCGCACCTGTCTGAGCGACCATCCGTGCACCTGTTTGTCCATTGGTCTGTGCGTCCGTCCGTGCGTCTGTCCATTTATGCGTCCGTCCGTCCGTCCTCCGCATGGGCGTCTGTCCATCCATTCACCTGTCTGTCCGTCCATGCGTCCGTCCATCTGCCCGTCCCTCTGGTGAACACTCTAAGTACCGCCATCTCGCATCTTTTCATCATATATTCATCACATAGAAGTAACGCCATCCAGTGGATATTACAAGGACGAAGCGAGATGTGGATACTACTACGACGACACGGGACATAGGACCAACCACGCAAGGAGCTTCGCCCCTAAAAAAAAAAGCGTTCTCTAGCTTTATGTTCGTAACTGGTAACAGGACCGGTGATAAGGCTCATTGAAGAAGCATCCGGTTTTGCGTTACTTGTTCATATACGGTACACATGATCCTTCTTATTAAAGTTCGCGGGTTGACGTCAGCATATTTATGTAATGGTGTCGGCTTGCGAAGGATGTGGCGCTGATGACGGGGGAAAGACATAATCCGAGCGACGTGTTTTCGCGAGCTCGTCGCTGGTTTGCCCAATTATTTCCTGGTTCCCGGGATGGCCAAGTTTTAGGGATGATGCGCTTAGTGAAATTTTTATTGCCGCGAATTTTTTCTTCTTTTCTTTCTTTCGTTGAATACAATAATCAGCCAGCGAGGAAAAGGCGACAGACGAGGATGGATTTGTCGTCTACATCCACCGTTCAACTTCAACCTCGTTATCATTTTTATGCACAAAATTTGCCTTTTTTTTACTGCTTCCTATATGTAAAATATATGTCGCTGGCGTCGTTTGCTGGATAACTTGAAAAGAGTTCACATTACTTTTGCGTAGGACTGAAAAATGCGCAATTGAAGAATGATCACTCTTCCATAGTTGTTCTCATATATAAATAAGTAATCACAAAAACTAGAATTTAAAGTCAAATTTCAAAAGCAAAAAGAGGCATTAGGCGATAAGGCGACTGATCCGAAGGTATACCGTCTAGGTTAAGGACGTAACCTAGATGTAGGATAAAATTGTGACTCACAGAATTGCTTATGCATTCGACTACAGCGACTCGAAAGTGAGAGCTATATTCCTTATTCGTCTCTGAGGATGTATTAGACGCCCTCGTTAAATCCGAAATATTTCTACGTCTAACTTGGTTCCGTATTGCCTCCGAGATCAGGGACACAACAAGCACTTTAAACTTCACTTGGTGTTGTGTTGCCCACACGAGCAGTCGACTCGCGTGGATTACTGAAATGCTGAAAACACTGCTTCGAGAACCTCAAGAAATTTCAGGGCAGTTCGGACAGTCGGAGTATTTAGCTTACTCAAAAGCAGAAATATGGTGTTGAGAAGAGATGGTAGCGTCGAAGGAATGTTCTTGTCTTTTTCAGGCAAATCGTGGGGAACCAGCGCTCTCGTTGACTATCAGAGGCCGCGACTTCTCAGTCGCATTCCTGAACGCCCACCCAACGTTGGTCAGAAAAGCTTCGGCCTCAGTGACTGACTGAGTGTACTTCTTTCTTTGTACGTGCAGTGCGCTTCTGATTGATTCGTGGGGTTTAACGTCCCGAAACCGCCATATGATTATGAGAGACGCCGTAGTGGAGGGCTCCGGAAATTTTGACCACCTGGGGTTCTTTAACGTGCACCCAATTCTGAGCACACAGGCCTACGACATTTCCGCCTCCATCGGAAATGCAGCCGCCGCAGCCGGGATTTGAACCCGCGACCTGCGGGTCAGCAGCCGAGTACCTTAGCCACTAGACCACCGCGGCGGCGCATGCAGTGCGCTTCTTGTTTCCTTATCTTTCTCTTTTTGATTCCCATTTTCTTATTGCCAGCGAAGGATAGCGAACTGGATACTCTTCTGGTTAACCTCCTTGCCTTTCCTCTTTTTGCTTTCTGCCTATCTCTCTCTCTCCAAAAGTAGTCAACCTCAAGTGAGACAAGTGAGAAGTTTTGGTAATGTTGCTGCTGCTCTTATTGGAGGGACTAGTAAAGCTGCTTATATGCAGCTTTAATCCCACCGTCTTTGCTGTTTAAACATGGTTTGTGTCGATGTGGCAATAAAGCCCACTTCACTTCAGCTTTGACCAAACAACGGCGTCGCGGAATGCCGTGATGTTATAACGCCGCGTTACTTATGTCGTAGTAACGTCATGATAATTCTTTCCAGGTCAAAATACCAAAAATACCTAACTAGCAATAAAATCTGTGAACATGAGCCAAGCGCCATAAATATAACGAAACACAGCCAAGCCAGTTTGAGAACAACGGTGAAGATTTATTTAAAAGCCTATTTTGCAAGAATCTGGGCCCGGCTTCTTGCGTAACCGTCTTGAATAAGGAGGGGGTTGCAATCTTGCCGCTGTTTCCTTATCACCAATGACTGGTTGTTTTGCTCGTCACTACATGACGCGAAAAGAAGTTTTGGTTGCTCTCGATTTTGCTTGAACGCGCGGCAAGCGACCACGTGTCAGCACACATACATAAAAAGAACCACATGCGTGTAAAACAGCGCCAAAAATTGAAAGCGAACCCAATAGAAAGTTATTGAAGTGCATGACTAGCAGTCAGCTTTCATGACGCACTCAACATGCGAGCCCTAAAGCGTCAATGCTCTGGCAAACCTAAATAAAGACGGCAATGCTCATGAGCCTTCCATGGCAACCGCGCGAAACACGCTGCTCTAATGCCGGGCAAACGCAATCATTTCCCGAAACAACGTTTGCCGATTCTAAATAAAATGCTTAAATCACAAAGACGAGTGAACTTATTCTGCGCAGCTGCACAGCCCGTCGCTTGGCGTCATTTTTTTTTCCCTCTGGGAATAGCAAGAAGGTTGTGCCCGTTTCCCACTGGTTGAAGCGCAGAACCCGGGCATTTTTCGATGGCTCAACTGCAATTAAGTGTGCGAACGACTCTTGATGTTGAAGAGTTCCTGATTGCTTTTCTGGGACTAGAAAAAGAATCGCGCGCCCACGAGTCGAACTAAAGTGGCCGTGAAAGACTGGCAAACCGAGCGAGTCGGCTCCTTTCTGTGAAGAAGCCTACCGACTGCACGCGGCGGCAAAGAGAAAACGATGGTGTTACTTTCCCCGTTCTAGTGACTTCCTTGCCAGAGTGCGAAGACCACGCACTTGCGTTTTTTCCTTCATAAAATTTGACAGTGTACAGTCGAGCGTGATTCTAAGGTTAATGTGCGAGCATCGACCAAGAACTTCCGCAGCGCTACGACCCACAACACACTTTCGTGGAGAGGCTGAAATAGGGCAAGCTTCACGCATTCTTTTGCTGTTGCTTAAGCTGCGATCACTCCCGTGCGAGGAAGTCGGTTAACCGAAGCAGTGCCAAAAACCAACTTTAGAAGATCTTTCCCAGCAGTTTTATTATCTCCCGCGGAGATAATAAAACGAGAAATACCTTGGATCGCAACGAATGGAAGGCTCGAAATGGAGAAAAAGGGCACCAAATCAATGCCACCTAGACTATCACGCCTGTTCACTACCGCCGTGACGTCACTCGTTTTGCCCGAGTGAGCGCTCGTACGGCTGACAGTGAATCCATTGCCACCATCGTCTCCCAGTAAAAGGTAAAGCGTCGGCAGCAAGTTTTACACGCTTAATAGCTTTATTCTGCTTTTTGGGTAAAAAGTGGTGCTGGTTTAACCAATGTATTGCGCTTCAAAGCATGTACATGATTCACGTGCGATTGATATGTGGGGTTTAACGTCCCAAAACCACTATATGATTATGAGAGACGCCGTAGTGGAGGGCTCCGGAAATTTAGACCACCTGGGGTTCTTTAACGTGCACCCAAATCTGAGCACACGGGCCTACAACATTTCCGCCTCCATCGGAAATGCAGCCGCCGCAGCCGGGATTCGAACCCGCGCCCTGCGGGTATGAATCACGTGCGAGTCATTTCTTCCACAAAAAAGTCAAAGATTGTACGCTATCGAACGTGTGATCGATCTATAGAAGTGAAATTTGATGCACCAACAAAGTGAAGAAATAAATAGGGTGAATTTTATTCATTACTTATTTATGTACACATACACACACTCACACACGCTATGCAGAGAATGCATGTAAACTGTTCCTACTCATTTGGAAAGCTTCTGCAGTTTTAATTGTACTCTTTCGAATATCTGTCTTCATAGACATGTAGTTGTTGAGGACAGTTTGTGCTTCTGCCACAAGTATGTTATTCAGCACATAATCAGGGTCAGGACCATTGCAAGAGAAAACAAAACCTTTCGTTTGACAAACAAATCTTCTGGCCGACACAAGAAACGCCGCTCCTTCTTTTGCTTTGGGCACTCTCGTAGTGGAGCGTAGTCAATCATATAAATTAGGGTCCTGAAAAAAAAGTGTTAGTACTGGGTCTACATTAAACCATGTAGTCCTCATGGGTGCTTCTACTTCACTGTCGGTTCTTGGATCGGTATATTTATGGTAGTGGTTCTTAAATATTCTAGCTTGTAGTAGAAATCACAACTGAAAACCAATTCAGAAAGCGCTTCATCGTAAGTCTCTACATGCAATAAAGCTTCAAGAAAACATGTTATGCTAAGGTGCTGACCGCAATAAACTAGTATGAATGCCGGCGAAAAAAATATGCACAAAACCGATGCATTGCCCTACCGCGGTAGTCTAGTGGCTAAAGTACTCTGCTGGTGACCCGCAGGTTGAGGGATCAAATCCCGGCTGCGGCGGCTGCATTTCTCATGCATGGAGGTGGAAACGTTGCAGGCCCGTGTTCTCAGAATTGTGTGCACGTTAAAGAACCCCAGGTGGTAGAAATTTCTCTAGCCCTCCACTACGACGTCTTTCCTAATCATATGGTGGTTTTGTGACGGTAAACTTCGCATATCTATCTGAAACCGATGCAATGTGTCATTCATTCCATTTTAACTACCAAGTGAACAGATTAATACTAGTCCGCAGTGTTAATCACCAATAGCAAAATGTTAACCGATCCAGAAGGCAAAACGCTTGTTCTGAAAGTGTACTACCATGAGCGTTTATTATTTTAATGCCAAGGCTTACACCAAAAAGTCGGAAGCACACAACACCTTTACTTGGGATCAAGAACAGATCATGTTGGCGATGTGGTCATTGGTACGACTTAAAATATGTAGCGGACACATGTACCTTCGGGTCACGAAGAAAACGGATGTCCAAGGCAGCTTGACGAACTACACGCTCGCATTTCGTTCTTCGGTTGTCCTTAGAAAACGAGAACACTCGCAGCATCGGTCCCTTTTTCGTGACAATTGTGCCATGCAGCATCGCCCAACCGTTAGGATTTCCAGCCGCACAGATTGCGAATATCCAGTGCCCAAATCACATGACATAATCAAGCTTCAGTTCACGGACACAGAAAAAAAATTGCCCGCAGCTTCCCTCGGGGGAACACTGAGGAGGATGCGGAGCATATAATTGGTTAACGGGGTGTTAAAGTGCGACTTACTTGGGTCGATGGCTAAATTGGTTAACGTGGTTGTGAAATGGGGTGTTAAATTGCGACTTACTTGGGTCGATGGCTAAATTGGTTAACGTGGTTGTAGGAGGGGGTGTTAAATGAGTGAACACGTACACACGTATGCGAAAGGGCGGCGCTGGTCGAAGGGACGTCGATCATTGTGTTTGTGGATTCGTTGGAATTCATTTCACCGCGACCTTGGACGTCGATGCGCCGTACAAACCAACCGACGAGCGGCAACTGAGCGAGCGAGCGCCGACCTTGAGTATATATACAGCGCGACGGCGCATGCACTGTCAGCTGTTGAATGTTCTCGAAGGGCGACGGCGCATGCGCGTCCACTGGAGAATCAGGAGAATTGTAGAATGTTCTCGAAGGGGAGAAGCGCGCGCGGCACAGATGGTGGGTGACGGTGCATGCGCGCGTCAGCTGTCGAATGTTCGAGAAGGGGGAGAAGCGCAACGGCGCATGCGCGCGCGTCAGCTGCCGATGTTCTCGAAGCGTGACGGCGCATGCGCGCTACATTATACAGTTAGCGAATGTTCGTGAAGAGGAGAAGCGCACGCGGTGTGTAGAGGAGGAAGGGTGCACAGATGGTGGAGGAGTGAAGCGCGCGCGGTGTGTAGAAAAGGAAGGGATGCACAGATGGTGGAAGAAGGAGGAGGAAGCTTGCGGACGGCGCCGCACTACAAGCCTCGAGTGTTAGATGCTCCGCATCTAAAAAAATGGTCCTTGGAAGTTTGAAACTGAAAGTTTGACAAGAGCGCATAATATTCGAGCGCATCATTACCGTGTGCCAGCACTGAACTCCTCACAGCCTTCCAGATTGGCAGCAGTGCTCTTATTTTTCAAAGGGGAACATAACAAAATAATAATGTAACTACGAGGTCGGCTATTCCAGATTACTGATACAACTTCCTTAAACTAATTCATCTTTCGTGGAACACACACCAAAGGACCGTTCGGGTAATTGTGTTCCTTTGCCTTTTCGTTGTACGACTACAAGAACGCTGAAAAAAAAAACGAAAAACAAAGTGACGCGGCAGGCATATTAAATGCGCCGATTGAACTGAAAGCATCTAAGGTTTAGTAGCCATAATAATACGATCACCAAGTATGCCGAAAATCAGTTAGCAGACGACACACGCCCACAGCGTTGACGCGATACGCTCGAAAGGAAGCTACCCTCCTCACGCATGCGCGCAGATACTAGAGAGTTTTAGTACTGCGTACGCTGCGTACGTGGTGGCGTTGCGTACGTAAGGACGCCACGTTCTGCGTAGTGCGCATGCGCAAACCGCAACGCGCACGTATCGCATTACGTACGCAGCCGCTACGTACGCATGCATGAGATGCGTGCGTGCGTACGTATGAGCTGATCGCGCCGCTCTCGAACAAGTTCGCGACAGCGCGAGACTTCGTTTTGCAAAATGGCGGCATCCAAGGCAAGCACCGACCGGCTCTGTGGCTTAAAATATGGCCATAATCTGGCTATAACACTTGCATTGGCTAATTTTGGCTGTCAACAACACGTGCTTCTATTTTGATCTACCAGATGACGCAACACGCTTCACGCTCGTTACGTACGCGGGTACTACGGCGTACTAAAAGCCGATTAGTGACAAACGACGCCACGTAACGCAAAGCGCTTGTGTGATGCGTACGTAGCCCCATTCCGCACTACTAAAACTCTCTAATTTTACGTGTCCGCAAACGGCGTTAGTAGTGCCGCAAGCCACGCGCTCCTGCGTTCCCGTTCAAAAAGATTGCGATGGTACACCAGCGCGCTAGGGAAACGTTCTTCGGGCTTGTCAATGCATGTCTGTCGAGAACAAAGAGCAAGCATATAGGTACGTGTGTGCAGCGAAACACGATGGTCACAACGGAGTGACGTCAGAGACAGACACAGTGAGCAGGCCTGAAGTTATCTATAGATGGCATCGGCCCGACTCATCGCAGGGGTGATCGCTGTAGCACGGAACAGCCAATGAGGGAGAGAAGAATTTGTAATCTTGATTTCCACTGTTCAAAAACGTGCCGCTAGATCTCTGGAACGTTACGTAGGCGGACGCTCGCTCAATAACCTTCATATCGCACGCGATGGTACACATTTGTTCACGCTCGAGTCGGCCGCCACAGTAAGAGCGAAGACCAGTGATGTGGTCAGCGTTGGCGGTGCATCACGGGAAAAGGTATACCAACCGGCAACATTCACCTGCTTCGGAAACTCGGGATGGTATACGTAAAAGGTGCATGTTAGTCTGCATTTCACTGTTGTAAACTCGTAGAAACGATACGTTTTGCCATGAATCCAATAAAACGGTAATGAAAAGCAGCATTTGATGCCGCTTTCAGCGACGTATTGGCGTGGTCCGCGCTGTGTGTCTGCATCGTGCGATAACATCTGTTCGTGAATTTTACAGCTCAAAGTGTAGCGTTTTTGACGCAGTGTTGCGCTTCACAGCGGGCAAGAAGCGCATGACGAGCAAGAGTGCTATCACGAAAAAAACAAAAGCCTCATGCGATGCGCTTTTTGTTGCAGTGGTACCATGTACTCCGAAATACGCTGCCACCTAGCGCCCTACAGTTGCGCATTAATACTGTCACTCTGCTAGCAATGTAGTCGCCTTCCTGAAATGCTGGCCAGTACTACAATAATGGTGCGTTAAAAAGCTATAGCGGCGTTTTAAGTATGGGACTGTCGTGTAGGGGACCCGATCGCTAGGTCTCGTGGCAAGCCTTATCAAAGTTTCTAATGCGAAAGGACCTCATATCCTGAGTTCCTATATCTGTGCAGAGATGTTTATGCCATTGTTGCTCATGCAATTCTTCTCATGATGGTAAGCTGTGGTGACCGCGAGGGCCCCTCTCAGGTGCGTTAGCACTGAAAGAATACAGCTCGATAAAATACGTTGTTGGACGAGTTGGTGGATTGTCTGAAAGTAGAGTGCGAAAAAGATGAGACACAGGAGACAAGTAGACGCACGTCCTTGTCTACTTTTCTCCCGTGTTTCGTCGTTTTTGCGATGTACTTTTATTTTCAGGCAAGATAGAAATAACCGAGTCACTGTTCAGTTACACATGCTTGGTCGTCAATCCGAACAACTGAATCAGGGAAAGGCTCCTTTCGTACTCGCTGTCACACAAATGCTTGAAGCGCCGCACAATTGGTCTCGTAGATTTCAAGTCTTTTCTTCTTACTGCAGTGACTCACTTTGCATTTTGTGACCCATTTAGCAGTTTGTTATTCCGAAAAAACCTATAAAAAGCAACCTCATTGCAACGCGAAGGGCTTTGACAATCATACACAGCGCAGTGCTGCAACATCGCGAGAACGCCTCACCACCCCACAAACACAAGTAGTGAATGCCGGACAGAATGAAGCTGTAGTCGAAAACAAAAGAAAAAAAATTGAACAGTGCTTCGCGAGAAAGCCTTGTGAACTGGGGCGCAACTGATTCTTCTCCAGGCAGCATATTGCCGGACAAACAAGGCAGAAACCGAAGCGAACAGGTGCCGCGGCCTTGCTAAGTCTGGTCGATGAACGTTGCTTCTTCACATTACTCTCCCTGCCGTGCCGTCCTCCTCCCTATGTTACGCGTGTGCCGGGGGGGGGGGGGTTTCAATGAAAGTTCGCTTGTTTCTCCTTTACACATACGCACATATACATACGGTTCTTTTTTTTAAGAAGAGCCAAATGCAGACACCGGAACTTGTCTAAATATTACGTGAACGTAAAGTACGCCTAAGTACATACAACTTCTAGAACAGTTCTAATCAAAATGACGCAATTCCTTAGTGTATCATTACCTCAAAAAGCCAGTCTTTAGTAAACATGAGTCAAATGCTCACACTGTTTCAATGAAACTGAGCCACATTCATTAAGCCAGCACTGCGCCAACTATCGATACCATAATAATCAACGTGGTATCACCCACAATGTTGAATTTGTGTCCTAGTTGCTTTATTATCGTGTTTGCGATCACAACTAGGTTTGCTAAGGCGAGTTGACACTTACTGAAAGAGATGATGTTGAACGAAAAAACTCTTATAGGAAGCAAGATGCTGACATGCCTACTTGTTTTTGCCTCTCAGAGATTCTTTTCGGATTAACGCTCCAGTAATATGCCCCAGTCGCTTCAACACGTACGGTACACATGAAATAAGATGCACAATAAATGGAGACATTGGAGATCCATCTATTCCCCATTAAAGAAGAATCGGTCCGAAACAGCATGGCATAAGTCGAATTGGGTCACTTTTCAAGGCTTTTATTGAATGTTAAAAAGAAAAAAAAAACACTGATGGCAGTCCAGAATAGTGCGATTTTTTCTAAGGAAGAAGCACTCGTTGTTGAAGTCTAGAAATTTCTATAACGCCCATGCGAAAGAGGACAGAACTGAAGGAAGCACGAGGATAATGTTAACTATATCGCAAAACATTGTTATTCCGTACATTCAAAATGTTTTACAGTGATTTTACGATATCAATCACGCCGAAATAAATGTTCTGATCTATATGCACCAAATACAAACTTTAATCTGCAACACTGTCGATATTGAGCTAGGGAGATTTGTGTCCCAATATACAACCTTGGTATTTCGGGGAGAGGTACATACCGGCAAAAAGCTGCTTGAGCAGGTTTGACCACATTTACATATTGTCGGTAGGAAAAATTGGCCCCGAGTATGCATGCTACACTGAATATGTCGTCAAAAGACAAAAGTCTGGAGAGAGTGAACAATACGTTTATTTGATGTTCTGCGCAAGAAAATTGGTGAATGGGATTCTGGAGGCGCTGCGGTAGAGTGCCTCGAGCGTGTAGCGGAGGCGAACGAGCGCATCGAGGCACGTTAGGCACGAGCGCCGTCTGGCAGTTATCCTCGAAAACGAAGGCGTGCGTGCTCACGGAGACAGATGCGCGCCTGTCTCGGAGGGGATAAGGTGTAAAACGCAAAGCGACGGGCAGGTGCCACCACCGTGTCGTCGTAGCAAAGCGTTGGAAACAACTTTTTGAGCATCGCGTTGCAGTGTCAGCGCGGCGCGATAAACGCTACAGTCCTTATAATTACTTGTGTGTGCCTCTTCTAGTATAAAGGCAGACATACAAAATATCGTCGTGTCATTATGGCACCTCAGATATGCGCAATAATTGCTTTTTAATTGAAAACTACTATGAACGTATGCACTACTATGAACGTTAAACCTTGAGAAATATTGGTGGGTGCTGCGGAGGGTGTCGGGCGTTTGGTGCCGTTCCAGGTATCATTAAAAGTGGACAAACAGACAAATGTACAGACAGACCACCAGCCAGATGAAAATTTTTCCGTCCAAGGTCCCCAAGAAAGACTATCGTCTTTAAAAAGTGCGTAAGAAAATGTTCCCTGTGTTGCCGAGGGACTGCTGCATCGGCGGGAGTGCAGCCTTCGACGAGCTTGTACAGGCCCCACGGTCTAATTCCGACTTGCGAAATGGTGGTGCTTTCGCAATCTGTATGGATAAAGAACTTCGATTATCGCTTCAGCACGACCGTGCTGCACGCGCCGTTTGGCTGTATGGTTCGGGGTTATAAGGAGCTCGTAATTTCTGGGAAAACGTCTCTGCCCACTTGGTTTCTCGTCGGGAAGTTTGCCGAAGCCCATCGAGAAAGGGAAAAGAGAAAAGAGAGAGAGAGTCAGCGGGAGTAGTTTCTTTAGACGTTGGTGGCAAGAGTGTTTTTGCATGGGCGGTACTTGCAACGGCAACGTGCATACCTTAAGGCTCTTCGCTACGAGGAGAATGAAATAAAATTACCGAAATCGATTTGTTTTCAGGAGATGTCCACCAAGAATCTCTGTTAAAGTTCTCGCTACCGAACAACAATGTAGACAGGTAATTTTTAGCGTTGTTTCACTAGTGCAGATAAAAAAAAAAGCTTTGCCACTAAAAAAGTTTGCATGAGAATGGTAAAAAATTATTGTCCATTGGGTTTTGATACTAATATAGTTTTTCATATTGATAGCCAACGTTGCTATTCAGAAGGATGGCTTGCTATATCCAACATGGGTCATTTCTGAAGGTTTTTAAACATATAAAACTTTTCGCGTGGATTCAACTTACAGTTATTTACACAACCATTCGCTGGTCTTGTACTACCGCAAGGTCCCAAATGATAGAGAGAAAAAAAGAAAATGGCCGCAAGTTGAAGCCACGAGCAACGTTTGAACAAGTGAACTGAAGCACTCCGGCGTTACAGGTCAAATTGAGCGTCACAGTACAAACATGCGCCACTCTCTGAAGAAGCTTTGCGGTGAAAAGTGTATTGCGCAAGTTATGGTGAGTGGAACGAACAGTTCGACTGCGGCACAGGAGCTCGGCATTGGCAAGCCGGCCTGTTGTTATGCCCATTACGGAAGCGCCTTGCTTTCGGAAACGTTGCCTCATGAGCTCTCCTATGCCCAACGTAGCCGCCAAAGTCACTATTTAACCAGCTGATGAAGCATCTGTGGTACCTTCCAAGCTTGAGGCACTTATAGTTGGATGTTAGTGGAGTAGAATACCATCCGCTTGCCACGCGAAGGGTCGGGTTCGATCGCCCCTTGGTCTCAAACGACCCTGGTTCGGTGCCCACTCTTACCCAAGACTTTTTATCATTACTTTTGCATCGTTTTCGATTTTTCAGTTACGCATAAAACGAAGATTTTTCGCTCACAACCAGCGACGCCGACGCCAGCGCCATAATATCTGCTAAACGAGCTCTTTGACGCTATCGCTCCAAGACCGGAAGTAAGGGCGATATGCCTGGAAGAGAAATACGAGTGCCACGTGAAGCCTGTGACATTATCAGTTCGTGCTGCAATGCGCACACCACATATCCGTGTTCTAAACCTCGGCCAGTTGTTCGCCTGGCAGTTGGAACACTGCGTCCCATCCAATTCGTCGCAGCCACTCGCTCTCCTGAAGTGAAAAAGAAGAAAAAAAGCAAACAGAGAACATAATACAAGCTACTAAATTACGCTGAAAAGCAAAAAAAAAGGCTTTTCTGGTTCTTCTCTTTAGTTTCCGCCTAATTACAATGCTCGAAGTGCGATGTTGTTGATATGTGGGGTTTAACGTCCGAAAACCACCATATGATTGAGATACTCCGTAGTAGAGTGCTCCAGAAATTTTGATCCCCCCCCCCCTCTCTCGAGGTTCTTTACGTGCACCTATAAATCTAAGCATGCGGGCCTACAGCATTTTCACCTCCATGGCAAATGCGACCTGCGGGTCAGCAGCCGAGTATCTTAGCCACTAGACCACCGCGGCGGTGCACCGGAGATTGATGTTGCACACTGAAATAACCGTGCGTACGTATGTATACCGTATACCAGCCAGTCAATCGTGGTTCTATTAGCAGGCTGTCTGCAGTACGTATCAGGGAACTAATGTGACGCCCGAATTGGCGCTTGGCGAGCAATGCGGTCAGTGTTTTGTGCGTGGAGCCAGAGGCGGATCAGCATGCTTGTTATAAGCGCCGTTCATTAGCGCGCCCGACAGGGTGGGCATCGGAATAACCACTTGCTCGGCGATCTCACCTCCTCTTCCGTCCCGCGCACAGGTGTGTGTTGCTCGTCGCGTTCTCTCCCGCTCACCTTTCATGCCCTCTTTTCTATCACACCACCATCCGTAGTGAGGTTGAAATTAGGCGAATGGGCATTTCGAGGAAAGCGCGTCGCTATGGCCTGAAGTGGCTCTATTGTCATGCTTCAGCGTAGTCTTTGTTTCGTAGTCTTCGTCTCTGACTACCAAAACTCGCAGTGTAGGTTTCTGTGTTTCTTACAGCAACTGCTAACAATCTGTGTGACCTGACGCGAATCGAAGAGCTAAATGCGTTTTGTTTTCAGGGCAGTTTTTAAACGCGAAGCATATCTTTGCGTATTGCAAGCACTTTTGGCATCTATATGTGAGACTATCCATCCATTCATCAAGCCGCTTACGTTTGGGTGTTCTCGTGATCACCTCCTTACCTTGGCGTGAACCAAAATTATTATCGCAGGGTAAGATGGTTTGGCGAATAAGACGCGCTGGCCAAGACGTACGATTTCCGTTGCGCATGTCGTCCGACATTTTCCGCCAAACAGTGACGCATATGCGAGGGTAGAATGGGCCAATAGTATGCGGTTATCTGCAACAGGTGGCTGATACTTGGCCCAGGAACGGCGAGAACACGAATGGGCAATTTTAACGCGTAAAAGTTAAGAAAAAGCCCACGGTGGTAGCGTTGACCTAACGACTGCAAAAAAATAAATGACAGGTTCACACCAGGACTCAAATCCCAGCATTCTGCGTGGCAATGGGGTGTTTTACCACAAAGCAGCGCCAGGTCTCGGATATATGTTTCAAACATACCCTTTATAATTTTCATGAAACATCAATTGTTGTTTCAGCACTTGCTATGCAGTTTTATAAACATTACATATATACTCCTATGATAAAGTCGTAATGTCGGGTTAACGTCAATTGTTGTTTGGTGCCATCCACAAAGTTGATTTATGTATCAGTGTCCAGGGCTACCATGCATTGCGAGCACCAGCGCTTCACGTCAACTTGTCGCTGCTGGTGTTGCTAGTAACTCATGTTTCGGTTGGCATCGTTGCGCGAATGCAAACAACTGGTTATATTAATTTCTGAAACTGTTAAGCGTGTGTTTGTGCGTGCAACATTCGTAAATTATTTGGCGTCATTTCATAACTTGTCACTCAATAAAAACCTTTGCCCCGTAAATGCATTTAATCTCCGAATGTCGTCGAAAGTAGAAAGTCCTGTGTGTGGAGAGAGTGGACAAGACATTCATTCGATGTTTTTGGCAAGAAAATTGGTGAATGGTATCTTGGAGGCGCTGCGTTAGAGTGCGTCGAGCGTATAGCAAAGGCGAACGAGCGCATCATGTCACGTCACACGTGATACATGAGCGCCATCTGGCAGTTTTATTAGAAAACAAAGCGCGTGGCTCTGAGACGGGTGTTCGCGCCCTCCTCAGAGGTGATAGGGTGTAGAACACAGGTGACAGGTATGTGCCACCACCATCTCGTCTTAGCAAAGCGTTGGAAACGCTCGCCTTTCTGTGGAAGCGCTGCATGGTGAGCGCAGCGTGATAAGCGCTACGCTCCTTAAAATTACTTATGTATATCTTTTCTAGTACAAGCCGCACATGTAGAATATATGCGTGTTAATATGGTGCCCCAGACAAGCGGAATAGTTGCTTTTTAACGGACAATTGCACAAGCATGAACGCTAAATGTCGAGCAACATTGGTTGGCGCTGCGGATGGGGTCGGCCGTTTAGAGTACACGAAGTCGTTAAGAGTGGAAAAGCAGACAGACAGACAGACAGACACAGACCAAAGTTTTAGCATTGAAGGTCCCCAAGAAGCACTATCGTCTTTATAAATTTCAGCACGGTTACCTTCCCTCCGCCTGCTTCGTATAACATCGATTCCCAAGGTACGTGGGATCTGCCCAACTTTTTTTTTTGCTTGCATGCATGTCATGTTTAGACCCGTCTTCTCGTCTTTGAAGACACGTACGCATACCGCTTTCTAACTTTTTTGGGTTGAAGCTTTTTTCGGTACAAAAGTGAACGTGGCACCAGCTGCTCACCAAACCTAACTCGATTGCAGGGATGGGCTCACAACTTTTTTTTTAAGCAGGTTTGCCTTTGATCATCGGCTTATCGGATTATTGGGAGTGTCTTGGCCCGCCTACCATTTCTTCTTCGTTCGATGTTCAGTCTCTCTTACCCCGGAAAGAACTGCGCTTGAAGTAAGCATATTAAGGGTTTTACGGACCAGCTTCTTGCAATGGAAGCGCCCCCCCCCCCCCTCCCGAAAAAGGACCGAGAAACTCAGTATGTTGGAAAGTCGGATTGGCTGCTGTTAAAAATGTGTTAAGGGAATATCAAGGGTAAATGACAGAAATAAAGGCGTCTGTGTTGCGCATTTGAGCGGATAAGTTGAAGGAATTATCGCGTGGGTTGACTTGTGTATCGGACGCTCGTATTATTTGGATTGAAGCTTTGAAAGTATGGCATGCATTACATGACGTACCCTGCAGAACGTCTAGTAAGGGAGTATTTTTTTTTCCTTAGAAGCATAAAACACGGGGAAAATTCTGTTGAAATTTACATAATGACCTGACGAACAAGCAATCGGCGAATGACTTTGTACGCATGCATTGGCGTCACACCACGAGTCTTCGTTTTTTTTGTGACATCCTTTGTATGGACACTCTTTGCGGATTATAGCAGTCGTCATCGTGTTCTGTCTGAGTTTAAACAGCAATCATTAGGATTACCCACGCATCATACGCTCGAGCGTTGGGAAGGAACGCGGCTAAAGGAGATAGAGAACGAGCGGGACATTTTGGTTGCTTAAAGGGCATTCGCGATGACATCACTGTTCGTCGTAGTCCTGCGGTTGATGGCTCCTTAAGCAGAGAGGAAGTGATCACTCTGTCTTACTTTGGGTAAATCAGGCGAAGGAACATCAAGGTTTCGTGGTTAAACCAACTGACATACTGCGATCGTTTGATGATTAACTGGAAAGGTGATTCAGTAGCGATTAATGGCGTATCAAACTAAACACTGTACTGAATGGGACGGCAGACACCAAAACATACACCGAGGAACGTGTTGAAAAAGCCACAATATATTAAGCCACTGATGCTAATCGCGTGCAGTGTGACAGCTGACTCAGTTTCAGCTGTATTTTTTATGCTTTCTTCTTCACTAACATTCTTCATTACACCGAGAAATTCCTGAAGTGCCACAATAAAAAGTAAAATTGATAAGTTTGAAGCGATATTTTCTTGAACGTGCTGAAGAATTGTTCGATGGAGGTGGAAATGTTGTAGGACCGTGTGCTCAGATTTGGGTGCAGGTTAAAGAATCTCAGGTGGTCGAAATTTCTGGAGCCCTCCACTGCGGTGTCTCTTATAATCATATGGTGGTTTTGGGACGTTAAATCCCACATATCAATCAATCAATCAATCAATCATAAGAATTGTTTTAGAGGGCACGTTAGTTTGTCTGTTGCCTGTGAGCACTGGCAAATACCCACTCTGGGGGGTTGGCCAAAAAAGCTTGTAGTACCCTACATGTGAACACGATATAATATTTGTTCACCTATTACAAAAACAAAAAAAATAGAAAAAATAGCAAGTGCTCTTTCAAAAATAAAATAATAATATAATAAAAATGAATCGATAAAAGAAAAAAAGGAGTGGGCTAATACTATATCAGAAGACTGAAGTTTTGAGTAGACCAGACAGTTGAGTTTACTTCACCGGATAAAGCTTGAATGTATGTTCGACATTCATTAACTGTACCAATTATATCACAATATTTGTCAAGAATATTTTAAAGCCTGCGTTATATTGACATGTGTTAAGGTTTTGGATAAAAAATTGGCAGATCACACGTATAGTGGGAACACAAAAGTAGTGTTTCTCGCTCTAACCGAACATAATGTGTTGTTTACGCATGTACATATTTCTGTATAACGTTAATAAGGTGTGTCTAACGTAACCCATATTTCCTATTGCTAAGCCTGCGCAAAAAGCCTGAAGTCGGTTGTGTCTTTGCTGCTGTATATACTACGTGAGGGCTGCAGTTAGGTTTTTCACTGACCTCGAAAGTGAGTTAGCGGCTTCTTTCTCGCCTTCACTACCTTCCCTACAACTACTCTTTCCTTCACCTATTGTATATTTTCCTAAAACACGTGCATTGTCAGTGCTGAGGGCTGAGTCGGGCCCCGCCACGGTGGTCTAGTGGCTAAGGTACTCGGCTGCTGACCCGCAGGTCGCGGGTTCGAATCCCAGCTGCGGCGGCTGCATTTCTGATGGAGGCGGAAATGTTGTAGGCCCGTGTGCTCAGATTTGGGTGCACGTTAAAGAACCCCAGGTGGTCGAAATTTTCGAAGCCCTTCATTACGGCGTCTCTCATAATCATATGGTGGTTTTGGGAAGTTAAACCCCACATATCAATCGAGGGTTGAGTCAGTTTGTATTTAGCCCCGCCGCGGTGGTCTAGTGGCTAAGGTACTCGGCTGCTGACCCGCAGGGCGCGGGTTCGAATCCCGGCTGCGGCGGCTGCATTTCCGATGGAGGCGGAAATGTTGTAGGCCCATGTGCTCAGATTTGGGTGCACGTTAAAGAACCCCAGGTGGTCTAAATTTCCGGAGCCCTCCACTACGGCGTCTCTCATAATCATATAGTGGTTTTGGGACGTTAAACCCCACATATCAATCAATCAAATCAGTTTGTATTTACCGCTTTGCGACGACCCGAGGAATTTGGGCCTTTAGTATGTTCAGGAAAAAGCGCAACAATTTCAAGTACTTTGTACACAACTATGGGAGATCAGCGGGCCGTTCCCAGAGCCGTTGATAAATGGGCATATCATAGTGTGTTTAGAACAATTTGTTAATAATTTGTGGTGTTATCGGCACCCTACCTATGACCTTACTATGAGAGAGCAGCGAGCTCTCCCGTTGTACTTATGAAGCAAGAGTACAATGTGTTTAGAAAAAGTTTAATCTATTGTAGGACGCCGCAAACCTATGAAACAAGCGTCTAAATAACAAGCACAATAACAAACAAATGACAAAGCACTACATACATGACACATTTAGGCAAAAGTATCCCAGTCCGTAGGGTGTCCCTAACCCATCTTACTAAATGACTACATACAGTACATATATACGCTAATCATAATATGGACAATGTACATGATGATATATGTACAGAATTTACAAGACTTCGTGAAGATGCACTTTAAGCCAAAATTCGGCAAAGTTGGACTAACTGCAGTCGTTAAACCAACGGACGAACGGTTCATCCAACAGGGACTAAATGCGTGGCAGTGCGTGCGTGCGCAAACGCCCGGCAATGAAGAGACCAACGGGGAGGGCAACAGCGCCGCGATCGCCTCTTGTCGATGCTGCACTGCAATGCTTGGCGTGGTCGGCGATCATGGAAACAAGTTATATAGGTTATTCGCCACTGTGAAAGCGAAGCAATATGAAACGAATAGAAGATGTTATGAGAGGCAAGTAGTACAACACGCAGTCAGTGCACACAACAAGCGCCCTCGCGTTTTCACCATGCCGGCATGGGCAGGCCGAAACCAAGTGAAAATTGCCGAACACGGGCAAGGCGGATAACTCGCTTCAATGTGCTGAATTAGTTCGAACTACGATGAACACTGACAACGCTAATAAAAGTAAGCTGTTCATCAGCGGTCGTGTACCCACACAGTGACCACAACTTCACAGCGATATATAGAAAAAGTAGGCTTCGTACATCATCGGTATCAAGCTGGCTGCCGGTTTGAGTGCATTGCCGGCACAAGCGAAGGAAACGTCGCGTACAAATTCACAGAAAATGTAGCTCAGACAAACTTATGTCTTTTTCTCTATGCGACCATTGTTTTCAAAAACACAGCGTGTAGGCGATCATGGATACGACTAATCATGCGGCCGGCGGTAGCCAGGGAGCGACTTACCAGCACGATGAAAGATCCATGCCTGTGAACGGTCTCGTTACTGTAAGTATACAGATATCTACATCACCCGGTAAGACACCGCGAACATCGGTTACTTACCTATTGTTCATTTGTGACAATAAAATAACGACGACGAAAATTTCACGCGAGCCGCATGTTGCGATCGCCGGTGGTCGTTTAGCCGTACTCGTCGTAAGCCTAGCGACGCCATCGGCAAGCCGACACGGTATGGCATCGGCGAGGCGCCTGGCTGCTTCGCCGGCTTTCCCGCATAAGCGCCGCTGCTATGTTAGTGTTTGCCGACTCGCGCGCCAGCATTGCGAAGGCTGGTTCGGCCGACATGATCGAATGCCAGCTGATAAATCGTAGTCTCGGGCTGGAGGCATGTTGAAGATTAGATGGATCCATATTAAAAGATCGGTGTGCATCGGTGCTACGAATTAGCCCATGTAAATTTTCGCGTTACGGTATCAATGTTTATTCTTTTTTAAGCCGAGCAAATGTCACCCACTGGCACTAGATAGGAGGTCAAAATATTGTGCTATATATACCCGATAGTCTGTTCTTGTAGTATAGCGCGGGCAGTCAGTGTTTGCGGTGTTCTACTTTGAAATAATAGTGCGTATGTATATATATATATGTGTGTGTGTGTTGCATGAATAACACGATATATGTTTCTCAATGCTGATTAAATTGGAATAGACATAAAATATACTCCACAAACGCAATGTCGCCATTTTGTTTCAATTGGTCAAGACGGTTCAACTGTTAGTCCCACTGGAGCATTCTACTGCGACCAGCATTTAAACCAAGTGGAGTAAGTGCTTGGGGTAACAGTTGAACCTTTGCAGTTACTCCCGCAGTTAGTCCGAAATTGGTTCAAAATCTATGGCAGCGCATTTAGACCCCTAAAGGACCAATGGCATACCCCACTTTAGTCATTTTTGGCTTAGAGTGTGTCAGCTAGTACATACAGCAGGTATCAAGATTCGTGAAATTTACATAATTTACTACGTTAGAATGAAGTGCATATGTACAAGAGCTCACACCCATACGAGGCACACACAACACATAGAAATAGTACACATATACAGATTACATGCACTAATCAGACACTGACAGGTGACCTAGCTACTGGAACCAGGCCTGGTGGAAGACTACTCGAACACGTCTGTCAACTACAGACAGAAAGCGGCATGGCCATTGTCGTCGAAATTCTTCCTCCCCAAGGAAGAACAATTCCTCCGACAGAAACAATAGACGTTCAGAGTATAAGCGTTCCAGAATTGGAAAGAAAGCACGACGACGATGACCTGCCGCAACAGCCTCGCACCCATTACGCTAGAAACAAAAAGCTCACGCAGTTATTAGAAGGCGTGCAAAACGGCTACGCGAGCAGCGACCAGATGTGACAAAGCGATTAACACCTAGGCCATGTAAACTAGTGTTATTGGACTTTCAAATCACTTTTGAAATGACACATTGCTGCAGCACATATGCTGGTTAGACTCCTGTAACGGGCAGTTAGGACAAGTGGAAGACGGACCTTGCCACACTTCTCCAGGCTGTCGCGTACAGGGGGTACTATTCTTCCAAGACGCCACATGAAGCCACAGATGTGACCAAGCGAAAACAATGCCGTTGTCGCGCTCCGCGAGACATGTATCGTTCGTGTTAGACGGGCTGGAAGAACCAGAGGAAGTAGAATAGTCGCCATTGTATCTAGAATGCGGCTTCCGAAAATGCCTACATTGGGACAAGCCTGCAGCGCGTGTCGGTAAAATGCTACTGCCGTTAAGTAAAATGCAGGCACGACAAGTGTTTGTGGTGCAGAATTAAGCTGTGCATCTTGTAGTACATAGCCTATTTTGGTGCCTAAGAAATGGCAGGGAAGATCACACGCGGGACACTGATCACCGTGCAACAATCGAAGTATGAATCGTAGGGCAAGCAGCCGGCAGCGAACAGAGACAGGTGGGAATGTGAATACACCGCAGTTTCTCGGTTGCCCAAGTGCTGCTCGCCAAACCAACTCTGTTCCACCTGACCAGAAAAATGAGCCAACGAGGGATTGCAACGACCTAGTAATTCGTAATGGGGGCTGTACGACATGAGATATGTATTTTGCACGGCCGCCCAACACAGTCTGTGCTAAATACTTTCTTTCGAGTGTCGAAAGAAGGTATTTAGAAAAAGGAAATCATACTCTTGTGCTTCCCGGAAGTGTTATTTTACATCTTCGACTACTGAAACCCAGAAGGAGGCTGATTTGCCGTAGCAAGTATAATCAAGCCTTGGAATGCGAATGGAGTCACCTTTTTGAAGATCAAAGAAGGTACCTAAGCAGGCGTCTGGGAAACCAGTGAATAAATATCGAAATTTTGAAAAATTTGACGCAGCACCTGAAATCGTGCCATACGCAGCAAAAAGTTGTAGGGTACGGGATAAACTGTCCTAATTCTTCAAATACAACGTGATGTCATCAGCAAATGCTGTCATCGTCATGGTACCACTATCTGGAAGAGGAAGGCCTCGAAAGTATGGATCAGTGATTAGCGAGCGAAGGAATGGCTCGAGGATGAGTACAAAAAGTGCAGGGGATAAGGGACACCCCTGGCTAACACCACGGGTGACAGGAAGTGGCGCACTCTATAAACCATCAAGCAACCTGCTGCGTATATTTCGGTAAGCGTTTCTTAGAAGCTCAATGAAGTGATGGGAGAAGCCAAATGTTGCCATTTCACTAAAAAGTAAAGCTACGTTCGAGGCAATATAATGCTTTTTCTTGCTCAAGTGAAACCAAGAGTCCCTGAGCTGATCTTCCTGACGTGTACGCAATTACATCACGCTTAACAACGGGGAGACTGTGGATTTCTTTTCCAGGATTAGAGCATGTGTGATAATGACGTATTAAGGAAGGTATCAAGCTTCTCAAACGCCGAGTTATAACTGCTGCGAAAGTTTTATACTCAAGGTTAACACTGCGTGTTTAGAAATAAAAAAAATGGCAGCATATCCGCGGAGTGAATGATGGAGAGTGTGGTGAAGCATTCATCTGTTCATTCGTTCTCGCTTCCGTCCGTCTATCCGTCCGTCTGTGTGAGCGTCCATGCGTCCATCCGCCCGTCCGTGCGTGCGTCTTTTCGTGCGTCCGTCCCTGCGTTCATCCATGCATCTGTCTGTGTGTTCGTTCGTCCATGTATTCAACACTCCAAGTACCACCATCTCGCATCGTTTCATTATATATTCCCCATATAGAAGCACCACCGTCCAGCGGACATTCCAAGGACTAAACGAGAGGTGGCACACGTACACTTTCTTACGGCC
The DNA here is from genome assembly GCA_013436015.1 of Rhipicephalus annulatus. Taxonomy (NCBI): domain Eukaryota; kingdom Metazoa; phylum Arthropoda; class Arachnida; order Ixodida; family Ixodidae; genus Rhipicephalus; species Rhipicephalus annulatus. The sequence continues at coordinate 99,613 of WOVY01001376.1, read as the reverse complement.
TGCGCTTCGGGTCTACTTCCCACCTTTAACCACCACGAGTTCATGGTATATACTAGTTCACTGTATTCATGGCACTGCGGCCCAACGCTCGCTGAACCTTTCTAAAACCAAGGAGGTTACGCCCACAGAGTATAACGTAGCAGCCCTTTCTTGTCAGATAGTGCTCAATGTACATGCCAATGGCTGCTAATGGGTTATAGGAGAAAGGAGCATTCGGCTTTTAGTCAACGCGCACGCCGCAAACTTTTTATTGTTCAACAACGCACAGGAGAAATCTCTCACCGGCAGCACCTTGCAGGTCAAAATGTAACACTGATTACACACTACGACTACGTCTACGAGAGACGAACGGGTGCCGCTTTAAGGAGCATCGCCCCTAAAATTTGTTACCGATTTAGAGTACTTGGTACTCTACTATGGGAGAGCATAGAGCCGTCCTGTGGGCCTAAACACATGCCCTTCGTGACATCCTGTTTCATTCACAGATGGGCTTGTTTAGAAAAAGTTTATTTACAGCACGTACAGAACACAAAGGCTTCATACCATTTCAGTAACAGGGCACATACACTTCGGCACATCTATATTTCACGACTAACAACACTACGTTACAGTGAAGACATTTGCTCTAATATACATGACTATGTTGGCATACATGTACACAAAAATTCAATGTGATATCACAATACAAGGGTATAACGATACAATAGATCCAAATGAAACACAATTTTTAACAAATGAAATCATATATAACAGCTAAACGGGCGCTGCTTAGCACCAAGTCGGTCGAAAAATGAGTTGTATCCTTTCGTGTTCCACCTTGACGAAAGGGCACGACCAATGCCGCAGAAACTCTTGCTCCCCGAAGGAAGAAAAGCTCTTCGGAGAGGAACGCGAGGATCTCTCGTCTCATTTTTCCCAGCATCGGCCACAAGGCACGCCAGAGGCAATTGGCAGCTACGGCCTCACATCGGTTTCTCCAAAGGCTGAACAGCCCCGCAACTATTAAGAGAGCGGAGAAGCGGCTACGCGGAAATCGGCCGTTGGACACGAAAGTTCACACACCTTGTCCCCGAAAACCAGCATTAACCGCACGCCAAAAAAGCGGGAAACCACACATTCAAACGTCGCATGTCGATTGGTCTCTACCATGACGCAGTTTAGGGCAAGTGGAAGTGCGAACAACCTGCCATCGCTGCAACCGATCTCGCGTGGGGAGCAAGCCCCAGCCCAACCTCCAGACAAAGTCTCTTAGATGCCCGGGCAACACTGCGGCAGTTATTGGTTTCCAAGCGCGGTTCAATACAGATTGACGATGTCGGGGCACCAAGGGCCGTAGAAGGGCGGCCATTATGTCCACCACTTTAGAATCGGCCACCTCAATCTCGGGGCACGTAGCTTCCAAACGTCGGTGAAATGCCAGAAGGGCTCGATACAAAGATGGTAATTCAGTTGATTGGGGACCTTTGTTTATTTGGCTATCCGGCAAGAAGACACGTAGTGATGGCTCCAGATGGTAGCGAGCCAGTGTCTGAGTGGGCATGTCATCATTGCTTAGTATTCGCAATAGAGTGCGGAGGCACAATGTAGAAGCCGCGACGGAAACGTCGGGGAATGCAAAACCGCCTTGATCTCGCGGTTGAGCTAACGCTGGACGCGATAACAATTCTGTGCCACCAGACCAAAAAAAAAAAGAACTGATGCAGCTTTGCACTTTCCCGCAGACGTGAAGCGGTGGTTTAACAGAATGGCAAAGGTACCAAAATTTTCCTAGGTACACCGTTTGAGTTAAGTATCGGCGTTCCAAGAGGGGGAATTCGTAGCACCTGGCTGCTTTGATATCATTTAGAAGAGTTTGTACAACGGACGACCAGATGCTATCCTGTATACCAAATACAGTGAAAGTAACTCCGAGTATTGAAATCTCAGGAGACCACTGTAAAGGCGACGTGATGTTGATACGACCTCTGGGGTTGCCAATGAAAAAATACTGGCTTTTAGAAAAGTTTAACCTTGCACCGGAGATAATACCGAAATCATGGAATGTATCGAGAGCATGCTGCAGCGATTGTTCATTATGTACATAAAGAGTGATATCATCTGCATATGCAGCGACCTTTACTTGAGTGTTACCGAGTAGAGGTAAGCCACGAATCTGCGGGTGATGTTCAACGGCCCTTAAGAAGGGCTCTAATGCAAGGATAAATAACACTGGGGAGAGAGGACACCCTTGACGGACCCCACGCGTGACTCTAAATGCGTGACTCTCACGGGAATCTAAGTAAAGGGTACTTTCTAAATTAGTGTACATCGCATTGATAAGGTCAATGAACTTATCCGGGAATCCGTATGCATGTAAAACATTTAGTATGTAGCCATGTTCTATGAAATCAAAAGCTTTCTCTTGATCTAATGGAACTAACAGTTCCTTGCGCACATCGGCTAATGGTGTATTGAATTATATCACGCGTTAACCACGTATGGGTGTGTATTTCTCGGCCCGGAACAGAACAGACCTGATGGGGAGCGATTAATGTTGCAAGAAATGGACTGATTCGGCGCACCAAAATGTTAGCCTAGAGCTTGTAATCTACATTGAGCAGGGTAATAGGGCGCCAATCTTCTGGTCACGTGGACATTGGGTCTTTCTTGGGAACTAGTGTTATACGGCCTTTGTGGAAGGAAGTTGGAAGTGTAATATCTTGGAAACACTTGCGAATGACGCGTGACATATTTGGACCAATGATAGGCCAGAACTGTACATAAAACTCTGCAGGGAGTCCGTCAGGCCCTGGGGCCGATCCCTTTTTCATTGCGTCTAATGCGCCTTTGATTTCGTCATCGGATTCCGGTGATAGGAGGACGTCATTTGACATGTTGGAATCATGAGGTAAGTCTGTTAGCAGAGGATGCGAAGAAACGGATCCTGGGCAACTGTGTTTAGAAAAAGTTTATTCTCTCATGGGACGCAACAAAGCTAAGGGACAAGCGTCTGTATAACAGGCACAATAACAAACAAAAGACAGAGCACAACATACATTACACATTTAAACAAGTGTCCAAGTCCGTAGGATGTCCATCGTTCATAGTACTAATAACTATACATACACTACATAAATGCACTAATCACAATATGGACAATGTACATGATGATATATGTGCAGAATTTACAAGACTTGGTGAAGATGTTAGAAAATATGTACAACAGGTATCAATATTCATAAAAGTTACATAACTTACAGCGTTAAAATGAAGTGCATATATAGAAGAGCTCACACCAATATGGGACATACACAAACACATAAAATAGTAAACACATACTGATTACATGCACCAATCAGACATTAACAGGTGACCTGGCTATAGGAACCAGGCCAAGTGGAAGACTAATCGAACGCGCCTGTCAACTACGGACAGAAAGCGGCACGACCATTGTCGCAGAAATTCTTCCTCCCCAAGGAAGAACAATTCCTCCGACAGAAACGATAAGAGTTCACAGTAGAGGCGTTCCAGAATCGGAAAAAGAGCACGACGACGATTACCTGCCGCAACTGGTTCGCACCTATTACGCCATAAACAAAAAGCTCCCGCAGCTATTAGAAGGCGTGCAAAGCGACTACGCGAGCAGCGACCAGATGTTACAAAGCGATTAACACCTAGGCCACGAAAACTAGCGTTAACTGACTTCCAAAACACCTTTGCGATGACACATTGCTTCAGCATATGCTGGTTAGACTCCTGTAACGGGCAGTTAGGACAAGTGGAAGATGGGACCATGCGCCACCTCTCCAATCTGTCCCGTGTTGGGAGTACTCTCCATCCAAGACGCCACATAAAGTCACGGAGGTGACCAGGCAAAAACGATGCCGTTATCGCGCTCCACGAGACATGTCTCGATCGTGCTAGACGGGCTGGAGGAACTAGAGGAAGCAGAAGAGCCGCCGTTGTATCTACAATGCGGCTTTCAAGAATGTCCACATCGGGACAAACCTGCTGCGCGTGTCGATAAAATGCTACTGCCGTTGAGTAAAATGCAGGCACGTTAAGTGTTTGCGGTGCAGAATTAAGCCGTGCATCAGGTAGTAAATAGCGTAGTTTGGTGCCTAAGAAATAACAGGCAAGATCACGCGCGGGGCACTGATCACCATGCAATAACCGAAGTAAGAATCGTAGGGCAAGCAGCCGGCAGCGAACAGAGACGGATGGGAATGCGAATCCACCGCAGTTTCTCGGTTGCCCAAGAGCTGCTCGGCAAACCAGCTCTGTTCCACCCGACCAGAAAAAGGAGCCAATGAGGGATTGCAACGACCTGGTGATTCGTAATGGGGGCTGTAAGACGTGAGATATGTACCATGCACGGCCGCAAAACACCGTCTGTGCTAAATACCTTCTTTCGAGCATCGGTAAATCATACTCTTGTGCTTCCCGGACGTGTCGTTTTACATCTTCGACTACTGAATTCCACAAGGAGGCTGATATGCCGTAGGAAGTATAATCGAGCCCCAGAATACGAATAGAGTCACTTTTCTGAAGACTGAAAAAGGAACTTAGACATGCGTCTGGGGAACCAATGAATAAATATCGACATTTGGAAAAATTTAAAGCGGCACCTGAAATCATGCCATACGTCGTAAAAAGTCGTAGGCTACGGGATAAACTGTCCTCATTCTTCAAATACAACGTGATGTCATCAGCAAATGCTGTCACTGTCACGGTACCACTACCTGGAAGAGGAAGGCCTCTAACGTAAGGGTCAGCGATTAGCGATTGAAGGAATGGTTCGAGGCTGAGTACAAAAAGTGCAGGAGATAAAGGACACCCCTGGCGAACACCACGGGTAACCGGAAATAGCGCACTCTCTAAACCATCAAGAAACAACGTGCTGCGTATATTTCGATATGCGTTTCTGAGAAGCTCAACAAAGTTTTGTGAGAAGCCAAATGCTGCCATTACGCTAAATATAAAGCTATGTTCGAGGCGATCGAATGCCTTTTCTTGGTCAAGTGAAACCAAGAGTCCCTGAGCTGATCTTGTTAACGTGTACGCAACTATATCGCGCGTAACAAAGGAAAGACTGTGGATTTCTCTTCCAGGAATAGAGCACGCCTGATGATGACCTATTAAGGAGGGCATCAAGCTTCTCAAACGCCGAGTGATAATTGCCGCGAAAGTTTTAGATGCGGAAGCATCTTATACTCGCGCCTTGTAGTGCGCCGTCCGCGCCGTCCGCACCGCTTCTCGAACATTCGACAGCTCACGCGTGCGCATGCGCCGTCGCGCCGTCGCCCACCATCTGTGCCACGTGCGCTTCTCCTTCGAGAACATTCGACAGCTGACAGCGCATGCGCCGTCGCGCCGTCGCCATCTGTGCCGCGCGCGCGCTTCTCCTTCGAGAACATTCGACAGCTGACAGCGCATGCGCCGTCGCGCTGTATATATACTCAAGGTCGGCGCTCGCTCGCTCAGTTGCCGCTCGTCCGTTGGTTTGTACGGCGCGTCGACGTCCAAGGTCGCGGTGAAATGAATTCCAACGAATCCACAAACACAATGATCGACGTCCCTTCGACCGGCGCCGCCCTTTCGCATACGTGTGTACGTGTTCACTCATTTAACACCCCCTCCTACAACCACGTTAACCAATTTAGCCATCGACCCAAGTAAGTCGCAATTTAACACCCCATTTCACAACCACGTTAACCAATTTAGCCATCGACCCAAGTAAGTCGCACTTTAACACCCCGTTAACCAATTATATGCTCCGCATCCTCCTCAGTGTTCCCGCGAGGGAAGCTGCGGGCAATTTTTTTATAATCAACGTTGAGGAGCGTTATTGGTCGCCACTCCTCTGGGCGAACTGACGATGGGTCATGTTTAGGTATTAAAACAATTCGACCATCGCGAAAGCTATCAGGAAAATCAAAGTTCTCGAAACAGCGGCAAATAACAGAGGTGAAAAGAGCACCAATGTCGCCCCAAAACGTTAAATAAAACCAAACAGGCAACCCATCGGGCCCGGGGGCCGAGCCACGCTTCATGGAAGACAGTGCCTCTTTCACTTCGTCAGCTGACGGACTTGTGCACAGTTGTTCAGCGACTTCAGATGAAATTTGAGGTAGCCTACTTAACATTGTGGCTGTCTCGGTGGTACCGCGATGTGATGACATTGTCGTACGAGCCATGTTGGCAAAGTGAGCTAGGAAAATTGATTGATCACGTGCCGGCGGCAACGCAGTGTGTAAGAATCTGGCCACCGGAGTTCCTAGTCGACTCGACGGGTTGAGAAGCGAGCTTTTCGCAAAGCGTAGAACCTCAGGGTGAGCACATGGATTACGTCTGCAACGCCAAGCAGCCGCCGTCAATGACGAAGCTGCAATGAGGCGTTCAAAACGACCCCTTAACTCTCGCTGCCATGCGCGCATCAAGGGAGTTAGTCGATCAACCCGAAGAGCAATACGCAGCTTTGTGGCAGTGTCCGCTAGTTCTTCGGACGTACGGCGTCTAAGGGCCCGCCCTGCTACTGAGCAGTGTAAACGCCACTGTGTCTTGAGCGCGTCCCACACCTCCGGACCGCATCCCAAGAGAGAGGCCCGCAAGCTTCTAGATAAACTGGAGCGTGTAGGCACGTCGTGCAGAATGCGGATGTCAAGACGCCAAGGTTTCACTGATGATGAAAAGGGAAAGTGAGCCTCGAGCGTCACTGGTCGGTGGTCTGATATATAAACAGGCGATGGTGGTAATGTTACTACATCAGAGTGCGATACGTAAGAAGCTAGCGCGCTGGGCACATAGAAACGATCCAAACGACTAGACGACGTGCTACGCCGCCAAGTCCAGGCATACTGTGGGCCATGCACTAGTCTGTACGTATCTATCAAAGAGAAATGTTGCACTAGGCGACGCAGCTCTCGCGCGTTCCAATCAGAGCGACCCCATCCTGGACCTTGCACGTCAGCTCGCGTGTCTAATACACAATTAAAGTCTCCAGTGAGTATTACATGACGACCATCTAGAAAATACACGTCCAGGTCACGGAAAAAATTGTTAGACATCGCTGCTTGAGCTGGCCCATAAATACACAGAACACGCAGCTTGAAGGATGATAGGACGCAGTCAAAAGCCAATACCCGTCCGAACGCGTCATAGAAAACATGATGATTTCGCAGAAGAGCGCGGTTAAAAATAATAATTCCAACTCCAGAGAAGCGAGATGTCGCGAAGGAAAAATAACAGTCTAAATTAAATGCGCGTTTGAATGCACGAAAGTGGCCAATGGTGAAAAAAATTGTTTCTTGTAAACACAGAATATCACAATGTTCTGCGCGGGCTATGCTGATAACCTCGGCTTGCTTTACTGGGTTACGGAACCGTTGAACATTTAAAGAAAGAATTTTCAGGGTGTCAGCCATATTGAAAAAAGATGGGTGACTGACCTGGTCGTGTTTTTCGATTCGGTATACCCCGGGGATTTGTCCGGGGGAACTGGAGTACGTACACTACACAGCACAATTCGACCCTCTAGAAGAGGGTCGAGGTTTCTTCGGTTGCTGGAATTCGGAGCGGCTGTCGTGGGTGCCGTCCGAGCTGGTGCCAGACTTGTGAGCACGCTTGACCTCTCGCGGGGCTTGCATTTCCACGTCACAACTGTCTGGGCTAGAAGGGAGTCCGATGCTACTGTCGACTTCGAGGCTGAAGCTGCTGTCTGACGAATCAGATGGTGGTAGGGCTGCAGCGTTAACGTTGTCACCGCCTCCAACGACCTTGATCACGGATTGCTTGTCGAGACGCGTCAGTAAAGAACTCCCATGGCATCTTGCTACTTGTTCAAGGGAGTCACGAGCCTGGCTTTCGGAATGATCTAGAGGGCTTTGCTCATTCGGTTTTAATTCTGTTCCAGGCGAGACACCAGCGCCCGTAGATCTCGCAACGTCAGTGTCTTCTGGGCCCTCAGCTGCTTGGTTTAACGATGATTCCGGTGCCTCGGTGCCTACAAGCGCTTCTTTCTCGGCTTCCGCCGACGTCGAACATGGCACTGCTGAGATTTGCAGACGTGGCGCGCTCAAGTTGGCCAAGCTGCACACTTCCTCATCTTTTAATGGAGCTCTCAGAATCGTATTCTGGCGTTCTTCTAATACAGCTCCGGGTTCTCGTTCATCTGTTGCCGTTGGTGACACGGACGGTAGGGCAGGAAAGGTCCCCGCAGTAGCATCAGAATATGAACGACGCACAGGGCAGACGGTGGTAGTGTGGTTATCTCCACAACGTCGGCAGGGGCGGTCGCAACCTTCGCTTTCATGTCCATGCACACCACAGCGACCACAGAATGGTGCTGTGCACTGTGCTCGATAATGACCACTAGAGCCACACCGGCGACAAACACGTTGCAGACCGCGGTAGTCGAAGGTGACTCGATGACCAGAAACGCGAAGATAGTTGGGGACGCGATTTGTGGGACTCATTTCCATCCGGACATAGCGAGTGTCTGTGAGAACTCCGCGTCTTGCGCTCATGACGCCAGCGGTCACAGTCAATACCTTGCCGTATGGGGACAAAGCCTGGACGAGTACCTCGTTGGAGACCAAGGCTGGTAAAAACAGGCAGGCGACGTTAGTTACCTGCGGGCCGACCGGAACGACAGGGATACGCTCGCCACCGATGGTCAGGTAGCCAGCGTCGACGATGAGAGTCATGGAAGCCATGCTCTTGACAGTTACTTGGAAGTTCATGCCTCCCATGTGCTGAACGCAGTGTACCTCTGAGAGGCCAACTATTGAGGCCGTCGCGTCGACGACGGTCTCCGGACTAGTCCCCGCAGGGACGGCAACGTCGAAGGCCTGCGCCTTCGAAGGCGTCCACGACGTCGATGGCGCCATGGCTAGATGAGGAGGACGTCCCTGACGTGGAACACGCAGGGACGTCAACAGGATCACTTCCTCTTCGGCGAAGCTCCTTATAGCGGCACCCGTTCGTCTCGCGTCCCTATTGCACTGTGCATGGAGCCTGGGTAACTTCCATTGTCGACAGTTCGCAGAATTTAGCGGCAATTAGAAGAATGATATAAATGGCGATTGTAGGCAAATGTGGCCTTCGAGGGTGCGCTGTTCGCGTGCAAGTTTTTTTGCGCCATTTTCTAATGAGTGCTGCTCCACCATTCGAGGGCTCTTTAGCAGTAAACTTTTTTGTAATGACAATGTGACCTTTTATTAAGATCACCTAATTTCTTACGTTTCAATTCATTGTAGCCTGAATATGGACAAATAACCAATGTAGTGACTGTAGTGTTTCGCTGCTAGTCACGCGGTGAAAGTGCAGTTCCCGAACCAGAGGAAGGAAAAAATATGGAGCATTGCGCATTGTCATACAAAGAAAAAAAAGGAAGGAAGAAAGAAAAAAAGATAGAAATTAAGAAAAATTTCAAATAAACACAGGAAACAAGAAATTGAAAAAAAAATTGCCCGCAGCTTCCCTCGGGGGAACACTGAGGAGGATGCGGAGAGAGAGAGAGAGAATAAAATGAGGGAAAGGCAGGGAGGTTAACCAGAAAATGGAGCATCCGGTTTGCTACCCTGCACTAGGGGAAGGAGGAATGGGGAAGAAAGATTGGCAAGAAAGCTAAGAGGGAAATAGACGCGCGCGAAAAAAAAGGGGGGGGGGGAGCTGGGGTGCTACAGTCTATACAATAGGCCGCTGCCACGCAAAAAGTTCAGTAGGGCCTTCACTGATTTTCTGTGAGCACACAAATCATGTCGTCTTTCCAGCATTGATTGTTCAGACAAAGGTCTGTCGTCAAGGCGAGCTAACGCAGCAGCTAGTTGCCGTCTTTGCACGCTGTAACGAGGGCAGTGACAGAGAACGTGCTCTATAGTTTCATCGCTGCCGCAATGACCGCAAGCAGCACTGTCTTCCATGCCAATTCGAAAGGCGAAAGCTTTGGTGAAGGCGACACCAAGCCATAGTCGGCAAAGCACCGTTGTCTCGAGTCGGGAGAGTCTAGACGGAGGCCGGAGTCAACGAGACGTGTCCAGTCTACGCAGTCGCGTGTGCCGTAAGCACTCGGTGTTCCACAGAGATTTTAATTCTGCATTAGCGATTTTTCTGATGGTCACTGCAGCATCAGTCCTTGAAAATGGTATAGATTTTTCTTCACCATCTTCGTGTGCTGATCGGGCAGCTGCATCGGCATGTTCGTTGCCCAATATGCCGCAGTGACTTGGAATCCACTGAAACGTGATTCTGTGTCCTTCGTCGAAGAGGTGGTGAAGCAGCTCTCTAATTTCCAGCACTAGTTGTTCATGAGGTCCCCGGCGTAAGGCGAATGTCAAACACTGTAGTGCTGCCTTAGAGTTCGTGAACACGCTCCATTTCTTGGCTTCTTGGTGTTTATTGACTTGAATTGCGCTACGTAGAGCAGCAAGTTCCGCAGCTGTCGATGATGTCTGGTGGGATAAACGAAACTTCACCGTTGTCGCTGTTGCAGGGAAGATCACCGACCCTGCAGACCCTTCCACTTTAGTTGAAGCGTCAGTATACAGATGAGTATGGTCACTGTATTTCTTATATAACATGAGAAGAGAAAGCTGCTTTAGCGCTGGAGACGAGAGCCGCGCTTTTGACCCTATGCCTGGAACCGTGAGTTCCACATGTGCACAGGTCATACTCCATGGGGGAGTTGAAATCCTCGATGGAGTTGTATATCCCGCAGGAATGTGTGTGCGATATGACAAGACTGTCTGGCAGAATGAGGCACGAGGTCGGGCTTCTGTCAGTGAAGCTAGATGATGGGCAGGGGCACGAGTAAGATGCATTACGTGTGCTCTGAGCACTTCCATCCTGATATGCGTCTTCAGCGGGTAGTCATTAGCGATCTCGATTGTCTCAGCTGATGATGAACATCGCGGTAGCCCCAGACAAACTCGCAGAGCCATGGCCTGGATGCTTTCGAGAGTCCGAATGTTGGTTCTACAGGTGTTGGTCAACACAGGCAAACTGTAGCGCAAATAGCCAAGAAAAAGCGTCTTGTACAATTGCATCATTGCATGTACTGAAGTCCCCCAGGTTTTTCCTCCGAGATACTTGAATAAGTTAGCAATTTCTGTCAGCCTCTTCTTCAAATGGGCCACATGTGGGCCCCAGCAGAGGTCTCTATCAATGAATACGCCTAGAAATCTGTGCGTCTTGACATACGGTATGACTTGGCCATCGATTGATATAGCGTATGGTCTCATTGGCTTTCGACTAAAAGCAATCAATGCACATTTCGCTGGCGAGATTTTCAGACCCTGGTCCTTGATGTACAATGATACCAACGTCACAGCTTTCTGAAGTCTTGCGCGTACCTGAGGCCTTGTCACGCCAGATGTCCAGACGCAGATGTCGTCAGCGTACACGGATAACTTGACCACACTTGGTAATCGTTCTACAAGACCAATGAGAACGAGGTTGAAGAGGGTTGGACTCAAGACGCCACCTTGCGGGACTCCACGATGCGTTGGGTGTTGGGAAGTTGGACCATCTGCAGTGTTCACAAACAAGGTCCGCCCTTGTAAATAGCTGCGTGTCCAACAATACAGTTGCCCGCCTAGGCCCACTGACTCAATGGCTTCGAGGATGGTGTCATGTAGAACGTTGTCGTATGCTCCTTTTACGTCAAGGAACATGGCTGCAGATAGTCGTTTACCTGCCTTTTGTTGCTGGACATATGTGACAAGATCTATAACATTGTCGATCGAACATCGGTGACGGCGAAAACCAGCGATGGCGTTCGGATATATCTCATAGTATTCCAGGTACCATTCAAGCCTGGCCAAGATCATTCTCTCCATTACCTTTCCTACGCAACTTGAGAGTGCGATCGGTCGGTAAGAGGCAATGTCCAGGGGAGATTTGCCAGGCTTAAGGATCGGTACCAAGCGGCTAATCTTCCAATCTTGCGGAACGACGCCAGCTTGCCAGGAATCGTTGAAGATGTTAAGGAGTGCTTCTCGTGCCCGTTTACCAAGGTTGCACAGCATCTTGTATGAGATGTCATCCGGGCCAGTTGACGACGACTTATTACATAAGACGAGCGCCGCATCGAGCTCCTGTGATGTAAACGGTAGATCCATGCGTGGGTCCCGTGAGTGAGGGATTTGATTCACTGTATGTAGGCTTGTGTACGCTGTCTGGCCCACGGTCATAGCGCAGAAATCTTCTGCTACCTCAATTTCATGCCGGCGATGAAAAAGTGCAAGGGCTTTGAAGGGAAAACGCTGCTCTGGAACAGAACGTAGGCCTCGCACAATTCTCCATATCTGAGACAGTGGTTTATGAGGATCAAGCGACGCACAAAATTTCCTCCATCGTTGGGTGTCTAATTTGTCAAGGCGCCGTTGTATCTTCTTTTGGATGCGCCGGGCTGTCCGTAGATCGTCTGTGGAATTGGTGCGTCGGTATCGTCTTTTGGCACGACGGCGTATCGCACGAAGTCGCTCCAGCTCGAGGTCATATTCAGAATACTTCGAAGAGCGTATTATTGTGCGCGTAGTCGCATGTGCAGTTTCCTTAATAGCTTGCTGAAGACCATTGGACAGGCCTTCTTCACAAGCATCCTCAAGTTGAGTCTTGAACACACTCCAATCTATTCTTTGTGTTGTGGTAGAGGAGTACGTGTTCGAAATACCTTTGATCTTCAGGTAAGTGGGGATGTGGTCGCTTCCGTGTGTTTCAATGTCCAAAAACCACTTTACCCGTGTAGCAAATTGGCGTGAAACAAAGGACAAATCAAGGCAGCTGCTGTATGTAGTGCCTCGTAAAAACGTAGGACTGGCATCATTCAGAAGGACGAGACCATGGCTGGAAACCAATGATGCTAGACGTCGTCCCGTTGAATTAAGCCTTGAGCTTCCCCAGATGGGATGATGCGCATTGAAATCCCCGGTGATAACCCACGGACCCGGATGTGCCCTTAATATGCCGTCTAGTTTGTTGGCGTCGAAATGACCTGATGGGGGTATATACACGCCTAGAAGTGCGAATGTCACTTTTCCTTTTTTGACAAGCACACATACTGATTGCTGTCGTGAGGTTGCACTGGCTGGACGACGTAAGTAAGCTCCCGGCGAATAAATACAACTTTGCTACTTTCGATGTCACTTGAAGAGAAAAATGACTCGTAGCCAGATAATCTGATTGGGTGCAATAATTTCGGTTCACATATAATCATGATGGGAAACCGGTGCAGATGAACAAACTGGCGAAAATCAGATATGCGAGATCTCTGACCTCTTGCGTTCCACTGAAAGATCGACGCTTCTCTGACCTCCTGACGGAACGACTTGCTATTGTCGGCCATGGCTTTACTGGAGGCTTGCAAGGACCGGACTCAACGCGTCCAGCACCTGTAGGCCGCTCCTAGCAGTTGGCGGAAGACTTCTTGTCAGAAGACTTCTGATGACACTCACAAGGAATCGCAGCATAGGAATAATTTGACGATCTGTTTTTGGAGCCTCGTCATCAGCAGCATTGGCTTTCACTGGGAGCAGAGAGCGGGAAGGCTGCTCGGAAGGCCTTGCGTTCGCAAGCACCGGCCAGTCTTCAGAGGAGAGAGGCTTCACCGGTGGAGGTTTTCTTGTACTCTCTGGCTTTCTACTAGATGTTGATGGTGGTGTAGACCGAAGTGGTGCATGAATATCACCATGACTGGAGCGCTTCCGTCGGTGGCGACGTCGACGCCGGATTTTCTGTGCAGCTTCTCTATGGGTTGAGTTATCCCTGACTATTTCTTTCAGGATACCCATTTCTTTCTTGAGTCTTGGGCATTCCTTAGACGTGGCCTCATGCGTACCTCGACAATTGCCGCACCTATAAGTTGTTGCACAACAGGTGTCTACCGTGTGCGCCTCCGCGCACCGGGGGCATACAGTGGAGTTTGCACAGACGCCCTTGACATGACCGATCTTGAAGCACTTGTGGCACTGAAGCGGCTTTGGGACAAAATGCCGTACCACATGCCGGAAATGTCCTACCTTGACGTGCGTAGGGATTGAGTCACCCTCAAAGACTAGCTTAACGCAGCGGCTCTTCCCGAGGCGGCTTATATGCTTAATGACCACTCCTTCGTACGCTGGTTTTATCAGAATGGGTAGATCCGTGTTTGGGATTGCCAAGTCAATGTCGTAAATGACACCTGCAGTGCAGGTTCCAGTCATCGGTACGACCGCTCGTACTTTGACATCTCCAAACTCTGTCATCATTCGAAGCTTCTCCAGCGTATCTGCATGTGTTGTGTCAACGGCTAAAACGTTCTTACGTGTGTTTAGCCGGACCTCTTTGATTTCATTCTGTGCTATTCCCTCAAGAACATTGGAAATGGCTTGCCTGTTCAATTTTCGAAGGCTGGCGGAAGGATCCACGGGCATGAAGAGAATGGTATGCGGCCAGCGTTCATTCCTTGCCTTCACGGTTGACGTGCTTGCTGGTGATGACGTCTTGATGAGCCTCCTTTTGGCCTTGCGGCTCATCACAGACACGAAGCTGCCATCTGATGAGTCGTCGCCGTCGACTGAGTAGATGTCCGTGTCTTCACTGGAGCTGCACCAAGAGCCTCGTTTCCTTGCGGAGCTTACAAATGTTGAGCTGTAGCCAGACGGGCCAGCAGTTCGTTCTTCGTCCATGGGCACGAGAGCAGGAGCATCTCTTGAGCCACCGCTGGTGATGGACCATGAGCCTTGAGCCACAGAAGAGCTTGAGGGCGCTGACATTTGACCACGTGGGCCTGTAGAAGTCGCCGCTGCCATCGCCACAAGGCGGGACGCAGGGAGCGTCCCAGGAATCGTGGAAAATATAACGAAAAACAGTTAGTAGTGACAGACGCGTTCTATCACTAAGTAACTTCATCCGAGGAGGATGCGGAAGCATGTAATTGGTTAACGGGTGTTAAATTGCGACTTACTTGGGTCGATGGCTAAATTGGTTAACGTGGTTGTGAAATGGGGTGTTAAATGAGTGAACACGTACGGCACGTATGCGAAAGGGCGGTGTTTTATTTATTGCGACAAACTTTGAGGACGATGGCTTTGTGGTCGGTAAAGTAAAGAGTGAGTGGATCGGGTTGCATCGGTCGTAGGTCGAAATTTGCAAAGACGTGGTCGATGCAGGTTCCGCGAATGGTGGTCGGCTGGTGGTGTTTGCAGTCGTCGTGCGTTGCGCGTTTCAGCGAGTGTCGCGACGCCATGTATTCGACTATCCAATCGTCCTTGATGACGTCGACGTTGAAGTCGCCAACTAGCATGAACGGTCGATGTTGCGGTTGTTGTTTTCTGTAATCTTGCACGGCCTCGTCGACGTACTTTTCTACGGCGGCACGAGAGAGGTTTGGCGCGAGGTACATCGTCATGACGTCGACGCCACATACGGTAGCAACGCAGTGCTAGCCGCTGTTGCGTTGTTGAACGCCGGGCTGTAGTCGGAGGTCAATGAAGGAGTCGTCGTCGTTGTCGACGTCACGCTTGACGTAAATTCCCACACCGCCCGCAGGTCGTTGGAACCCGTGCGTGCGCGCGACCGAAGCGTATCCCGCAACGTCGACGTCATTGGCGTTCCACGTCTCGGTGAAGCAAAGCACGTCCACTCTGCGTAGTACACAGTTGGTGGGCGACGGCGCGACGGCGCATGCGCGCGCGTCAGCTGTCGAATGTTCGAGAAGCGGTGCGGACGGCGCGGACGGCGCACTACAAGGCGCGAGTATAAGATGCTTCCGCATCTAAAAATAAATAAATACATAAATAAAAAATAGGTAGAGGCAGAAGGGACGAAACGAAGAATGAAAGAGCGGAAAGAAGGAAGGAACAAATTTTTCAAAAAAAGAGCTAAGAAAAGAAAGAAAGCAAAAAAGAAAGAAAGAGAAATTGGCAGATTCCACCTTCAGGGGGAATCGATGATATGCGAATCACGAATAGGAAATGTTGATATGTCACTTTAAAATCAGCACAATGTTACGAGGTGGACGTAATCGATGTCGTATATGTCTTCTATGACATGATTATCATGTTTGGATGTGTCGTGTACCTTCGTCATCTATTCACGCCATGTGATATCAATGTTAGTATATGTGGAGCTAGCGAAACGGCAGCAAGCACGCTATTAGCGTGGTATCTTGTCATGTTTTTACATGACACGCGTCTCAGGATTATCGTGTTTGCACCAGTAATATATTTCGTCATCAACTGACGTCACGTAGCAGCAAAATGCGTGTATATGAAGCTAGCAAAATGGCGCCAGTGCATCACAAATGGCCCAATATATTACAATGTAGCGTTGTCGCCCGCGCACGCTGGGCACAGCAACGTTGCGTTAGTAAACGCGAGCACTCTATAGTCTGACGCCAGGCGTGACCGGCGCCAGCGACAAGCGTCCATCTGCGCGAACCGACGGCAACCGGCGTGAAATTCGCGCCGATGCGTTAGCCAGACAACACTGCGTTTCCCTCTTTTCGTGACGGAGGGATAGCAGACGCGCAGGAACGTGCATGCGTCACAGCAACGCAGTGCGGCGCACGCCTGCGTGTATATGGCAAAACCGGCGCCAGGCGTCGCAACGCCGGCGTGTCGCGACGAAATGAACGCCGGCGAGCACGCGCACCGCGTCACGTCGAAACATATTGGCGCCTTGACTGTGGCCTGTAGTCATGTTCTCACATGACACGCATCCCATGATTATCGTGATTGCACCAGTCACATACCTTCGTCATCCATCGACGTCACGTAATGCGAAATTTGGCATATGAGAAGCTAGCGAAACGGCCGCGAGCGCATCATGAGTGTGGCATGCAGTCATGTCGTTACATGACACGCATGTTGTGATTATCATGTTTGTATGTGTCATTTACAAACTCGGCATTCGCGTCGCGTAATGCCGAGTTTGTACATGCAAAGCTAGCGAAACGACCGTCAGCGCATCATGAGCCTAGTACGTAGTAATTTTGTTACATGACACGCATCTCATGTTTATCAAGTCTGCACCAGTATCATATATTCGTCATCCATTCACGTTCCGTGATACCGAATTTGTTATGAGTGAAGCTAGCAAAAGCAAAACGGCCGCCAGGGCATCATGAGCGTGGCATGTAGTCACGTTGTTACATGACACGCATCTAATGATTATCATGCTGGCACCAGTCACATACCTTCGTCATCCATTCACGTACCGTGATACCAAATTTGGTATAAGTGAAGCTAGTGAAACGGCCGCCAGCAAATAATGAGCGTGGCATGTAGTCATGCTGTTAAATGACAGGCATCTCATGACTATCATGTTTGCACCAGTCATATACTTTTGCAATCTATTCACGTACCGTAATACCAAGTTTACGCTAGCGAAACGGCCATGAGCGCATCATGAGCATGGCATGTTGTCATGTTGTTATATAAAAGGCAGGTCGTTCTTTTCAAGTTAGGGTCTGTCACTTGTGTTCGCCAAGTAATCATGTAATACCGTACCAGTTTTGCAACATGCCATGTGATCGAAACCGCTGCAAGAGCTTCAGGACCATGAAATGTAAATCGTGACATTCATGACCGACATGTCAAGATTTTCATGTCATGACTAGTCAAACATGTTCTTTATAAAGTCATGTTACGCCATACCAAGTTTGGTATCGATACCATTATCGAAGCGGCCAGGAGAGTCAGAAGTCGTAGGCGGCTAGATAGATAGATAGATAGATAGATAGATAGATAGATAGATAGATAGATAGATAGATAGATAGATAGATAGATAGATAGATATGCTCAAAGTCGCCGAAGTTCGCTAAGAAACGCTTCGCATTAAGAGCAAGAAGCACACACTTAGGTTTCGTTTGCTCCATTTTTTTTCGCTTTCACGGTAGGAATCCTGATTTTTCTTTTTGTTTCTGCTCTTTGACGGTGTGCTGGTTACAGCTGCACTGTGAGTGACTTAAAAGGATTCAACAAGCGCACGACTCGCTCTCGGTCGTGGGCACCACCGTGCTAAGAACACGGCTCAGAAGAGGCGCCCGCCCGTGACTGCGTCATTATCGATCGACATTTGTGCAAGACTAGCCGTTCTCGTTTACGCAATGCGCACGCGGATACGAATAGAGGGACTTAATCATAGAAGCGAGCTTATGAGGTCATCCGCCCCCTGTACTCACTATGGCGCATTCCCGTGATTTTTCGAGGCCCACCGGAAACTTCGGAATGTCACAGCGAGAGAGTGTCGTGCATAGTATAGTACATCTGTTTATAAGGTCATTATGCTTGATCGATGAAATAACGACAACATCGACGAATGACAGCGGCACTGACGCGAACATTATTCACTCATATAGAAGTTTGCAAGTGTGTGTGTGGCTTCCTTGGAGCGCATGTAAAAGAGGCATGCTTGCCTGCGCTGCCTGCACTTCCCTCTTTTTTATGAATATTAAAAATGACTTACCGACTAACATTTTTTGCTTCAATAAATTTTACTGAAGATTGCGTTAATTACCGCTAAACTAACGCAAATAACGTCGTCCCTTACCTTTCGTCAGATGTTAACAAGGAATTGGATTGGTGCGGCACTTGCAGTGTGAAGCTAAACACTGATAAGTGCAAGCACATGCGAATTTCTCAGAATTCAAACAAACCTCCTACTTACTATATTAACAATGTTCCTCTTGAAACTGTGTTCTCTTATAGGTACCTCGGTGTTCACATTTCCTCTAACCTGTCCCAAAAAACATGCATTTATCGTATCGCAACTAACGCCAATGACATGCTTCGTTATCTTCGCAGGAACTGTTTTTATTGACATAGCTTAATAAAAAAACGCTTTAAACAGAAGTTGATATATCTACGTGTCGTTTCATACTTTCTATCACCGAACATGTAGCGTACCTGCTATGAAAATCAAGTTTGTTCCTCTCTCCTCTCTCCTATCGTAGGTCTGTAACTTCATTATTTCTTTTTAATAAAATTCACTACAGCTATATGAAAAAAAAATACTGTCGAGGCCATCATACATACCAGCTCGCAATTATCACCGAAATAAAGTTAGAATTCCGTGTGTCACGCCAATTGTTTGCACGACTCAATCCAACCCAGAACTTCTGACTGTTGGAATGACCTTATACCTGCGACATCGCTGACACAACAGGCACCTATATGTTCCGCAAAAAATTGTTGCTTTCTGAACATGTTTATGTTTGTTATTGCTAGTGTAGTGAAGAGGAATGCCCACTACTGCAGCGACATCGACACGTGGGCGCGAGGCACGAGCTAGGACTGCCTGATTGCTGCTGCGACGCTGCCCGTATACTCGGCCTGCTCTTGCTGCTTCGGTACCGACGCCGCTACCGCTGTTTACCTTGCATTTACATTATATTTTGGTGGAGGTGCTGCGGTCTTCCCCAGTCCTGGAACTGCGTAGCCGAAAGCTGCCGTCCGTCATGCCTGACGACGCTGTTTTCACACCCCCACCGACTTCGCCACGCAGGAGCTGTCCCGGTGCACAGCTCTTGCGAGAACCCGACATCTTCAGCGGCACCGACGAGAAAGACGTTGAGGATTGGCTGGAATCGTATGAACGAGCCCTCGGCTGCTGACCCGCAGGGCGCGGGTTCGAATCCCGGCTGCGGCGGCTGCATTTCCGATGGAGGCGGAAATGTTGTAGGCCCGTGTACTCAGATTTGGGTGCACGTTAAAGAACCCCAGGTGGTCTAAATTTCCGGAGCCCTCCACTACGGCGTCTCTCATAATCATGTAGTGCTTTTGGGACGTTAAACCCCACATATCAAATCAAATCATGAACGAGCCAGCGCTACTAACAAATGGGACGATCCCACAAAGCTTGGCACCATGATGTTTTATTTAACGGATGTTGCCAAGCTGTGGTACAGAAACCATGAGGCGGATATCCCCACCTGGACTACCTTCAAAACCTGCATCGCAGACGTTTTTGGACGCCCTGGTGTGCGCAAACTTCGCGCAGAACAACGCCTACGAGGCCGGTCCCAACAAACTGGTGAGACATTCACCAGCTACATAGAGGACATCCTTGACCTCTGCCGGCGTGTCGACCGGTCGATGGCCGAAACTGACAAGGTGCGACATATCATGAAAGGCATTTCCGACGACGCCTTTCAAATGCTGCTCTCCAAGAACCCTGTCACTGTCTCTGAGGTCATTGAGTTGTGTCAGAGTTTCGACGAGCTGCGACGACAGCGTCTTCTCACTCGACGCCCCGACGTCCCGTATGACACCCTCTCCAGCCTGACCACCACATCTGACCTTCAGTCGCTGCTATCGCAGATTAAGGAGTTTGTTCGTGCTGAGGTCGCTCGTCAGCTATCGCTGCTATCAACAGCCGGCCAACCAGCGTCACCTCTGCCAGCAAACATTCGCCAGGTCATCCAGGAGCAAGTTTGCGCGGCTCTGCCATCTGCCCGTGACACTTCACCCTTGCCGAGCCCTGTTGCCTGTGCCGAGGTAAATGCACCTCTAAGCTATGCTGAAGTAGCGGCTCGACCACCTCTTCAGACTTTTAGGTCGCTTCCCTCAGCCGTGCCGCTCCGACCCACTCCTCGGTTCGCTCAGTCAAGGTCCGTCCAGAGTAGTGGACAATGGCGTACACTCGACAATCGCCCAATATGCTTTGCCTGTGGGCTACCTGGCCACATAGCGCGATACTGCCGTCGGCGCGTTCCTGTCTACCGACAGAGCTACGACCAGACCTTCGAACCTGCCTTTTATGTGCCACCACGCCGTTCGTTCACAGGCTCTCAGCCACCCGACCAGATGTCATCGTACGCCGACCACCGCCCTCCTGTTAACCGCCGCTCGCCATCACCTCGACGGCGCTCGCTATCGCCGATGCGTCGTCGTCCTTCATCGCCGGAGCGGGAAAACTAATTGCCGCAGTTCCAGAGGCAGGAACTGCGTCGCCAACGAAAAGACCAAGGCCTCTCACTTCACCAACGAATGTTCTGGACGTACATGTGGACAGCGTCGCTGCACTCGCTCTTGTCGACACTGGTGCCGCAGTTTCAGTGATAAGTGCTAGACTCTGCCGCTTGCTGAAAAAAGTTATGACGCCACTAGCTAGTATATCACTTCGTACAGCCAGTGCAGATCACGTCACACCGGCCGCTGCTTGTACTGCTCGCATCGCGATTGATGGCCTAATTTATGTCGTTGAATTGCTAGTGTTGGATTCCTGCTCCCATGACCTCATTTTGGGCTGGGATGTTCTCTCCGCTAATAAGGCCGTCATCGATTGCTCGCGCGCTGAGGTGGCATTTGAAGTGTTTGACGACGCTCCATTATATGATCCTCATGAAACCGGGGACAAACTATTTGTTGCTGAAGACGTCATCATACCGCCGCACTCTTTTGCCCTTACCATGGTGTCTTGCAACTCTCTCGCTGAGTCTAGTGCCCTTTTCACGCCATCTGCTCTTTTCGTTCGTCGCAAGTGTTCGCCGCTACCTTATGCCCTTTTAGAACTTCATGACGGCGTCAGCAGACTACTCATCTCGAACCTGTTGTCATGTCCTGTAACACTACTCCGGGGTGAGTGCGTCGGGCGTGTTTAAAGTCTCGACCCTTCTGCAATTATCGACATGCCGGCTGGTCCTTCCGCCGAACACGAAGTCGCCGGAGTGACCTGTGCCTCTTCGCCGCAGACTACTAGGCCGGACGTACTGAGCAGCTCCATCGCCGACACCTTCACCGTTTCGCAACGTGCTCAGCTTCTACGACTACTGAACAAGTTCCGTTATTCCTTCGACTGCCAGCATACTCCCCTCGGCCGCACGTCAGCCGTGTGTCACCGCATCAACACGGGTACCAATGCGCCATTGCGTCAAAGACCCTATCGCGTGTCCGCAGCCGAGCGCCAGGTTATCGATGACCAAGTAGCTGACATGCTCAAGCGTGGCGTCATCCAGCCTTCGAACAGCCCCTGGGCATCTCCAGTCGTTCTCGTTAAGAAGAAGGACGGGTCAATTCGCTTCTGTGTTGACTACCGTCGTCTTAACAAAATAACTCAAAAGGACGTTTACCCGTTACCGAGAATCGACGATGCCCTTGACTGCCTCCAAGGTGCGGAGTTCTTCTCTTCTATTGACTTACGGAGTGGCTACTGGCAAGTCCCTCTGGCACCTGAAGATCAGCCTAAGACGGCCTTTGTCACACCTGATGGCCTTTACGAATTCTGTGTCATGCCTTTTGGTCTTTGCAACGCACCCGCAACATTCGAGCGGATGATGGACAATCTTTTGCGTGGCCTGAAGTGGAAAACATGCCTGTGCTACTTGGATGACGTGATTATATTTTCCCCGGATTTTCCAACGCATCTCCGCAGGCTAGATGAAGTGCTGCAGTGCCTAACTGACGCCGGCCTTCAGCTCAACCTTAAGAAATGCCGCTTCGGCGCAAGTCAGCTCACCATCCTCGGTCATGTTGTATCTAAAGAGGGTATTCTTCCTGACAGAGCCAAGCTTCGGGCAGTTGCAGAGTTCCCTAAACCTGCGTCTCTGAAGGATCTGCGCAGCTTTCTTGGCCTCTGCTCCTATTTCCGCCGCTTTATTCGGAATTTTGCTATGATCACCGCCCCCTTGACTGAACTTCTACGCAGTGACTCGAAAAGTTACGCTTGGTCACCCGCCTGTGACGATGCTTTCGAAAAGTTGCGCCGTCTGTTAACCTCCCCACCAAACTTGCGTCATTTCGATCCGACTGCTCCGACGGAGGTACACACCGATGCCAGCGGTGTTGGACTCGGCGCCGTGCTCGCGCAGCGTAAATCGGGATTCCAGGAGTACGTAGTCGCATACGCAAGCCGTACCCTCACCAAAGCGCAGAACAACTATTCTGTGACAGAGAAGGAGTGTCTGGCAATTATATGGGCTCTAGGTAAATTTAGACCGTACCTATATGGTCGCCCTTTCGACGTAGTCACCGATCACCATGCGCTTTGTTGGTTATCCACGTTGAAGGACCCCTCCGGCCGTTTAGCTCGCTGGGCCTTGCGGTTGCAAGAGTTCGACATGCGTGTTGTCTACAGGTCTGGCCGACGTCACACTGATGCCGACGCTTTATCACGCTCGCCTATGTCCGCTGAAAGCTCTGCATGTTTATCTGCCGTGGACGAAATGGTTGCGTTCCCAGATAACTGTGACATGGCGTCTGAGCAACGCAAGGATGACAGGATCAGCTCTGTTCTGCGATTCCTTTCAGATCCGTCGACTTCTCCATCTTCTCGAACGTTGCGCCGTCAAGCGGCTCACTTTGAGGTCCGCGATGGCCTTCCTTTTTCGCAGGAATTACAAGTCTGAGGGCCGAAAGTGGCTACTTGTCATACCTCGCCATCTTCGTGCTGCAATATGTTCAGCTTTCCATGCTGACCCTCAGTGCGCACATGCGGGCATCTTCAAAACATACGCTCGGATTTCCTCCCGGTTTTATTGGCGAGGCATGTACACCTTTTTGCGCAAGTACATTCAGGCATACCCGCAGTGCCAACGACGGAAAGTTCTGCCTCATCACACCTCTAGTCCGATCCAGCCAATTCCTTGCCCAGCCAGGCCTTTTGACCGCATTGGGGTCGATCTGTACGGGCCTCTTCCATTCACGGCTTCCGGAAACCGTTGGATTGTTGTCGCTGTCGACTATCTGACGCGATACGTAGAAACAGCCGCTTTGCCTGCTGCCACAGCACGCGACGTATCTTCTTTTTTCTTGCGGCACTTCATTCTCCGTCATGGCACACCGCGCGAACTTCTCAGCGACAGAGGACGTGTGTTCCTCTCTGAAGTCGTCAACGCACTCCTTGCCGAATGCCGTATTATTCACCGGACTACCACCGCCTACCATCCGCAGACGAATGGATTGACGGAAAGATTCAACCGTACCCTAGGGGATATGATATCAAAGTATGTTGCCTCAGACCACTCCGACTGGGACCTCATTCTGCCTTTTGTGACATACGCCTACAATACTGCTCCACAGGCGACTACGGGCTTTTCACCATTTTTCCTGTTATATGGCCGAAACCCTTCCACCACACTAGATACCATTCTGCCCTACCACCCCGATTCCTCCAAGTCTACGCCCATCTCTGAAGCTGCCCGCCGCGCCGAGGAATGCCGTAAGCTCGCCCAGTCGTTCACAACCATCGACCAATGGAGACAAAAATCTCGGCGTTACGATAACCACCCGTACCCCAACTTTGTTCCGGACACTCTTGTGTGGCTTTGGGTTCCCGCTGTGCCTACAGGGCTTTCCTCGAAGTTTTTTTCAAAATACCAGGGACCCTACCGCATTGTCTCGCAGACTTCACCAGTTAACTACATCGTCGAACCCGTTACGCCATCCACAGACCAGCGCTTTCGGGGACGTGAAATTGTTCACGTACAGCGGCTGAAACCTTATTACGACCCGCTCGTACTCTGTTCACCGTGAGTCGCCAGGATGGCTCCTTTTCCGACGGGGGACGAAGTGTAGTGAAGAGGAATGCCCACTACTGCAGCGACATCGACACGTGGGCGCGAGGCACGAGCTAGGACTGCCTGATTGCTGCTGCGACGCTGCCCGTATACTCGGCCTGCTCTTGCTGCTTCAGTACCGATGCCGCTACCGCTGTTTACCTTGCATTTACATTATACTAGTACAGCCTTTTCATTATCCAAATCATTGTATTTTACGCTCACTGGTCCTTTCTATTATTTCTCTTGATGTCAGTTTTTTGCTATTCACTGTGTAGTTTTTTTTTCTTGATGCTTTTATGTTTTTTCTATTCTTTATGACCCACTTTTTCTTTCTAATTCCTTCGAGCTATGGGGGCACAATAAACGAACAAATAAAAAAATTAATAAATAAACTTCCAGCGTAGATTTACAAAACCCTTAGTTATTAGTGCCCGGTATATAGCTCTCCTACAGGAACTCTAGAAATGTTCTACTACATCACGTTATCACAAGTACCTCATATGTGGCTATTCATCCTAAACTTCAGCAATGTTCTACTAAAGTGTGCTAATCACGAGTGCTTGGTAGGCATCTCGCCAACCAGACGGCCTCTTTAGTGCAGATTTTTAGGGACGGCTGAGTACACAGTACTATAAATCGTTAACACCTTTTTTTTCTAAGCACATTTGATCCAAGCTTTAGTTATCAGCGCCGAACATGTAGACCATATACCTAAATCCCAGCAGAACTGTCACAAAGTGTACTATGGAATGCCGTAATGGTCGATCTTTCAAACAGAAAGCGACGAAGGTGCTGCTGAATTAAGTTCCTGCCGGCAACCGGACTCGCTAAACGACAATGACACTGCCGTGGTTCTGTTTGCGTGCTTTGTTATAGGTTATTTTCATTTTCCATTTTTTTATCTGCTTTACTCCTTTAGAGACAAAGAGTATTCTAACTTTGTAATATAGTTTGGTGTAAACCTCCGCCAAGAATTTCTTTTCAGGTTTTTATTTTCGTTGCGGCCGCGTGAGTGCCTCCAATTAAGTTAACCGGCCATTTAGTCTAATTAACTGCTGAATGGGCTTAACCCATTAGGCCTATGGCGCCGTTATTGTCAGGCCCAACATCAGGCGTACTTTGTGGAGCTGTCATCACCTGTGGAAGCCTAGCAAGAAATCAATATAAAAGAAGCGAATAATAAAGCAAACAACGCCCAGACGTTAAATGGCCGTGCTTTCTCTGTAGATTCCTGGTATACAATGTAGCCTATAGCATTATTTAGCCTAGCCGGCATTTTCCGAGTAATTGGCTGTTTCGCTTGAGCGAAGGGTCTCTCTTAAGAACCTCTTACATAGTCCGCGAAATTGATTACCGACAATGGGCCGTCAGACGGTCCTGTAGTGCACTGAGTTTTTACAGCGAAAGCTGTTTTGAAATCACATTTCGGGGTATGCGCAACTGTCCGCCGCCGCCGCCGCCGGTGTCCGTAAACACATCGCATGAACTTAGGACAAAAACCAAGCACCACTGACACAGTGGGGCTTGAACCCGGTTCACTAGGTGCCAGCCCAGTATTCTACCACTGAGCCACACCGGTGCTCGGGACCTGTTGGAAACTTGCCTTAGGCAGGCTCGATGTCGGGAAAGCAATCGCGTTAACACGACTTATCAAGCGTTTTAAAAGAGCGAAAGAACAATCAATCGTAGCACAATGCGGATAGCGTAATGAGTGGGTCATCAAATGCTCCAACCCATTACGAAAGCTTGGTATTTGTTCAGCTATTGACTGTGGCACATACCCACTTGAGGCATAAGTCCTCATCGTCGTCAGCCACTGCATGAACAATTGGCACAAAATTCCTTGCAATTGTGTAGCGGATACCACGCTTCTCAGAAAAATGACAAAGAATAGCATAGCAAATGCCAGCTTATTACCCTAAGCTTTCATTATTAATGCCGGAGCGGGTATCAAGCAAGTGTGCTTGCAGCAGTTACGCAATGAGTGTTTAGAAAAGGCTCTGAAAGGCCACGCTCTTTTAGCTTTCGCTATGACTGTGCTGCGACTTCTGCACAGGCCTGGTGTTTTTTGTGGTGGGTTCATAGCAAACACTAAATTTTGGGCGGCAAACATAGCACTGTTTGATCGACAAACGGAAACCGCGCAAAAATATCCCGAAGTTCCATGCGGCTCCCATGTTCGAACTAGACAGCCCGAAGTCTAGTATATATTTTTGACACTAGTATATTTTTTCATGATAATGATTTGGGTAAGCTTGCAGACACAGCCAAACACATTCTTAACGACATCTTCGTATGGAGTACTGCAAAATATTTAATGATCAACACAAAAAATCCAAAGCTGTGGTATTCGCACCGGTTCAAAAGGTGGTCTGTCGTGGTTTGGAAATACACCTAGGGCCCGAAAAAATTGAGGTTGTCAAAAAAGTTTAATTATTAGGAGTAATTTTAATGAAAATCCTAATTGGGACGAACACGTTAATAAAGTAACTAGAAATATAGCTAGGACGTGTGATACACTTTCTAAACTTCGACAGATGCTTCCAGCAAACATTAGACTTTTAGTCTATAATAGGTTGTTTTCATCTCACATAAACTATTGTAGTCTAGTGTGGGCAGAGACATCTAAAAAAATCTGAGCAAAATATTTTTACTGCAGAGAAAAACGATTTGTCATATTGCAAACGTACCATACGACGCACAAACAAGTGATTTATTCAGAGAATATAACATTTTACCGATCGATCACATACACAGCTTTAACCTTATTATGAAATAGAAACAAAGCTTGCTATCAAACAACGCCAGTTTTCTTAAACTCATAACCTCAGGAAAACTACATGATCCCATTATGACATTCGGAAAAGGCCTTCCTGGTTCGTTCCTTATTCGCGAAGTAATCGTGGTTTGAGAAGATATCAACACTGTATTCCTGCGTGTTTTAACATGTAGGAAAATAAAAACAACGCCGTCTTTGATACACATTAAAAACAACTTAAGAAGGTTCTCATCCATAATGGTGGCATGTAGTTTAGCTCACTGTCCGGCTAAAATACTATATGTATTTACCCTATAATAAGGCTCGTGTGTAAGATGGCATCCTAAGATATTTTCTTTCTTTGCCATTATTTCTTTGCTTTTTACGAGTAAAACATGTAACATTTCACTCGTCAGTGTATCCCTTGTACATCAAAACTTGTGCTTTTCGCATACCCATTGTTGTAAACGTTTTATCATCATTCTGTAACACTTTGTTAGCCATTTAGCAACGTGTGCATTGTTTCATGATCGACCGTACGCTGTTTTCTTGTCTTATTTGTAATGTTTCTCTCTTTGTGGTTTGCTTATTTTATGTAAACCTGAAACTGATGTAATTTTATGCCTTTTATTTTTCTTCCCTAATTTCTTGAAGTTTGAAGTTCGACGTCAAATTGCTTTTTCATGTTTGTGCTCTGCGGATTTGTAATGCCAAGTGAAAAGGGGTAGGAGCCTCGTCAAGCTGCTAACATACTAGCTTTTTGCTCTTATCCTTGCGTTCTTTTTCAGCAACTCTGTGAAGAAAATGCTCAATGAAACTGAAAACTGACGTTTGGCCCAATCTTGCCACGAATTACATAGCACTATACGTTGTCGCGAACATCGACTTCGCGACGACGTAGCGGGGCTCATGTTCGACGACAGTGTTCCTCTTGGTTGAACTGTCGGTGTTGCGTGTGTTGAAAACATTGGACTTTTGGTAATGAATGGTAACATTCTAGATCTGCTATAAAGAAATGGTGCACTATATACGCGAAACTTTGATCCCCGCCCTCGGTTATGGATCTTGGGAGCCTGATTTTTCACTAGGATTTAGTACTCACTAAATCCCACGTTGTCTGAGTTGTTAGGTGATCACAAACTAATGCTTTCCCAGATATTAGATGCAGACGATGCTTAAAAGGGTACTGACAAGAAAACTCTCAGGTGTTGTTTTTTATGCGTGGCTGAAAGGCCGAGCCCCCAAGATGTTTGAGGATTCATTGGTTCGCGTGAGTTCACTGCCAAAACAATTCAATGAATGATACAGAAAGAAAGTTAAGAAAGAGAGAAGATAGGAACTTATAAGTAAACAAAACAAGCAAGACAGAAAGAAAAACAAAGGAATGAAAAATATAAATAAAGACAGAATGGAAGAAAGACAAATAGAATGGAGTGACGCAAAGACAAAAGAAGGGTCTAGTGGTTAAGGTACTCGGCTGCTGACCTGCAGGTCACGGAATCGAATCCTGGCTACGGCGGCTGCCT
Organism: Rhipicephalus annulatus; assembly: GCA_013436015.1. Classification (NCBI taxonomy): domain Eukaryota; kingdom Metazoa; phylum Arthropoda; class Arachnida; order Ixodida; family Ixodidae; genus Rhipicephalus; species Rhipicephalus annulatus. The sequence goes on along the minus strand of WOVY01001376.1, from coordinate 70,872 downwards.
TTTCAATGGAAGTAAAATGCTGTAGGTCCGTGTGCTGATATTTGAGAGCACGTTAATGAACCCCAGATGGTCGAAATTTTCGGCGTCTTCCACTACGGCGTCTCTTACTCATATTGTGGTTTGCGAACGCTAAATCTCACATGCAATTTATCAGCTAAAGAAAGAAATAAAGGTAGGAAGGAGAGACACAAACACAAATAAAGGAACACCTTCATAGTGTTAAAGCACAAAAATAATATTTGATGTTTCAAGTGACTCTAAATGAAAAGCAAAAAAGGCACAACGTCCACAGATAAAGAATTGTCTTGCGCGAGTCCCCTCTCCACTTCTCTCTTACGCGAGGAGTGGGAGGTTATTCTGCCGCCTTCCTCAGATGGGGCTAACGACTCAAGCGCGCAGGCTCTAATGACAAGTCGTGTCAGTCGCTCTTCGGTTGACGTCACTGGGAAAGAGAGATCGAGAAGAGACAGCCAAAAACGCTGATGCCGGAGATTTCTGACGGAAACTGAAGCCGAATGAAGGCCGGCCTTTTTTATTTTCTGATGTGCCCGCCCGCTGCCACTAAAACCAATCGCACAATTTGCTTAACAATTTTTCATTTTTTTAAATCTCCACCTCTAATGAAACGGGTCTCCCGAAAGCGTTACGAATTTTGATTTTTTTACAGATATTAGTGAAATTTTCTTGTATTATTTTTCGATTATAGAAAGGCCGGAATCAATGTTTGGCAATGATGATTCTTTGGGCGTGATAAGTTATTCCAATTATTCAACGTAAAGTGTCTAAAACGTCCGACGTTGCATAAAAAGTAATATAAGTCTCCTTTTTCTTGTTGCTTTATTCATAAATGCGTTCGAAAAGATTGAAATAATTCATAAAACTTGCTATATGTCACTTCCCTCCAAAATTCAGCGCAAAATTGTTGTTTTCCTAATGGCTTTAATATAATAGATCATTTTAAACGCAACTGCTACTGTTCCGCTACAGAAAGTGCACATAATCACTAGAAAGCAAGATAGAAAAAAATGCCGGAGAAATCTTGTGCTGTGTTTGTATGCCAAGTTAATTTTTCGAAAAGTCTTAAGTCTTTAAAAGTCTAAGTTCAATTTGAATTAGCATAATTGGGGCTGTTGGCCATGGTTGGGGAACGTCAATCAATCGCAGCCACTTCAATGAGAAGAAATAACGAGTGAAATCGGCCCTGCGAACATCGCAGGCTCAATTGCTTCTGTTTTAGTGCATATGAATGCGTAGACACACCTACAGGAATCGGAATAACAGAGGATGCCGCAAGAATAAATATATGAATGAAAAAAGGTACACTATCTATCTATCTATCTATCTATCTATCTATCTATCTATCTATCTATCTATCTATCTATCTATCTATCTATCTATCTATCTATCTATCTATCTATCTATTTATCTATTTATCTATCTATTTATCTATTTATCTATCTATCTATCTATCTATCTATTTATCTATCTATCTATCTATTTATCTATCTATCTATCTATCTATCTATCTATCTATTTATCTAATAGTTAATAATAGGTAATAATAGGTAATAATAGGTAATAATAGTTAGACAAAAAGAAAGAGTACTAGAGGAAAGGTACATAGTCTACACGCACATTCATTGTGCTGTTTTTCAAAATTTTAATTGCTGCTCTCAAATTGAACGTTAAAAGGACCTTGATAGCTGAGCATTCTTGAGCATTGAGTGATAGATAGATAGATAGATAGATAGATAGATATATAGATAGATAGATAGATAGATAGATAGATAGATTTGACAAGTGAGCAACACCTTAGGCGATCTCCGCTAGAATTCCGGGAATTCCCGGAAAAAGATCATTCCTTTTATGTCCCACCTATCGATATCCCATTGGCAGCGAAGCCAGTGAGGAAGTGCCGGAGAGAGAGTGGAGTGGCGGAAGCGATAGAGCAGGTCCTCTGTTTGATTGTTGCTGCTTTAAATTTTGCTTAGATTATATAATCTCTCGTAATCTTTGTTTTTCTTTATACTTTTACTTGTGTATTTGAACTTGTCTGACTAAAGAAGGAAAGAAGAAGAACCACATGTGCACGTCAGCGTTTATCTTTTGTGCCTTGACATTCACTTGCTTTCTCGATTGAGTACGTGTGCAGTTTTACGTATAGGTGAGCTAGGAAGAAAAATGGGGTCGGTGTTGAAAAGAAGGGCAAAGATGAAAGGGCCTTCCATGCGATAGATGATTCACTCTGCGCAAGGCTTTATGCCGCTTGTTTGCATGTGTGTTAAAAGCACAAAGAAATAAATCCAGGTAGATAGATAGATAGATAGATAGATAGATAGATAGATAGATAGATAGATAGATAGATAGATAGATAGAAACGTCTTTACAATCGCGAGAAAGAAAGGTATTATGGGAATATCTTGAAATAAATATCAATGTTGTTTTGTCATACGCAGAGAAAAAGTACTTAGCTCGTGCCCATAGTTCTTTTTCTTTATTGTAATGATGGGGTAACGAATGACTGCACAGAATTGTGGCACCGAGTGATGCATGCTCAAATGAGACAGTTTCGTCAGCTTTTTCTGAAAGGTGAATTGCATCGTCCTCCCTTCCTCCTTCCTAACATCCGTGAAAGACGGAAACAGGCACAGATTGGTGAAGACTATATGTTGTTGTATCTTTTTGTTTTTGTTTACCAGAAACGATTTAGCCAAGCAATTATAAGTATGCGTGAGCGCCATGCCCTTTCAAGCAGCCACTGTACTGCTATTTGAATGGTTTCATGCAAGTCGCTGACACACCGCGTACAACTCGTTAAGCTGTGTGGACGTTAGAGCGAAACTGCTTGAAAACAACGGCTCCCTGATGCGTAATTGTTGGTTTTTGTTTTGTTCAAACGAAACATAAAGTTGAAGTACGCCGTAAATTGCTGTCCTTGTACTTGTCGCGAAGGCTGTTACGAGAGAACTGAGAGGAAAACATAAAAAATTATGGGCCATATCCCCGAAGGGAAGTATGATGAGATGCGAAGCAGCAGCGGTGCACACGCCGTTAACCCGGCTGAAATGGGCGTCGACGTGGGTGCTGGAAGAACGGTTTGAAACGAAACTGGATGTAGCCTTTACTCGAGTAAACGTCTCTCTGAAACGCAAAAACACGGGAGGTGGGTCAGATTTTGTGTAAGTTTCATTGCAGATAAACGAGACGAAAGAGTGTTTCCACTCGACGAGCTGCGGAGCATTGCGGGCGGTGGAGAAGGTGATGTGAGAGAGAGGTGTGTTGTTAGCGGGCCCAGGAGCAACAGTGTATTGGGAGAAATTGGCAGCTGCTGTGGTGAGGCTGATGGTGACGTCAACGCGCTGCTGTGACTTGACCTACTTGGCATCGTTCCAACAACTGCTGCGGGCGGAACGCGGTGCGGCGCGTTGGCACGGAGACACGGATGAACAGCGTTACGCAGGCTAGTTAAACAGCTGCTTCGCATAAAAAAAAGAAGTCAGAAAGCACATTTTTTAAGATATACAAGTTTCCCCAATGTTGAATTGTTTTTTTTTTTCGATTAGCGCAGCTGTTCTTTATCGAGACGTTCATTCCCGGGATCCATGGTAACGTAGCTGCGAATCTTAAATGGCCACGTTCTCCACAATTGCGGAAGTAAATCTCACTACTCAGCTCTATTCAAATGAAAATGGTGGCAGTCAATTTGACAACAAACTGGTTTGTGCCAGATAAATCCATGCGGCGTAATAGCCTATGCACAAATGTGAATGTGCTACCAAAGGTGAGTGAATCCCACTACACACAACTTCCCCTCAAAAAGAAGAAGGCGACTGTTTGCCCAACTAATTGCGGGCGGGTTATCGTAGCCGCACCGCTGTCACGTGATACTTTAAGGTTATAAAAGTTTATGTATGTTTGTGTTTATTTGAAAATACCTTACAGGCCTCTGTTGAGGCATAGAGTAAGGGGGGTGGTACAAAATGTGAACTTTCAGTATCTTTCACAAAATACAAATACAGAAACCTACTTAATGAACCGAATGACAGAGCAGTGAAATAGAAAGTATTCACGGCAGTAATGGCTAAAAGTAATCGCAACACTAGCCAAGATAAAAGATATAACATGGCAACAACCACTGAGGGCATTGTCTATAAAGTATATAAGTCAATAAAACTTCAGTATTGTAGTTCATAGCTACACTACCACCAGAAAGCCTGGCAAAAAAGTGTTTTGTAAAGCACATTCATAGAACACACGTAAAAGTAAAGGGAAGGCCGCCAACTTCACTTTTCATCACTGCCGGCAGAGTGGAGCTGGTTATTACTTTCCGAAGTTGAGCCCTATTGCTCGACCTTTTTATGTGAGAACTAGACTTAGCCTAGAAAAGTGGCTCATAGCTGGTTTCAGCAAGTTAAGCTCTTCGTATCTTTTTGTTATTTTCTGGAAAATAAAACTGATTAGATTTTATTCGATGTACTTTTCTTGCGGCAGTGGTGCCCGATAACCTAAAGCGGCAGCCTTTCTTTTCTTTTTCCAGTCAGCAGATAAATTTCAGCCACCTATTCGTCTTTCTCCGTGATGTTTCTGTCCACAGTTTTTTTTTGGAAAATCACAACTGCAGGGACAAAGCACAGGAAATATTGACTTCACACTTTTCTTGCATACATGACGTGCATGCGACCATCCACTAATAAACCAAGATCAGGGACGGCAGGAACCCTTAAAAAGATAAAAAAATCCTATACAGATAATAAGGAATGTCTCCCAAGATGAAGTCGTAATTGGTTAATGATTGATATGTGGTGTTTAACGTCCCAAAGTCACAGTATGAATATGAGAACGCCGTAGTGGAAGGCTTCAGAAATTCCGACCACCTGGGATTCTTTAACGTGCACCCATATCTGAGCACTCTGGAGAACAGCAATTTCGCGTTCATTGAAAATGCAGCCGCCGCCATCACCGAGATTCGATCCCACAACCTACGGTTCAGCAGCCGAGTACCTTAGCCGCTATATACCCCCGCGGCCGGGCAAGACGTAAGCAAAAAGAAGAGAAAGAAGTGAAGGAAGACGTAAAGGCACTGGCGCACTTCTTGGTATGGCCAGAATTTCTTGAAGCTAAGAAAAGCTTTAGCGGATCCATCACCAAAGCTGAAGAACCTTAGGCAGATGTACGTGGTATTTTGTCGTCTGCTCTGATCGTTTGGCGTATTTGCAGGGAGGAACCATGTATGAAAATATAAAAAAAATGAAACAAGGCATGGAGTGGGAGATGAAGAGAAAAATATAGAAGAAAGAATTCAAAGGAACCGATGTAAAGACAGAAAAAAAAGGAATAGGGGAATACTTCTTTGACGCTTGCCCTGAAGAGTATGAAGCTCTCTTAACCTTTTTTTTATTATATTCCTCCGGTAGGGGAAAAATGTTGCATGCCACAGTACCTATGCGTCCTTCCGTGTGGCAGATACGGGTGTGTGCTTGTCTACGGTTTCGAGACTAAAAGGATTCTCTTGTTTAGACTCACAGATTTTGGGGCGCTTTATATGCTCCATCATCCTGTTTTTATTTTTGCCAAAGCGACGTCAAAATAATGGCTGCCACCGTGAAGAAGACCTGTGTATATCCAGGGCTAAGGCATCCTCTGCTTGATTGATGACATGCACGGTGAATGCTTCCCGAGGTGATTCCGGTCGCGGAAGCGACCCTCATATATTTGCTTCCGGCACCTCCCCCCCTCCTCTCGCTTGTTCCTGGTCCTAGGTAGACGTTTGTTTCACAAGGGCGTAGCCAAAGAGTGGCACACCAGACCCATGCCTCTTTACCACCTCCACTAAACGTTTTTTAGCCACGGGATAGAGAGCAAGAAATGACCATTTCAGAGGTGTGCCCTTACCGAAACAAAGAAGGTGCTCCTTCCCCCTTTTCCAAAATGTTTTCCGCGTACGTCCCTGCAGTTTGAAAGAACTGTGCCTTTGTTTTTTGACCGACGTCGCTGTTCTTGTAAGACAGGTCATGCGATGATTGCGTGATGGTGCAATGGCCTAGTTGTTCTTGTGGCCCGTAGTATTGCCACATGTGGGACTTCCTTCATGTCCGCCATGGCGGGTCAGTGACTATGGTGCCCTGCTGCTGACCAGAAGCCCACTGGTTCGATCCTGGCAGTCACTTTTCGGCGGATCGAAAGCGGTTGAGGCCCGTGTACTGTGCGATGTCAGCGGAAGGTAAAGAACACCGGACAGTCAAAAATTCGAGACCCCTTCCTCTAAGGCGTCTCTCATAATCATACCAAGGTATGGAGACGCCAAATCACGGATGGTATTATTACTGCTTTCTTTCTATTTTTGTGTTACCGCCAGAATACACGTGCGACTGTTGTCTTGCGCAAACATCGCCGGAATGAGTGGAAACCATCTTGACATCTCAGAACCTTGTGAAGAGATTACGCGACCAGCGCCAACATTAGAGTCTGTTCTGAAACTAACGCAAAGCATAGCGATGACGGTGAAATCTTTGGTGGCCCATGTATTAAAAACAGACGCGCTGGGCTGCTTCTCAGGTTTTTCGTCAGCCCAGACGCTCTGTTCGCCTATATCAGTGCACAGCATGCATAACTCGCGGAAGCCATGACTTTCAGTTTCAAGGCCACAAGTTCGGCAAAAGAAGGAGCTTCATCTTGGACTCGCCGATTGCTGCCTTCGTCAATGTTACGACCCCGTGACACTATATCGCACCAGTATGAACCAGCTTGTCTATTCTGTTGCCTGTAATGTTAACTTGAAAACGTGATCGTGGAAAGGTTTGTCTTTCAAGGTGGTGGCCTTAGATGCCCCAGGAAATGCGAAAAGCGATCGTCAGCGCCGCCGTCAAGAGGAACGTTAGAAAAAAAAAGGCGCCATGACGCGACATATGACGTCACCATGACGTGAGATTGCCAAACATTTTAATGTCACACCACGTGACGATGTCATCATATGACATCATTGTTTCCTCAAAGGTGGACTAACACCGAAAAGACTGCAAAACCACGCGAGGAGCAGCAAGCTTCCAGTTCCCATGATCCCGGTGGCAGTGATAATGTACGTTGGCAGCAGAAAGCTTTAATTTCGGAGGGTGGTGGAGGTTTGGAGGAGTGTAATGAGATGCACAGTTGACGAAGAATAAAAAAATTGGCTTTCACCTTCGAGTAGTCTTGCGCAAGTGAACCAAGAATCACGTGACTTTCTTGTTTCTACTGTCCTGAATTTCTGGGGATGTTTCACAATAGGATGATTGCAAAGCTTCCCGCTATATATTTTTTGTCAGTTTTCATTTCGTTGCCAGCGTTATTGCGATAAAGTTTCACTCACTTATTTGCGTCAGATACCCTAGTCAGACAGCTTTGCCTCTCCACTTGCCGAAATCTTAATATCTTCATTCAATCTGTCTTTGTCCTGAAGGCACAAAGGGAGCTTTCAAGTCACAAATGAAACTCATTTTCGTAGTATTCCTCATGCACGGTAGCAAATAACTGAGTATTTTGATGTCTAGTTCCCGTGTCGGAAGTTTACAGAAACGGCTAAAGGGGAAGAAAAGGGCATTTCGTTTGACGTGGCTGTGCATGACAAGGATTGAGACATTTGCACCAGTATAGCTCGACTTACTTTTGCTCGTTTACCCATCTTGGAACAGATCGATAGAACTCGCAGTGCTGATATTTTGTTCACCTTCGCAGGGCGCATGAGAACTGCTCATAAGGTAAAAGAAAGAAGTTCAACGTATGCAGATTTGGGCATTTTTTCCACGAGATTCCATTCCGTTAAGATTAAGCGCCATCGTTGATGTTATTTTCTAGAGTATTACGGGGCCAGACTTCTACAGAATCATGAGGTAGGGCTTTAGTTGGCGAGTATCGAACGATTCGCTTCGATTCACTGCATATGGTGGCAAGAGGAATAACATAACCCAACACTACAGGAAAATATGGCCCAGCACTAGTCTAAAGTTGGTGACTCTGGCCAGGGCTGGTACTGCGACACCAAGAGCACGTCACACCTCACCTAAAGCCCGTAACGGCTTCATATTTTAGTGAAAGTAAAACTGAGTCTTCTAGGCTGTGTCTCTAAACTTCATTAATGGTGTCGCGATGCAATCGTAGCCCTACTCTCGCGGATGTGACGTCGCGACAGCTGATCTATTACGGGGAGGCGTCACGCCTGCTCTCGCTTTAAGCCTCGCCGCTGTGGTACCTCGTGACCAGACGCAGGTTTAACGACGGCTCCGTCGACATTTCATCGCTGTCTTGTTATAAATAGAGCACCAGCTGACCTGGCTGGACCGCCTGTGCGCGTGCCTCAGCGTAATTGAGAGGCTGTATGCAATCGTCACACCGATACAGCTAAATGACAGACTGTGCAATTTCAGGCAAGTATAAAGATGCATATTGGAAATTAATACCAAAAGAAGGACAGCATATGAGGTTGAAAAAGGTTGCCAAGCGAGCAAACGTGCGAATATTGAAGCGAGGCCGTCCATCAGCAACACCGTGCATAGAGAAGGAGAGGCCTAACTTTAATCAACACTGCCAGTATAGCCTTTGGAAAACCAAGTTTTTTTATTTTTATTTTTTAACGGGATCGAATTCCGGCTGCAGCGGCTGCATTTCCGATGAGAGGCGGAATTGTTGTAGGCCCGTGTTCTCATATTTGGGTGCACGTCAAAGAACCCCACGTGGCCCAAATTTCCGGGGCCCTTCACTACGGCGTTTTTCTTAATCATATAGTGGTTTTGGGCCGTTAATCTCCACATTCTAATCAATGCTAAAGAAACCAGTATGCTTATAAAATTCTTACACTGTCGTAGACGTAAGGAATGCCGCAAAGCCGGGTATCATCGTCACCTTCATTGTCAACATGATACCAGTGGTGTTCATGTTCTTTTGGGTGGCCTGTTTTGGCTCTCATCCTTCTAAAACTTCCTTCCGTTTCCTAAACCTTTTGTACTGTGGTGTGTACAAAGTACAAAAGATAGTTCATGCTTTTTTTGCTCATTCAAAGAATATCTCATCTCTTTCTCCAGTGTTAGTACTTTCGTGTGAAGGCATGTATTACCAAGAACAATTTCTTGCAGCAAATTCTACCAGCATTCGTTCCCAGGCATTCCCAAAAATCTACTCCGCAAATGCTTATTTCCTCAACCTATTTTTTCCTACCTAGCGCGAAGTAGCCATTTTCGAGGATGCCTTTCAACTTTTTAGATTGCTCGTTTAACATCATTTTAGGACTGACTTAATCATTATCGTGATTGCGCTTTGGAAATTCGGCTTGTTCTGCCTTTAGTGCACATATCTTCAACTTGACTTGACTGTGCTTGCGCTGCCTTTTTGTTAGACCTGCGAAAAATTTTCATCATGGCGGTTTATTTTGGCAAAGAAGCTAGGACAATTTGCCGGCATAGCAAAGGAGAATGAGCACGTAATTTCACTTACTAAAACAAATGCTTTCATAGGGCAGCAAGCGTAGCCGTCGACCAACCTTACTGCTCGCAGAGCAAGAGCGGTGGAACTAATACAACTGAAAATATGAAACTTCTCACACCACATTTATTTTTAAACATACTTTAGAGCGTCAAGTTAAAAAAAAAACCTCCAGTCGGTAAGTCACACAACAGCCTTAGGAGACATTCTATTGCGAGCATATAAGTTCTACATTTTAGAATGAAAAATTGGCAATATTCGTTCAAACATCAGATTATTTAGAAAGTTTGCGTGCATTCATTCAGGATACTATGAATAAAAGATGTCTAATGCTTCATATTTCAAACTTTGCATAGCTTCACGAATACAATTTATTATACATCAACATTTCGCAGCTTCTTTGTGATAGTGAGAATGATTATTATTTTTTTTCATAACAGGCACCTCACCTGCCAAACTGTATATTTTCTTGCAAAATAATCTTGCGGGGTCTTTTATGCATACGCCTAAGACGTTGTTCTATTCCGCCGTACTTTACCCCTAATCTGTGGAGGGGATTGGCTGAGTAGAAAGGGAATTTTCTCGATACTTCATTGCATTGTGTCATTCCTAGGTGCACTATTTATTGAATCGATGCTTTGAAGTGCCCAATTCCAACAACGAATTATCCAATACACACACAGTTTTGAAGGTATTTTCTTAGTCGCAGTGACATATTCCTTAACTAAAAAAACATCTCTCTGCCTGTATCCCAGGGTAGAGTCCTCAAAAGAAAGAAGAACAAGTTCTCATGAATTCAGGCCCAGTTTTCAAAGAATTCGTACTAGTATGTTGTGCCCAAATAAATGGAATCGGCGACAAAATAATAAAAAAGTACCAATTGTTGTCTCCTGAATACAGAAAAGGCATGCAGAGGAATTGACTAAACCTGATCTCTGCAAGTAAATCCGAAGGTGAAAGCCATTTCTTCTCTCTTAATCGGAGTAGACTGTTCGTTATGCAGCTCTAATGGTATAAGGATGCCTCTGAGATCACCTACCGTTGACCATAAGGTGGTGCCATGTGACGACGCCAACATGTGATTTGTAAGGGACATTAGGAATTCGCAGGGGAACCAGACCTATGAGCGACGTCGTGGTAATGCATGTTGTACGATGTTGCTTCGCCTTTGAGATTTGTCCACCCTTCACCAATCGGCAATACCATGAATTGGCGTCTCCACGTGATGTGTTAGTGACGTCAACAATATGTGAGAAATCCTACATAATCTGAACAGATAACTACGCATTGTACGTGCTGGCGCACTGCCTCTGGGTTCAGCCAAGTTGATCAAGTACCGGTGTCATGTGAAGCTTTATAATATAGCATTGTATGGGGACGTCAAAATGACATCACACACCTGGACTCTACGTGACGGTATAATCACATCATCAAAAACCTACTTTCACCACGTGGCATTTTCGACTGTTTTTAGGGTTGAGTCAACTCTGTTAGCCATTTTAGAATTATCAGGATAATCTGAAAAAAAAAGAAGTTAGGGGATTTTTTTTCGGAACTGCTAGTTTACTCTGTTAGGCACAGCCAAATGAGTGCGGCAGACAGCAAAGTGAGAGAGAGCACAGGAGACCTGATTCGTGGCTTTTAATTGTGGCCTGGTAATTACAAGACATTGAAATGAGCTGAATTGCCCGAAAGAGGCACCTTCCGTCAATGGGATCTGAACGCACATCCTTCAAATTACGTGTACCTAAGGCTTTTCGCCTCCATAATCAAGGGACATGTACGCTATGAAGCGAGACAAAAGTAAACCATGAGTGCAGGAGACCGAAGATGGTTTTTTGAGCGCCACGAGGGATGCGAGTCGCGGCTTTAGTCATGGTGTAGTCTGAGTTTTTTTCGTCTTAATATAGCGAGCTTGGAGAGCGCCATTTTTCGCGGGCTTCTTCTTCATAGAGTCACGTCTTCTACGTTGTCCTATTTTTCTGTTTTACTTTTTATCGTCTCCTCGCATGACTAAAATTAAATCCATCAGCGACAAAGACGGAGAAACGAAAGCACAAATTGTGCTGGCTAGTCGTTCGTGTCACAAGTGCGCAACTTGTGTCCCCGCGAGTCAGACAGGAGGCTCGGGAAGGATCGAGGGGAGGGGCTTTTCTTTATTAAAATCATAAATATGGGAAGTTAGTTTACATGTGCTGTCATTGTCCCATCACCTTCCCTTACTTCCTCTGCTGACCCGCAGTTCGCGAGATTGAATCCCGGCTGCGGCGGCTGCATTTCCGACGGAGGCGGAAGTGTTGTAGGCCCGCGTGCTCAGATTTGAGTGCACGTGAAAGAACCCCAGGTAATCGAAATTTTTGCAGCCCTCCACTACGGCGTCTCTCGTAATCATATGGTGGTTTTGGAACGTTAAACCCCACATATCAAATCAATCTTACTTCCCAAGAAAAGAAAAAAATATGAGTAGCTTATAGCTCGGCTATGCCAGCATATATGTAGCATGAGTTACGGATGGTTGTATGAGTGAATGGGTGGATGACAAGATGGACCGATAGGCGGACGGTCGGGCGGAGCGACCTCGCACGAGTCAAGTGCCAGTCTACTAGTGACACGTCATTCCAGGAGCATCCAGTCTTTCTGTGTCTTCCAGCCAGCTGTGTGACCTTGCTGCTCCTCGGGCATGCCCAGCCCGGCTCTCGATAAACAACGTGAACATGCTTATCCTCGGCCAGTCTAGGTTATGCTTCAAAACAGAAAGAGCAAGTGTTGCACTTCACTGTTTGTAGACGAATCTCTTTTTGCATGCATGAAAGCAACGCACCATGGGGAAATGTAATCCCGCATACACAGCCCTGACTATCTAGTGTATTTATCGTCGCTTGCCAAACAGAAAATGTAAACACATAGGTGCCGTCAAATAAACACACTGCGTACGTCGCCTTCATTACCTTGTCCCGTCTTGGCACGTTGTCTTCACTCCTTGTACGTGTTTCCGTTTTTGTCCAAATCTTCTCTTGTAATCTTTTCTGCGTCCTTCGGTCCTTTTGCGAGACTATAATGATGATGAAAGGAAATCAAGTGGCCACTTAAAGACAGCCATATACGTGTAACTAAAGAACCGCAAAGAAAGAGGCAGACCACTCTTTTTCAAGGCTGTAATTTTCTGTCCTCACAGTGACTTACTCTTGTTGTGCTAAGATACGTTTTATTTATTGTGGTGTGTAGGGAAATTAACTAGATGATATGTTGAGCACGAGTGTCTGGGGAAGCAAGGAGATCTACATAACAATGGAAATAAAGGGAGGTGTACAGCAAAAAGCTCATTATTTGAACTCGAAAAGGAGCATCAATCTGTTGGAATGAAGGGAATTTCGAATTAGCGGGTGGGTGCTGGAATAAGAGGACATGAGGCCCCAGGTCGTGTGCACAACCCGAAATAGGCACATATGCACTTGTTCTCGCAGACTGTAGGAGCCACTGCGCCATTGCGGCAGGTGACTTCGTAGATTGAGTTCATGGAGCTTTAAAGGCCAACAGAATTCTTTGATCAGTGAGGGATACGGAGAAAGAAAAACGGACATTTTTTATTTTGTAAGTCTGCCTCTAGACATAGTTATTTGTTATTCAAAAATACACATATAAGTTTGCTTCATGTATAAAGTCCACTAAGGAACGGTGGTGAGGTGCACGAATCCAGCTGTCAAAGTCGGGTGCTCAGCCACACCTGAAGCCTGTTGCACGGAAGTGACGACGACCAGTGCAGGCCCACAGTAAGCGTGAGGCAGTTACATCCTGTATTGGGGCGTCACAAAATGGCTACGATGTGCCATACGGTCCTCGGTACTTTTGCGTCCAAAGGGTGGTCGCGGAGGGGTAATTCTATCTATCTATCTATCTATCTATCTATCTATCTATCTATCTATCTATCTATCTATCTATCTATCTATCTATCTATCTATCTATCTCTATCTATCTCTATCTATCTATCTATCTATCTATCTATCTATCTATCTATATCTATCTATCTATCTATCTCTATCTATCTATCTATCTCTATATATCTATCTATCTATCTATCTCTATCTATCTATCTCTATCTATCTATCTCTATCTATCTATCTATCTATCTGTCTGTCTGTCTGTCTGTCTATCTATCTATCTATCTATCTATCTATCTATCTATCTATCTATCTATCTATCTATCTATCTATCTATCTATCTATCTATCTATCTATCTAATGCCTGAAGGCGATTATAGAGACAGTGATGCAATAGAAATTTAACGTAACGCGTGTGAGCGCTTGCTTCTGCTTGCGTGTACTCTGTACATTATCCGTAGTTGCTTTCCCAACTGCTTGCGGGAATATCCCTTGCCTAAGAAGAGCCAACAACTTTTGCGGCAAAGACAATTGAGCAGGACGTTTCGCGGTGTCCGTTGATCAGTGTAGTTCAGAGTGATATTTCATGAGTGGCTAGAGTACATCGTCCCAAATCCAGGCTATTATTACGACGGTAATCGTTGTGGAGAGCTCCGGAAGTAGACGGGCCTCCAGCCCTTCCGTTTTCACTGGTAGTGTGGGCGCCGCCGCCGGAAATCGATCACGCGACCGTAGAGTCAGCAGTCGAGTGCCATGAACCACCGTGGAGTGTTCAACGTACGAAGTGTTCCAGCTGTTCTCGCTCTGAGTAGCCATTTGTTTCCTACAGACTAGCGTTAAAGTATTGCGTTGCAAAGCAGTTTGATATAAAGGATTATTGGACTCAACTCAGTGTGATATAGCCATATTTCACTGTATACAAATAGTGTAGAGGACAGCGCTGAAAACACCAGTTTCAACATTCACACAAAGAGCCCATGCTGTACCCCCACATTGGTTCATTGCGCGCTGCAGTAGCCCTGGATGTGATAGCGAGAAATAAGTGATGAGAACAATACTTGAGAGCTGCTTCCACAGACATTAAAAGAGGCGTGAATGCTTGTGTGTATAATGCGTTTGCAAAATGTTAGCGGCACCATTTACCAGCGTTCACCGGTTTGTTATACGCAGCAATATTAATGGCACTGACAATATAGCTAAGAATGTCATTTACATAGCCCCGACAACTGTTTTGAATATTGTGTTCCAAGAAGCGGCATTAAGTGAAATAAATCTCTTGAACATAGCACCTGCGGTGAACTTGAAAACTAGGGGTGGGTGTAAGCAATGATTAGACATTGTAAGCAATGTAAGCAATTGTAAGCAATGATTAGACAATGAGGGGAGGACAAAAAAAAAAACAGGAGTGCCGGGAATAGCATCAGCGAAGGAGACCAAAACAGGGCAAAGAAAAAAATTGAAGAGATGAAGAAGGAATGGCAGAAAGAAAAAACACTGTGCGCGGAACACCGCAAGCGATCGACCGTAGTAACCGCCTTGTCCTACGTTTCATCCATCTTGAACGTAAGCACAAAGAAAAGAACCAGTCTTTTGACGGGCGAAGGAGAGGTTTGCTGTATGCGCTGGTTTTGAAATGCCTCAGAGAATTCCCGCAGTGTTTCCTAGACCGGGCTTTTCTGATTTTGGAGGTTCAGTTCAACAGGTGTGTTACATTTGTCTATTGAAGTATTTTATTGTGGCGTGAATGCATGTAGGCTTTATTTATTTATTCATTTATTCATTTGTTTTACTTATTCTTTTATCAGTTTATTTATGTGATGGTGATATATTTGTTTATCATACAACATAATACGTGCGATGAGTGATCATCATGGAGGGTTTCAGAGCGCGCTTGCACGAGAGAGAGAGAAACAACATTTATTTACGCATCCTGCGTGCGGGAAGTCACCGGCCACGCAGGGCGCGGGTATTCACTATCTGAAGACTATGGCCAATAGAGTCCTATAGTCCCAGGGCCTAGATCTTGAGGACGTTGTGCTCCGGCTAGGCGTTGGATAGTCGGGCTCCTACACTCCCGTAGTCCGGGGCGTCAGCTCCATTTCTCATCTGCTTTGCCAGGGCCTCCTCAAGCCCCTGGATGGCCCTTCGTTGCGTCGTTGAGTCTTCGGAGCGTATGCATGCTCCCACCTCTTCGGGATACGTGGCGTCCTCGCACTGCCCGTTCCCATTGTTCAAACCACTGTTACACCCGCCCCACAAGATGTGGCGGAGGGTGGCTAGTTCACGTTCGCACACGCTACACTCTGCATCCACAAACATGTCGGGGCGTACGTGCCGGGCCAATGCTGGCGTTAGCACGCATTCTGTTTGCAGTGGTCGGAGCTTCACTGCTGCCGCACGTGACAGTTCACGACTACGCAGGGATCCTGGTGGCATAAACAGAGGCCAGGAGAGCCTTTCCGCCGGCGCTTGCACGAAACGCATCCCTACCGACAGGCGGCAGCATTATCGAGCGGCCACCACGCGTTGAAATGCTCGCTTTAACTGTGCACCATTCTGTTCATGCATTTATTTTCGTCATTCAATAAGAGGAGTGACCTTATAGCGTTGTGATTGCTCTTATATAAATTCAGTGACTCGACTACCTTATGACACGCATTCCCGACAGAAGTTATATTAATAGACTACCGTTTTTGAGTAGTTGAATGCCTTGCATTGGTGTGGCTTTTCAAAGCAATCTTCTTAGGCTGAAACTTTGTGGAATTTTTTAACGGGGTTGTTTGAGATTTGCCCATTGAAGTCTACAGCTATGATTATAGAGGCTGTGTCTTCACGGGTAACTCAACCTACAAAGTTCGTTGCAAAGAAACTCTAGATATTGCGCTTGAATTTGAGCCAATTTATATGCTCAATTCATTTTTGCACCTCTCGGTTGAGACAACAGCAACAGTCACGGGTTTGTTCGAAGACGAATACGTGACTGATATGCGGAGTTTTACATCCCGAAACCACCATATGATTATGAGGGACGCCGTAGTTGAGGGCTCCGGAAATTTCGACCACCTGGGGTTCTTTAACGTGCACCCACATCTGAGCACACGGGCCTACAGCACTTTTGCCTCCTTCGAAAATGCAGCCGCCGCAGCCAGAATTTGATCCCGCGACCTGCGGGTCAGCAGTCGGGTACCTCTGCCACTAGACCACCGCGGCGAGGGAAAGGCGAATACCTTATAGATGTCTAATCAAGATCGAAATTTGACCGCCGTTGTCGGCGCCCCGCGTCTCCGGAGTAGGTGCCATCATTCTGGCAACTATACTACAACCCCGCGACGTGTGTTTGAGTTTCGCTGGTCCCTCCTGGCACAATTTTCACGTGTCTACTGATGTTTGTCCATGACCCTGTGTTTTTTATCACGTGAGCACAAACGCAAAAAACTATGTGCAACGATAGCCACATACAGCTTCGAAATAAGTAAATGAAATGGGGCACAGGAAGTGCGACATTAGATGCATAACACTAAAAAAGAAAAAAAAAACTTCAGCACTTATGTACGAAAAACGCGGGAAAACCTGCACACACTGTTTCAGTGCAAAACTAATGAAATGTGATCCGCAAAGTATAGCAGTCCATGTATAAACATATAACCCTATAGGAACAGTCAGCACATTATCACGAATGTAGTGTATATTTGAGCCTATGGCAAGAAAATACACCTTTCCTTTATGTGTGCAAAATGTGTACTTGCTTGTTTTGTTTTCACATGTATGAACCTAAGAGAAAAAGTGAAAAAAATGATTTTAAGAGGTTGTGAAAGAAAAAAAAAACGAATTGTTACGGGAGGTTTGTGTTCACGTACCAGTGTCAAGCATGAGAGAAGAGATTGGAAGCACAAAATTGAAAATGCCCTGATTCGTTAAACATACAGCCCCATGTCACCACCGCTTATCCCATATGTGTCCGCAAAAGGCGAAGGCGCATGCTGAAGGCGAAGGCTCACGCGAAGGCGCACGCTCAAAGGCGAAGCCGCAAGCTATTTAAGCGCACGCTGAAATGAAAACAAGGGAAAGAGGGCGACGAATGGTGCGTACATAAAAATGTATCATGGAAACAAAAGAAACTTGAAGGTGAAGAATGTAAATACCAACGAAGAACAACAACAATATATAAAAAAACATGCTGAAGAAAACGGGATCACAACAAGAAGTGCTCTTGACGCATTTCGCCGGCTTTCTTTGATGCGGTGCGAGCCAAAAGAAGAGCGTCGCAAAAGCTGTCAGCCTCTCCTTCCTGCAATGTTCAGTTATTTCCGTTCAGAGGGAACGAAGATCAAAACTGAAGTTATATGTTAATAATTCTTGCTTTTTTTTCTGCCACCCCTTTCGCCTTTCCTCGGCTTGAGCACAAGGACACCGTTGGAAGCAGGCCAACGAAATATAGCTAGAAGGATAGGGCGACGTGAACCAATTGTCCATCTCTGTCGCCCCAGGAAGTTCTCGCCACCTCTTGCCACCTCTCTTTGTTACGTCTGAGGTTTTTCCATTGGTTTGGTATTTTTTGCTATATAATGTGTTTTTTTTTTGCCATCGACTATATCTGGATCTGCACTGAAGTGAAAGAAAAGAAAATAATAGAATGCTACAAGTTTGTCCTCGAGGTCCCTGGAATTTGCAAGATATATTAGCCTGGCAGCTATCAACATGGAGCAAACTTTACTAAGCTATTTTTTGTGAGGCTGTTTTTTATTAACTTTCCGTATGAGTTAATTGGAGAAAGAAAAGTTGTTTTTTAAATACCCAATGAGCGTTGTATAATAGAATGATCACTTTCACGGGTAAAGCGCCAGCATTTGTTATTGCGTTTCACTTCATAGAGCAAAACGTAGTCCACGGTGCTGGGGCTTGACAGCTGACATAAAGTTCACGTCATCGAGTGCCGGACAGACTGCCTGCTTTAGAATGGGGGCGAAGCGTAGGATGCTCGTGCCTTCCAATATTATTATTATTATTATTATTATTATTATTATTATTATTATTATTATAGAGAGCTTGAGACAGTGTTGCGAGAAAGGTTCCGAGGTAGGAAATGAGCGACAAAATTATATGGCTACTGAACAGACGTAAATATTTGAAATCTGAAGTGATCCCCACCCACATCGTGAAGTTTTTCCCTTTCAAGCCTTTTGACACGAAATGCAGTCAACAATATCCTTAATCAATAGAGAGCGAGGAATCAGAGAATAAAGAGATGCATAAAGATCGATGTCCCGGTGATTGGCAAAAGTTAACAGAATCTGCCCATTTTCAGTGTGGCGGTTCGCCACCTGGGAAAGGGGATGGCATGCGAAAGGAGTAGACGATGAATAGAGGAACAAAAATTGTTGTCGTAAACGTTTTTTAAAAGTATAAGCGATGATAAACGAGTGAACATGAGAGATATAGAAAAATAAGTGCCTTGAAGGAGGAAGGTGCGAAAGGTGGTAAATGGATGTACAGAGGGACGTTCGTGCACAGAGGAGGATAGAGATGGAGAGATAGACTAAAAGAAGGAAAAATTCAGGCGCATATAGATATTTATAAATTAGGAGGGGTGATGGCGGGATGTTAAACTAGAGGGGGTTGTAGCTAAAGAAAGTGAACAACATAGATTAAAATGGTTAGATTGACAGAGAGAAAGACGTATAAAATAAGAAGAGTGATACATAAAGAGCAATGGTTACGTAGATGGTAAGATACAAATAGCTAGAAAAAGGAAGGCCTTGATAGAGACTGGTACAGATTAGAAAGAAAAGTGTAATAAAAGGCTGTGTAAGGTGGGATCAACAAAAAAAATGGAAGAGAAGGCCAGTTGAGAGAGAGGGAGATCGATGAACAGAGTGCTTCCGACTTCGCGTGAACAAGGGTGCCCCTCTGAGATTCGGCACAAAGCGTGGCCTCGATACCGTGTTTGCGATATTGTGCGGTGACATTCATTTACTTTCTGTTGTTCTGTCTTGAACACGCAACTATACCTCCTGGCCTCTGCGTAAGAGATCGCGCTATGTCTTGATTGCTTGGACGAACACTGGTTGTAGAGCTTGCGACGAGTTATACGTGGCGCGGAATGGCGAAGACGATAAGTTGCTTGGAGAGATAGATGGAGATGCGGTCCCCATCGGGTTCGTGCTGTGTTTGGCCCGGAAGGCGTCATAGACTCTACCCCATGCATCGCGAAGCGCTGGCTGTGCGAGCGATAGCGACACCTATGAGCAAATGAATATGAAAACTGAACTTCTTATCCGAAAAGAAATATAGAACTGTGCATGTTTCTCCTGGTTCGTAGAGTGCTTAGAAAAATGTGTTGAACGATTTCGAGTACTTCGTACTCAACTGTGGTAGAGCAGTGAGCGTTCCTATGAACAGGTACGTTGGTTCATATGGACAACAAGCACAAGCTACTAAAAGACGATGAACACGGAAGATGTATGCGCGAGTCCAACTCTGAATGTAAAGTGAAACGTTTATGGAAGGATTGGAAGTTCATGTGACCATGATGCGATTGTCTACACAATACAGATGAAGAACGCTCGAATCACATGATAGGTGTTTTTTTTTTGCGTCTGGAGTTAGAGCTTTTTTTAATGTTAGTGCTTTCGGACGATGAGTAGCCTCAAGTGCAGTAATGTTACGTAGTATCGTTCTGCTATTATCGTAAATTGTCATCTGAGCCATAAAACGCCTTTGCCAATTTGTCGCCTTTAGAATGCTTTGACCGATTTTGTGTTGGCGACTAGTGATTAATCTTTGACGACACCTAATGGAATGGAAACAGTTACACGCGTGTTCAATCAGTTTGTATACCAAGTACGAACTGTGAATGTGGAATATTTCGTGTTTATAAAAAGTAGAGTATAAACTGCACATTAATAATATTCTTAAATCTAAGGGAAAGAAATGCAGCATGCAAGACAATTAAGCATAATTCTCGCATCAATGCCAACCCATAAGGTGCTTGAAAAATTGTACAGTTGGTATAACATTTCTCTGGCACAGCTGTACAGTCTTGTGCTCCGCGCAAGCCAGCAAGTTCTATCTACACACCAAGACTTGTCCTACTTTTACATCTATATTGTGTTTATTTCGGTGTGGGGGACAATCTAGGGACATTCAGTAAAATGCAACAACGAAAATTGTCATATAAAAATCGCGCTGTATTCGATTTCAAGAACCAACACTAATTGTGACGCTGTCACAATAGAGATGTGAAATATCGGTGCAGTTTACAATAAGTAATGTGCCTAAGTTTCTGAAAAAAAAATCGAACAAATGCACAAATATAAGAATCCAGAATATTCGGCTACAAGATACAAATCAAGTGGAGTGCTGTTTTATTTGTAATTTGTATACCTTCCTATTATACATAAAAGCTCAGTTGTGAGATAACAAGCTCCAGTGAAAAAGAACGTGGCTAATATCTCTTTCCAGGAATCGATATAACATGAAAGCGAAAAGTGTCCTTAGAGGAAGTCGGGCATTTATTGTGGATTGTTTCACCACAAGCACGAAGGAATGAATGCGACTGCAACAGAAAACAGCAAGCAGCTTGAAACTCGCCACACTGGCCTCAAGCCGAAAGCATGCATGCATGAAAAGAGATACACAAGACAAGCGCAGATAACTAACTGTCACAGCTTGAAACTTACAGTACGCTGTTCGAACAGAAAGAAAGACGCACGAAATGAGCGCGCAAGTATACGCAAGAGGAGCGCGAACAGTTGCCACAATTACTACGTCTTCGTGTGTGAGCGGTGTGCTCCTTTTGTACAAGCTGCCATGGCCGCGAGCGAAGTGACCTTCGCGCTTTCTTCAACCAGCGTAACTTGAAAACTTGCGGTGAAAGCAAAAGGACATGAAGCACCCGAATCCCGAGAAAAGCGTGCGCGTTATTGACCGACCAAGCCAGGTAGCAGCACTCGCTTGAGACAAAGCGCGTGCATAGCAACGCTACACTGTAGCAACGCGCCGAGTGGCGCCAGGCGACGACTTTGTAACCGAGTGCTCCCGGTGCGAAATGCGTGCTTGCAGTGCCACTTTGCTACTAGTCACGAAAACGCTGTAAAGTTGCTCAGCTCTGAGGACCGCCTACAGTACATGCTTGCCGTCTGCATGCTTAGCAACGTATGCTCCATGGCCTGGTTGTTAACGCCACGGCTGCAGATTGAAAGGTCACTGGTTCCCCAGAAGTTTTGCTTTGGTTTTTTTCTTTACAACGTATAAGAATTTATTTTACAACGTCGCATTCGTGATGGAAGTACGACAGCAGAGCAGCGGTGGACCCAGGCATAAAACAATTTCGTGTTAACAGAGAAAACAAAAAAACATGCACATCGCTTGAAAAGAATGTGTATACATAAAAATGCCGATAAAAAGAAACAAGAAGGTAAGATTCAAAGTGGAACAACGATAGAAAACAAAGCGGCAATTTCGTACTTTCAACGCTGACAACGCTGCTCTCGATATCGTTAAAGCTCACCGGAGGGACCTCACTATGACTGAGGCATATAACGAAAAGAGCGCGGGCGTTAAGCGTATTAACGAGAGCAGCAGAACCCAAATACGTATGACTCGATGTTCGTGCACTTTCTCGCACGTTAATTAGCTTTCCCGTCTTTCTCACAGGTATATTTGTAGTTGGTCTCTATTTTGTTATTGCTGCACTTGACTCATGTCAAGCAAAATACTTTTGTTAAGGTAGCTCCATTATTTACGTTTATTTTTGTTCAATATATTCCAAAATTAACTGTCTGTGCGAGCCTGCGCAACAATAGGGAGTGCTCCAGTGCTGCTTTGGACATGCTTCCCCTTTACTCCGCACAAAGTACGCTGGAAACTCTTGCCCAATGCCGCAAAGACGGCCTCGTTTTCCCATTTTATTACCTTTATCGCAGCTAGAAGGTCTCCTTGCGTAATCAAAGAGCACCAGCTGGAACGTAGTTCTATTCGAGAGCAGTTGGCACTCGCCATTTATATCAGCTCTTTATCGCTACATTGTTTCGTTTATTATTCGTTTTTTCAGAAGTCACCTGTGGCCCCGGCTCACACCTCGGTGTTGTAGGTTACACTGCTTCGTTTTTGTTTAGTCATTGCGGAATCAGAGGAACTGAATGCGAGTGAACTAATGTAACGCAGTTAAGAAAGTAAAAGCAAAAAAAATGATAGCTTATCAACGGTCTCAATGATGATGAGTGGGGCGAAGCGTCCCTCAGTTCTTCCGCACTTCCGTTCGTCCGTTCTTTCTTACTTCCGTCCGTCCATGCATCCGTTCGTCCATTTATCCTTCCATGCGTCCATTCGTGCATTCTCCCATCCGTCCGTGCATCCGTCCAATCGACTGTCCGTCCGTACGTTTGTCCGTCTATTCGTCCATCCATTCGTTCGTACGTCCATGCAGCCGTCCGTCTGTCCATGCATGTGTCTGTTCGTTCATATGTTTGTCCATGCGTCCGTCCCTGCGTTCGTCTGTGCGCCCGTACGTCCGCGCGTCTGTACCTGCGTTCATCCGTGCATATGTCCGAGAGTCCGCCGGACAAACGGACGGCCGGACGGTCCATTTGTGCATCCGTACGGCCATTCGTTTATCCGTGCATTTGTCTGTTTGTGCGTCCATCCGTCTGTCCAGGCATCTATTCATCCGTTCATACGTCGGTAGGTCCGTCGGTCTGTCCGTCCATCTAGTAAACACTGCATGTACTGCCACCTCGCATATTTTCATCGTATTTTCTTCATATAGAAGTCGTGCCACCAGGTGGACATTCCAAAGAGTGAACGAGAGGTGGCTACTTTCTATTACGACGACAACAACAACTATTACTGCAACATACATCGCGGACGCACAAACCGTGGCATATGCAGCTTCACCCTTAAAACATTAAGGCATTAGTGAAAGAAAACACCGCACGGGTGGCTCCGGGTACACGAGATTCCTCGAATCTCTTACTACGGTGGTCATGGCACGAACACAGTGTGGAGCACGTGATAGCAGCACGCTAATAGAAATGGCTGCAATAATGCCCGAGGTGTCAGAAGCGCATGTTCAACGTTTCAGGTGGTTATCGAAGAAACACTGCGTGCGAACACGCCAGTGCCCGGTCTAAGTTAACGTTTCAACAGTGCGGCGATGTCAGCAGTCCACGGAAACCCAATGCTAGTTTCGAGTTGAAAGAACATGAAAGCTCGTATAGCAGTTGCAGGGCATCCTGAGATGCTGTTCAACGGAGTGAGGTTGATGTGAATGTTGGCATTATTGGCTTTCACAAGTTTTTACTTATAAAAATTCAATCGATTGATATGTGGGGTATAACGTCCCAAAACCACCTTATGAATAAGAAAAATTCATAACCCCTGTGAAGAAAATCCCTTTCGTTTATGTCTTTTCTCATTCGTTACTGTGTGAATTTTAAATCTTACGCAGCGCGGGAAGTGATGCATTTGCGTTCGTAGGGCTTGCCTCCACTTGTTTTTTTCGCAGAGCCATATTAGAAGGTGGATTGCACTCAGTTATCTCGCTCGATTGGCGTATAAACTACGGGAAAGATAAGGACAGCCAGTTGTGGTGGACAGAATAGGGAAGCCGCAGTGAGCTACGCCGAAAAAGTCAACCGTGCATTCGTCGAAGGTCGCTTATTCAGACGACACACGTTTTCCGCAGCTCTACGGTGTGCGAACCAGGGTTTTTTTTGTTCCGTAAAAATTTTGCAGCGTTTCCTAAAGGCAACGGGTGAAGAACTTGGTCCTATTATTTTAGATTTGTGGGGTTTAACGTCCCAAAACTACCTTATAATTATGAGAGACGCCGTAGTGGAGGGCTTCAGAAAATTTGACCACCTGGGGTTCTTTAACGTGCATCCAAATCTGAGTACACGGGCCTACAACATTTCCGCCTCCATCGGAAATGTAGCCGCCGCAGCCAGGATTTCAACCCACGATCTGCGGGTGAGCAGCCGAGTACCTTAGCCACTAGACCACTGCGGCGGGGCGTTGGTCCTATTATTTGATATGGTATTTTTTTTCGCATGACTATATGAGTAAACCCAGTTCTCTGCAAGTCTGACTGCACTGACTGAGCTGCAGTATCGCCTCACTAATTGGTGAAGACGGCAGCCAAGTTACTGTCGGGAAAATGCGTTTACTCAAAGGCTTAAGTTCGAGTTAACTCGCTACATAGTTTTAGTTTTTTTCCCTTTTGGTGCGTATGATGTCAAGTCATTATAGGCTGCTTTCTACTCATAAGATTCTCATAGCTCCGGTTTAAAAGTTTGCGAGTCTTTACTTCTATTGGTGTCACTCAAATACGCATGATGGCATAAATGCTCCTATAATTAATACAGAGAACGTCAATGAAGGCAACGTTTCGACAAGCGAACTTTTTTCGTCAAGGCAACCCTGTTTCCGTGACGAAGACAAGTCATTTTGCCGAAACACTGTTTACAGCGGCGTTCTTTCTCGAAAAACTTCTGATCGCTTCAAGCCTCTCCGGGCCTTCGAACTTTATTCTCGTTTTGTACTCAAGTTCTGTTATAAGAATATACGCACCGGCATGACAAACGTGATTCAGTCAAATACGACGTGTCCTATTCGCGATTGTTGAATATTTTCGCATTGGTTTGGATACTATGCGTTCCACATTTGCTCATTATGTCCGTATGTCAGTTGTCAGTTGAAGCGGCTTTTACAGATTCTCACTAAAACACTACATGCATGTCTGTTTTTTTATACAAAACGTTCAATAAAAAGTTCATTTTATTGCTGCCAATCGAGTTTTGTCATACTGACAAATCAGCTAGCTAAACTTTCGCCTCTTCAGAAAACCCGGACAAAATTAAAAAAAAAACGATTAAGAAAATTTCACTAAAGGCCGCTATACTAAAGCAGCCAGCGGACCTGCAAAAAGCCACGAGCGCATTCCGCTTACTTCCAAAGTGGCAAAGGAGGGTTTCAGCGTAACGCTCCTCCTCTCAATTTTTCGTCCTTGCCCTCTGTTTTGGGAACTCACCAGTGACGTCATGAAAAAAATTTTGTGCTCATGTAATAGTAGTCTACTCGACGACCGCCTGTGGTAAAAGCGGCTCTGCCGCTGCTGCCGAGAACGAATACATGCGAGGTGTAGGTAGTTTTCGCCCCCTGACGTCAGTGACAATGACACGCTATCTTTTTTTTTCGTATATCAAACCTCCCACAAGCGTGTTCTTAGGTTTTTTTTTTCCTTTTTCGGGAAGGTTGTTTCGTTTTACCTGCAGCATGAAAATGTCCACACTCGAAATCAACAAAGGTGCACACGTAACACTCTCGTGTAGCTCTTTTCGCTTCTATCAAATATTGCAGATAAGTACACCGACAGGTTGTCACTAGGGGCACTCGCATCATGCCGGCAACACAACTGTGATTGGATACGTCCTTAGCACGGCCAAACTGAATGCCAGACAATGCAGCCACCTTGAAGATGTAACTTTCACTTCTTCATGCTTGTGTGTATAGTCTGCGCAATAAAGCTGCTAAATGAATAGTGCTGCTCGCTGGCGTTGCAGCGCGAGCACTGCTCCTCGGCAAGAGCGAACGCGTTAGGCGGGCCCCATCGACCTTCTTCATGGCCCTTTGTCAATCAGCCTGATTTACGCATTCGTCAAAAGGCGATGTCAAGGCACGTTCTCTTGTGGTAGCAGGATGTTTACACTTATAATAAATGCACCATATAAAGTACCGGGACACCCTGTGGTGGAACAGCTGGTCGTCCTTTAATTTGATGTTCCAGTCTACGTTGATGTTCCCGACAAGTAGGAAAGGGTTGTTGTTACAGTCGTTTTCATTGTGCTCATCGCTAGGAGCTTGCCTGTCACTAACAAATCTTTACATGCAGCGCACACGGGGTGCTCACTGTGACCGTTGACGGCGGCAAACTCCCACAGTCGCACTGCGATGGCATTGGAGTGGGACTGCTCAATCATAATGTTGGAGTTTGTGGTCAAACTGTTATCGAAGCACAAGCGGTCGGAAACCCTACAGTTGTGGCCGAAACTTATCTAGACAGTCCCGCTCAAAGCGCGCATCGGGACCATCCCCTCTCATGTAGTGACCTCTTCCGGCGCTTGGTAGTCACTTCACGCTCCCTCACCACCCCTGAATCCGCTTGGCGACGATTCCGTGCCGCTTCGGCCTCGCAAACTCGTAGATTCAGGTGCGCTTGTCGACGTGCCCGTTTCGCCATAGGTGCGTGAGCCCTCGCCACGTCTGTATCGGTGGTTTGTTGTTGATGCCGCCTCTGGCATCTCGCTTCGGCTTTTCGAGTCCGAAGCTCTGGGTCAGCTTGAAAGCGAGCTCACGCTGCAGCTACTTTGCGAACTAGGGTCGCGGCGTCACGACGTTCGTTACTGTTCGTATTGAAGTACACTCAAGGACAGCTGCTCTTCTAGTGATCGCTCAAAGTACTAGCGGCGGCTACGGCGCCACACAGGAGAGGCCTCGTTGATAAGCTGCTTCACGCCTAAAAGAAGCAGCAGAGGTTGCTTGTTTATGGTGGCATGGTTGTCTAAATGAAAATGTACACATCAGTTGGCCGAAGTTGCAAGGCATCTATTGTCGCCTTAACCTTTGGCTTATCAGCACGTGTTACTACCAGAGACGCTCGGCGTGTCCTATGCCCGCCTTCTTGCATAATCTCACCAATCTCTCGTAATCTGTGGTTTTATGGCGTTTTTTTTTATAAGGTACGTCTAGTACGAGATAGTGGTGGCAATTTGGTAAAAACATTTTATTAAAAGACGCTGATTACACGAGATAGTGTTAGGAAGAACTTCTAGTGGAAGTGTTAATTTGCAGGAAAAGGCCAGGGGAGGGAGGCCAATGCACCCTGCCAACTCAAGCCTCTGATATGTCAAGACATGAGCTGGCGTATGATATTTAGTGCATTGAAGTACGTTAGAGTAGACGTGAGTATTAACATGAGCCGACACCAGACAGTTTTAATAATGCAGATGGGCAGATGGAACCAAAGGTCGGTTAAAAAATGACAACTCATTTAGGCTCATTTAAGAAACACCTTTATAACTTGGAGATCACTCGCACTCACACTCAAAAAACGCAGACTCATATTGACCTATCCTCAACAAAATAATATTACTCCCTCAAACTCACTCACGGCTCTATTATAAGCCGCTCCGGAATCATCCACCTTCGCTCTGCACAGGCATATCTCGCCAAGCCAGGGCGCATCGAGTGTCGGCGAGTGTGGTCTCGTGTGGCTCTTCACACAAGACAGCGTCGACCCGAAACATATTCCCAGGTGAAGTCTGAACAGACAGCACACGCTCGAGAAGCGCGGCAAGAAACTGTGCCAATTCCCGTGCACACCCTCAAGAAAACCGCAGTATATGAGCATTTCGTCGTCATTACGAATTGTAGCACCACAGGTAACATTCAGTCCTCAACCCATAGCGCGCACTTGCAATAACAATTATGGTGGCACCAGTTACAATAGCTCAACGGGAAAGCTGGGTGCCTGTTTTAAGCTCTGCCAGTGGTTTCACAGTAGTAGAGGAGCGTTTAACTCAGTGCTAGAGCTACGCCAAGCTCTAGATAAGAACGGCACTTTTTTAGTTCATGGTTTTGTTCAAATTCGTCGTTATTTCCTTTGATCTCTCAATATTTCACATTTACTTCCACGTTTTTGAAACTTGAAACGACACCAATCATGTAGTCTCTTTTTTTTCTTTTTTTGTGACGAACATCATCCAACAAAAAAGAAAACTGTAAAAAAGGCAAAAAAAATTGACTTGCGGTAATGTTTCAACCTAAAAGTCTGGTCTACATATCCGCTCGTATAGTGTAAGCACTTCTATGGTACACTTCAGTACACGCAACAATTTCGCCAGAATCTTTCCTCTTCCTTCATGTTTCGCTATAAGAACGCGCTCCTATGAACATACTTTCTCCCAGCTCACAGAGCTCCCATAATTAAGTGGACTCAGTAAATGTGGGACAATGAAAAGAAATTATGTGTTGCAGCGCCAGTAACTCGATCAACGAAAACCTTACGAAGGGAAGAAACCGAGTGGAGTTACGTGACGCATTAACTGTCCCAGGTACACCAACACCGACTACAGCGGGGAGAAAGAAGCGAAAAAGTGGCTGTAGCCTCGGAGAGGATTCGTGAATCGAAGGAAAGAAGAAAGACTCGGTGGGGAAGCGGGTTGAAAGAGCGACGCATTTGTAGGGAAAGAACAAGGGTGACCCCAAGCGGTAAAGACCGACAACTCTCCAAGCACGGCGCTGCTCGTGCTCTGATTGCCAACATAAATCTCGGCGCTTGTCTCCCTTTTTCTGCCTTCCTTGTTTTCTTATTCTGAACCTAGTTCTGCTGGCAACGGGAGCCTTACTATTCCTGCCCCCACAACACATCGGCCGTGCCTAGTTTGAGAGACTGCTGTCTTGACGGCAGTATTGTAGCCTTCGCGCTGCCGACCACCCCCTACTCACCGCAAGGCTGACCTCCCTCCCCATTTTCTTTGATTCTTTCTTTTACTCTCTTTCACTTTCTATATTCTCTCATTGTTCGGTGCCATCGGCGTGCAAGAGCACCTGACGATGAGCGAATGCTCGCTTTATAATCATGACAGCTTCAGTGCCCTTGGTTTCAGTATTAGTAGTTAAATATCGTGGTTTTGCTGTGTTTTTTTTAATATTGAGTCAAGAGGCTAATATTAAAGCTTTTGGCTTCTGATATAAATGAATGGTAAGAGAAAGGCGTGAAGCTTGGTGACATTTAGTGGAAGCTAGATTTCCCGTGTGTTGGCCTCCGTGCGAGAAGAAGATTGATTACCCTAAGGGAGGAGAGAGGTTTCTGGAAACTCATTTGTTGCGTTCGTGGAACGGCTGTCGGTATTTGGGCTGAGACAGAATCTTCCCACTCTCACGGGAGGCGTTCACAGTTCGTTGGAAATGCTCGCTTCAGTGATGAACAAAAAGAATAATTGCAAAAAGAAAAAGAAAGAAATGAATGGCCTGTGTTAAAGCACCGATTATTGGCTGAAATCAACCACACTTCAACTTATTGGCAATGAAAAGTGAAGTTGAATGTGCAACGGTTGAATGAAAGCAAATATAAGCAAAAATAATAAGAAAGCCTTCTTTTCGCAGCGTTTTTTTCGGATTATACATGAAATGTGACCGAACATAATGATAATCCAGATTGAACACGAGGGTTAAAGTGCGATACAGGATTCAGGAAAAGAAAAAATAAACAAAACAATCTCGAGCATCTTTTTAACTTAGTTTCACGTTTATAGGGCACAAAATAAAAACGACAAGTGGGGCAGGCACCGACATATATCGCTGTGTCGACGTCTCTCGTGTCATGTTTCTTTGGTGCGCTATGAACGCTGAAGTGAATGCTGAAAAAAATAAATAAATAATCGAGGGAACTCTATATACCAGTTCAACGTTGCTATACGTCGTGATTGTGCGTGCTACAGTTTGAATGACCCGCAGCAGCACATCGAACAAGTCAAGAGTGATGGAGGACTCACAATAAGCGCACTTCAGCGATGTATTGTGGCAGTGTATACGAATATTTTGCAATATCGCAATCCTTTAACGCCCCGCTTTGTGTCTATCTCGTTTGTCTGATATTGTTACGATGAGGCGTGTTTTTTGAAAAGCGAATGTCGAATGGTAGCCGCGCCGACACCAAGCTGCTTCCAAGACAGACCACTTCGTTCTCCTCTTCCTCACTTCACACTTTGCCGCTTCAGCGTAACACTCCCCCTTTCCCAGACGAAGCCCCCTGGGCGAGCATCAGTCACGAGGATGAAAGCGCTTTAAGCGGGCGACGTGAACAAGCTGCGTCTACCTAGAATGGTAGCGGCCAGATACGAGACGAGCGACTGAATATGCCACATCACTTAGGCAATCGACGACGACAAAAGGACCGGTGTAACAAGCCAGGAACTCCTGGTACAGACCCCGCTTGCGAAAGGGTGTCTATGGTCATAATTTTTCTCCTTTGTCGTACGACATTTTCTTGTGCCGTGAATCATAGGCGAACTTGGAGTGGTCTTGGGTTTCCAAAGTACGGAGCTCAGCTAGGCGACATGCTTCCTCCGCCCGGCAGAGAGACTGGGCAATGGAATAGTCCTCATGCGCTTGAAAAGGCAGAATGGTGTCAAAAAAGTGGCGGGGTGGTCTGACATAAAGAATATGAAATGAACTGTAGCCAGAGGTTCCATGCTTTGCCGTGTTATAAGCGTACGTGATGAATGGCAACATGTCATCCCAGTTCTTGTGCCAGGAGTCAACGTACATCAACAGAATGTTGGTAAACGTTCTGTTGGTGCGCTCGGCGAGTCCATTTGTCTGCGGTTGATATGGGGTCGATTGGCGAAACTGGCAAGGCCAGAGACGCAAGAGTTCTTCTACAACATCGGCTATAAATTGTCGACCACGATCACTCAATAATCCGAGGCGGTCCATGGCGCAATGTCACGAAAAAGAGGAAGAACCTGGATACATCGATGGCCATGGCTGTTGGTAGTGCTTTGGTTTCCACATAACATGTCATGTGGTCAACGCAGACTATGATCCAACGGTTGTTGTTCGATGAGCGCGGAAACGGACCGAGAAGATCCACTCCAACCATTTCGACAGGAGACGACAGTGACATCAAGGGGTGGAGGAGACCAACCAGAGTAGTATTTGGTCACTTGAATTGCTGCCATTTATCACAACTGGCCACATAATTTTCTGTATTGTGTCGCCTGATAGCCGGTAGAATTGAGCCTTCAGGAAGTGGTTCGTTTTGGCGAACACCAGGTGCCCCGCTTATGCGTCGTCGTGCATAGCATAGAGTTCATGCGTTCTCAAATTCTGGGGGACCACTAAAGGAAGGCGGGCACCACCAGCCGCTTAATTTATTTTGTAAAGTGAGCCATCTCAGACGATAAAGCCATGGCTACCTATCGGTTGAGCGGCTAAGTCAGAGAGATCATCCAAGCTGCGGTCATTGCGCTGTTCTTCCCGGAAGGTGGCGATGTCAGGAAAAGCAGTATCGTCGATGGAAGCTAGAAAATTGTCGAAATTGTCGGCGTCACATAGAGTGATTGGTAGGAGAAGCCTCGAGAGACAGTCAGCGTCTGCATGATGGCGACCACTCTTGTAGCATATTGTAAAGTTAAGTTCCGGCAAACGTAGCGCCCATCGCGCGAGGTGACCAGAAGGGTCACGGAGACCAACCAACCATCTTAGTGAATGGTGGTCAGTAACGATCGTGAACTGCCACCCGTATAGATATGGGCGGAACTTATGCACAGCAAAAACCACAGCGAGGCATTCTTGTTCAATAACGGTGTAATTCTTCTCGGCCTTGCTCAACGAACCACTGGCGTAGGCGATGACATGGTCGGTGTCATCGAAGCTCTGGATGAGCACGGCGCCGAGACCGATGCCACTCACGTCGGTGCGCACATCTGTCGTGGCAGGCGGGTCGAAATGATGCAGTATGGGTCCAGACGTGAGAAGGAATTTGAGTTCACGAAACGAGGCATCACACTTCGCTGTCCAGATGAAATCTTTATCTTCGCAAAGCAGTGAAGTCAATGGGTAGGCAGTATCAGCACACTTGGGCACAAATCGGCGGAAGTATGAACAGAGACCCAGAAATCTCCTTAGTTCACGTTGTGACTGCGGTTGTTTGAAACAGGTAACTGCAGCAACCTTCTGAGGGTCTTGGCGCACACCATATTTGTCTACAAGATGACCAAGTACAAGTGCTTCTCGCTAACCTAAATGACGTTTCTTGCCGTTCAGGGTAAGGGCAGCTTGTTCAAGGCATGTTAAAGCAACGTCAAGTCGATGGTGGTGTTCAGCAAAAGTGCGTCCAATATTTAAGATGTCGTCGAGGTAACATAAAGAAATCTCCCATTTGAGACCACGCAGTACCGTGTCCATAAACTTTTCAAGTGTCGCAGGGGCGTTGCACAAACCAAACGGCATGACGTTGAATTCAAACAAGCCATCTGGCGTGACAAAAGCGGTTTTTTCTTTGTCGGCGGAATACATAGGTACCTGCCAATGGCCCGATCAGAGGTCCACAGATGAGAAGTAAGATGCCGATTGAAGACAGTCGAAAACGTCGTCTATGCGGGGAAGCGGATACACATCCTTTATCGTCACCGCATTTAGACGCCGGTAGTCGACGCAAAACCTCCAGGACCCGTTTTTTTGCCTTCACGAGGATGACTGGTGCAGCCCAGGGGCTAGAAGAGTTTTCAATGACGCCCTTGGCCAACATGTCCTCCATCTATTCGGCAATCACCTTGCGCTCCAATGCAGACACACGGTATGGTTTCTGCCCTATGGGATGCGCGGACCCCGTGTCAATCTTGTGGCAAGCCCGCGTATTGGGAACACAAAGTTTGGTAGCGTCCTGGGTGAAATCAAACAATTAAGCATGCCTGCTAAAGACGCTGACCAGGGCTTCACGCTTATCAGAGGTTAGTGCCTTAGTAATCTTGTTCAAAAACGGCGAAGTGTCTTCGAAGACACCACGGCTAGCCTCGTGTGCCCGAGATTCATTCGAGGCGTGATGGCAAAACCACAGATTGATCAAAGACAAAAGGAGAGACCAAAATCTCGCCGGTACCGCATTGTTGCAATATATTCGATCAATCTTCTCCTCATTGAAAGCCAGCATAGCACTAGAGGAGAGGAGGAGGAGGAGGAGGAATAAATGAGGAAGGACGGGGAGGTTAGCCAGTTCTCAGACCGGCTGGCTACCTTGTACTGGGGAAGGGGGTAAGGGGGATAAAAGATGAGATAAAAGAGACGTTGAAAAAAAAGAGAGAGAAGGTCATCAGACGATCCACGACGCTGTTTACAGTCTGTCTCTAAGACCACTTGCCCGCAGAAAGCGCAACAACGCTCTCAATGCCTTGCGTGCAGAGGACGGTCTCGGCCAGTGTCCTAATACCCTTTCTTCCGACAATTGGCGATTGTCTATTCTATCTAAAGCTTTTGACAGTTCTTTTCTTGGCACGCTGAAGCGGGGACACTCGCAGAGAAGATGGGAGAAAGTCTTTGCGCAGCCACAGTTGTCACATGTCGGGCTTCTGGCCATTCCGATTCGAAACGAATAAGCATTCGTAAAGGCCACCCCAATCCACAGACGGCACAAAAGTGTCTCCTCTGCTCTGGTTATTCCTGATGGAAGACGGAGCTGTAGGTGTGGGTCCAAATTATGAAGGCAGACGTTGGTGAATGCCGGTGAATTCCACTGAGCGAGTGTCAGTTCTCGTGCAAGTGATCGAAGCCTTGCAGTGGCGTCCGTTCTTGATAATGGTACAGCTACACAAGGGGCATCGTCATGCGCAGTTCGGGCTGCTTCATCTGCACGGTCGTTTCCATCAATCAACCACTACAGGAGAGAATAAAATTATGATATGCTCCCGGCATCGTTATTAAGGCTCGTATCTGCTTCAAACGAGGCAAGTCGCACACCGCTTGGAGCCACAAACAGACTGGTTAGACAAGTTTGACACCCACAATGGACTTGTGCCACAAGCCACAGACACAATACAGTGAAGCACGAGCACACCCTTCTTCGCGACGATTGATGGCATTGGCTGAACAACAGCGTCGAATGCATCGTTGTCGCCACTAGCAACAATAACCTGAACGCTGGATAATGAAGGGGTGGTACGACGGAATGTTCACAGACGGCGAGGGTGTGCGAACAAGTGGCAGGTTGGTCGGCAACAAAAGGAGAGAGAAAAATCTCACCGGTACCGCAATCAAGAATGGCACCACATTGTTGCAATATATCGGATGGATGTATGGCCCACGAGCGGATACTTCATTCATTCAACGATGGATCTTGCAACAGATAACGTGCACACGCCATCAACCGAGAAGCACGGGGGCTCGGGTTTCAGCATTGTGTTATTGAAAGAATGCAAAAATAGTGACTACTTTTTGGTGCAAGTGAAACTCGGCGTGTACACAAGTTGATCCTAAAAGTGTTGCTGCTCTTTAATGGCAGCATAATTACTAGTATTGCATTGAACATCACTTTTGCCCATCAATCTTCCCCTCATTCAAAGCCAGCGCAGCACTAGAGGACAGAATGAAATTATGATATGCCCCCGTGTTTTCTTTTAGCGATGTCTCTTTTGAAACGCCCATCAAGGCAGCGTAATCCAGAGTGAATGAATTGTGCTTAAACGATCGCATTCGCGCGTTCAAAGGACCTCAGGAGATTAAAAGGTAGCTTAGACTGTGTTGCTAAACCTCACGGTGGGCAAGAATGGCATGATAGCTGATGACCGGAGCATAATTTTACTGCGCTTTTGGACTGTTAAGTTAGACATCGTTTGCGTGATGAGTTTATTTTTTTTCTTTTTTGTGTGACATCTCTGCTAAGTTGAGCGGTGATTGCTTACGAACGACTCCCACAATTTTCATAAGCTTTGGTGTTTGTTTTCGTCATTTATTGCTGCGGGCTACGCTTATAGGCACAATGCATGAACCACAAAACCAGTGACCAAATAGTCACCCTCAGTCTCCTAATGAAAAGAACTTGCGAATGCGCGCCATTCCAGAAACAGGAAGTTTTAGAATAGCGCACCGCGAGCCCTTGCGGTGCGGTTGCTGCCGCTGCACATGCGTCGTAACGCGAGTCGGCGTTCGCGTTTGTGCACCAAACTCAGAAAATCCGAAATTACGTGCGGTGATGGCGGCCCGCATGTGGCCCGCAAGCGCTGGTTTCGGGGCTACGGTGTCGCTGCAGTCGTGCGTTGCGGTTCGCAGCAGGGCAAACGCTATTCTTAAACTCTTATGGCACCGGCTTTGCCCGCAACGCCCACAGTGCTTGCAAACGGTATTCTAAAGCTCCCTAATGATGTGGCACTGCGACTGCACAGGCCATCGCATGTGACCACACGAATGTTTCGTATAGTTAGGCAGTTTTACTGCGTGATGGTAGGGTAACAGGCATTCCGGACATTTTGGCTAAACCACGTGACTGCGTTACCATCATATCATGGAGGTGTGACGACGTCGCAGTGTACATATAGTGTGACAAAAATAAGTAACAACGTGACAAGAACGTTAGAGTCGACTTAGACTATGTGGAAGCATCATGTCACTGCATGCGATCCATCGGCAGGGACACGGCAGTTCTCAACAGAACCCGTGACAACGCGATGATTACATCAGAAAGGCGTTTGGCTACTTTACAGCCCCATGGCAAGAAAATGGGGCCATGTGGCAGTCGGACGAGGGATGCAAGCGAGTGGGTCA
The DNA here is from genome assembly GCA_013436015.1 of Rhipicephalus annulatus. NCBI lineage: Eukaryota > Metazoa > Arthropoda > Arachnida > Ixodida > Ixodidae > Rhipicephalus > Rhipicephalus annulatus. Next base: position 35,227 of record WOVY01001376.1, on the reverse strand, counting down.
CAGCAGAATGTAAATGTATGCTTTCCATTGTCAGCGGCTCACGCGTTCTCGAGAAAAACAGCTTGCGACGTGATATTCATGTCCGAATAGTGTGGGGTTGCGTCGCGGTCACAGGACTTGGACTTATTGCTACCTGACAGTGCCATCACGTAAAACCTTACGAGGCATCACACCTCACGCGACCGTTACTTGATAGGGAGATATGATCACTTTACAAGGACATGCGAAAAGTGGTCATGAAATAAATCTATAGGTAAAGATTAGTGCGGTAATGTTGAGAAGCCAGTGCCACAGAAGTAGGGATGTCGGCGTTCTTGCGCGGAAAGATCCCGATTGACAAATAATTGAAATCAGCACTCGAGTAGTAATGCAATCCAGAATTTTTGCACGGTATTCAGATATTCTGGCAAAGATGCACCCCAATGCATAAATATGCTATGTATAGAAAAGGTGGTTAACGATTCAGAGTACTTGACACGCTGCTGTGCGTTTGGAAAAACTGTTTAACGATTTAGAGTACTTCATACTCAACTATGGGAGAGCTTGCAAGAAGCAATTGCTCGTGTTTAGAAAAATTGGTGTAACAATTTAGAGTACTATTTTTACTCTACTATAGGTGTGCTTCAAGAAAGAACCGTTTAGAGGCGTCGACTTGGACGATGTTTCACGCCAAACGAATAGGTTATGCCTAGCATAAGCATAGTGTCATGCCAGGCGTGGTACCCGCGTATTCCTTAGCGTGCAGGTGCATTGAAGCTGCTTTTCATTAAGAGCGGTTAAGTTAGAGGCGGTTTTTACCACCAGTATCAGACCTTTTATCAACGATGTGTGAAGCTATATGGGTGAGTGCATTGTCCTACGGAGGTGAGTGGGCATTTGGGAACTTTACCCTCAGCGGCGCTTCGGGAGAGTTCACAACAGACAATATCGCGAGAGCAGGCGTCGCTCCGCTCACGACATGGTGGAGGTGTACACCGCGAAGCGAAGTGTGACATGGTAATAATATATATATCAAAACGTTTATTTGAAAAAAAAACATTGAAAAAAAAGATATGGGGAGCGTGTGGGTGGGGCCCCTATTCCAGGGCTCCACTGTCTTTAGCGGCCCAATGCACCTGGTCGAGAGCGCTAGTTGCACTACCAGATCCTCGCTGGCGAGCAAAGTCTCCCACTGCTCCCTTGCGGAAATTTCACCGGCTATTTGCAGCGTCTTCATTTCGGTTGGCCTTTTCCGACAATCCCACGTTATGTGGGCGAGAGTGGGCCTGCCTCCGCACCACGGACAGCTATCGCTGTACATCGCAGGGTGAATGGCGTGCTTCAACAAAAGATTTGGATATGTGTTTGTTTGTATACGGCGCCAGTCATAAGAATTCCGGCCGGGTAAAGCTGTGTGTGGTACACTGTGCCTTCGTCGCTCCAGCCGTTGGTTCTCAAGGAACTCTCGCGGTAAAAAGGGGCAGTCGGCGGAGTGGTAGGCCGCTCGGTTTGTCAAAGCACGAGCTGCGCTGTCCGCTCTCTCATTGCTTACATGCTAATAAGAAGCTGGTGTAAATAGCGCTCGAAGAGCCTGTCGCGTTCCAGAATAACGGCGAAGTTTTAAGCGCGCTTCTTTTTTCTAGTAGTGAAGCAGCTGACGATCAGGGCTTTTCCGTTCTATGTTTTCCTTGCTCACGGGGACGATGGCGATGACGCTGCTGACGATGGAAGGCATCCACTATACGTCGTGACGACGACGTTGATAATGATGCCCGGTGAGCGCGTTGGAGACCACACATTCTCTTTCATGCATAAACGAAACCGAATATGGACGCTTTCTTACCTGCGAAAGGCAACGCAGACGCAGACAACAAGCTACCCCGTAGGTATACGAGCTTCCGAAGCAGCGGCAAAGCGGCAACGCCTACCACACGCTGCTACTCTAGAAAAGAGCGTGCAATGTGGCTGTTCAACGCCTACGCAGAGAGCAAGATACCCGCAGTAAAGAGCTACCCGATGAACCCGCAAGATACCCGCAGTAAAGATACCCGCAGTAAAGCCGGGAAGCGGTGGTTCGGCATCAACTCAAAATCCAAGTTACACCGTAGCAACAGCTCGGGAAGCAGCGGCAAAACGGCAACGCTGTCAACAAGTTGCTACCCCGATATTAAACGTTGCCTCAACGGCAAAAACGCATTGCACATACAGTGCATAAGCTTTGTCACTGATTCACATACGTGAGCGGGCAATGTCACAAGTGATTTACGATAGCAAAGATGCGCAGTGTTTCGCTCACTCCTTATGATTTTTGTAGATGCGTGAACTTTTATTTTGTTTTATACAAAAAGGTGAGCTATAAATTTATACCCACTACAATATTGTAATATATTATGGCCTCCATTTGTTAGAAACGCGGAGACAGAAAAATCGCCTGAAACTATTATTTCAATTTCTAAATGGCCAAATAAATATTAGCAAGGAATTATACTTACTGCCACCAGGTAAAAAGAGCTCAAGAAGCAAACACAACAGGGCCTTTCAAACGTACAGGACTCGTACGTATAAATTCAAATACTCCTTTTTTCCTAATACAATTGGAATGTGGAATGAATTGCCGGTGAGTGTTGTTGACCGGAACGATTTGTCGAACTTTGAACAGACCTTGGATACAACTGTGCAATTGTAGCGTTTGATCTTGATCCAACCTGTATTTGTATTTTTACTAATATTGTTTATTTTGCTATAGTGTTTTGTTATGTTACAATCTCTGTAAGGACTCTCGCATGACAGTCAACAGTATTGCCAAATAAATAAATAAATAAATAAATAAATAAAAGTAACTCATTTCTACAAACATTTGAATAACGTTTTAATTTAAAATCAAGATATCTCTATACAGATGAAGACTTCTGAATTCGCGACCACCTGAAGTTCTTTAACGTGCACCTATATCAAAGCGCACATGCCTCTAGCAGCCTGGGATCATCAGAACGCTGCCCCCCTCCCCCCGGCCGGGATTCGTTCCCATGACCTTCGAATGAGCAGCCAAGCATAATAACCACTGAACTATCACGGGGTATCAACAGTTAAAGGAGCTATAGGTTTTGCAATTGCTTTATTTACACAATAGGTTTTAGCTTCAACTATATCGGCTGTAATGAAGTCGAATAATCTCAAATAAAATAAAATCGGAGTGTTCATCGTTTTATTAACTCACGTTTGAACTGCCCACAAGAAAGCTTCGAAATATTCTTCAGCAACAGGATAACATTTATTTCATTGAAGTAGAAAGACGTGTTTCTTATGCTAATGTCGGAAAGACCGCTCACTCTTAACGTTATTAACTTAATATTAATGCATCAATGATCCGCTATTGAACTATGAATAAAAAAAATTGGCAGACCCCAGGTACAAAGGGAATCGATGATAAGCGAAGCATGAAGCATTCGTCGTTCCTTTCAGACCGCACTCAGTTTACTGTTATTGGTAACCACCACTCCAATATATCTCAAGTTATTTCAGGCGTGCCTCAAGGCTCTGTCCTCGGACCACTTTTATTTTTATTCTTCAATAATGACCTTCCTAGTGGTATTTCGCCCACGATTTGCCTGTTTGCGGACGATTGCGTTCTTTATCGTCGCATAATTTCCACCACTCATCTGCAACTTCTGCAAAAAGACCTTGATGTAATAGAAACCTGGTGCGCCCACTGGCTTATGAAGCTCAATTTATCAATATGCAAGAGCATGCAAGTGTCACGAAAGCATTCCACCCTAGATTATTAATACACATTAAACTCCACGGCTCTTTCATGCGTAAATTCGTACCGTTATCTGGGTGTCCTTATCACTGGCAAGCTCAATTGGTCCGAACACATCACAAAATTACTTGCAGATACATCGAAAACTATTGGCTTCATTAAACGCTCGCTTTCTTTGTCTCCGAGTAACATCCGAAAACTTGCCTATGAGGTATACGACAGACCTAAACTCGAGTATGCCTGCGCTATATGGAGTCCACATCAAAACTACTTAATTGAATTATTAGAAAGCGTCCAGAATAGGGCCGCTCGCTTCATCAGTTCTGAGTATAGTAGTTGAGTCAGCATTAGTGACATCAAATCATCCATCAGTCTCGACTTTTTAGCCCAAAGAATAAAGACACTGCATCTGGCACTGTTTCACAACCTGTATCATAATCGTCCGGACCTTCGAACCTCCACTTTAATAGCACCTGCGCGAACATCACGTTGACTTTTCAATTCCATGCCATGAGTGTGCAGCGTATAACTGGCTCTACAGCCGCATTCAACAAGTCTTTCTCGCCTTTGGCCATAGAGGAATGGAACTCGCTTCCCGAATCAATAGTACATCAACGTGACAATTTGAAATTCAGGCAGTTAGTATCAGCCCATTTAGCAAAATGAATTTGACCGACAACAGACACCTGTACTCCACCGACTCACACAAGAAAGTGGAAGCTTACTTTTAAGCTGCCGCTTCTTCTAAGTGTATATTAAACATTTTGTACTGTACCTTTTTTATTCTTTATTCTTTCGTAAATATTGTACCGCTAAAGTTATATAATACCGCTGTCCACGATTCCGTAACAATGTATAACGAAATGATTGATTGATTTGTGGGGTTTAACGTCCCAAAATCACCATTTGATTATGAGAGAGGCCGTAGTGGAGGGCTCCGGAAATTTTGACCACCTGGGGTTCTTTAACGTGCACCCAAATCTGAGTACACGGGCCTACAACATTTCCGCCTCCATCGGAAATGCAGCCGCCGCAGCCGGGAATCGAACCCGCGACCTGAGGGTCAGCAGCTGAGTACCTTAGCCACTAGACCACCGCGGCGGGGCATGTATAACAAAACCACTCCTTATTGTAGATTCTGCTTACAAAATCAGTCCATCTATCATTTTGTAAACACGTACTATGATGTTGTTTGTTTATTTCTTTCTTATTAGTTTTCTTTTTTTTTCCTTTGTTTTGTGCATGTCAAACCGCAATACAAATACTTTGCAAACGCATGCGGAAACGCGTAGCATGTGTCATTTTTGTTTTTATTTTCAGTTTCGTAGCAGTGCACAGAGCTAACACGCCTTTTTCCTTTGTAAATGTGATCTTGTATGCATATTTCGATGCTACCCCCCCCCCCTTATGTAATGCCTAACCCAGGGCCCTTAAGGGACAATAAATGGTGATGATGATGATGAATGAGAAATGTTGATGTATCACTTTAAAATCAGCACAACGTTATGGCGTGGAGGTGAATGATGCCGTACATGACTTCCCTGTCATGGTTATAATCTCTGGATGTGCCGTTTACTTTCCTCATCTATTCACGTCCCGTGATACCAAATTTAGTATATGTGGAGATAGCGAAACGGTCACGAGCACGCTATGAGCGTGGTAGGTTGTCATGTTCTTACATGACAGGCGTGTCAGGGTTATCATGTTTGCACCAGTCATATATTTCGTCATAAATTGACGTCACGTAACACCAAATTTTGTATATGTGGAGCTAGCAAAACGGCCGCGAGTTCATCATGAAGGGCTCAATATACTCCAATGTAGCGTTGACACGCGCGCACGCTGGGCAGAGCGACGCTACCTTAGCAAAACGCGAGCACTCTATAGTTTGGCACCAGGTGCAACCAGCGTCCGTCGGCGTGGCCCGACGGCAGCCAGCGCAAAACAAGACATGCTGCATTTCGCGCCGATGTCATAGAGTAACATGACTCTGTGCCGATGCATTACCAAGGCAACACTGCGTCTCCCTCTATTCGTGACAGGGGGATACCGGACGCGCTGAGACACGCATGCCTTAAAACAACGCAGAGCGGCATGCGCCTGCGAGTATATGGCAGGACCGGCGCCTGGCGTGGCAACGCTGGCGTGACGCGACGAAATGAACGTCGGCGAACACGCGCATGACGTAATGTCGAAATGTATTGGTGCATTGGCTGTGGCATGTAGTCATGTTCTTCCATGACACGCATTTCATGATTATTTGTTTGCACCAGTCACATCTACCTTCATCACCTATTGGCGTCACGTAATGCCAAATTCGGCATATGTGAAGCTAGCGAAACGGCCGCGAGTGGATCATGAGTTCAGCATGTAGTCATGTTGTTACATGACACGCATGTCGTTAGTATCATGTTTGGATGTGTCATTTACCTATGTTGTCCATTCGCGTCGCGTACTACCGAGTTTGGTGTCTGTGAGGCTAGCGAAACGGCCGCGAGCCCATCATAAGCGGAGCATGTAGTCATGTTGTTACATGACACGCATTTCATGTTTATCATGTTTGCACCAGTCACACACCTTCGTCATCCATTCACGTACCCTAAACTAAATTTGGTATATGTGACGCTGACGAAACAGCCACGAGCGCGTCATGAGCGTGGCATGTAATCATGTTGTTACATGACACGCATGTCATGATTTTCATGTTAGTGTTTGACACTTGTGTTCACCATGCTATCACACCAGTTTTGCAACGTGTCATGTGAACAAAAGCGCCGCAAGAGATGCAGAACTATGAAATGTAACTGATGACATTCATGACATGCATGTCATGACTTTCATGTTAAGACTAGTCAAATGTGTTCTTCATACATTCATGTTATGCCATACCAACTTTGGTATTGATACCATAATCGAAGCGGCCATGAGAGCTAAAAGTCATCGGTGGGTAGACAGATAGATAAATAGATACGCTCAAACTCGCCGAATTTTGCCAAGAAATGCTTCGCATTTAGAATAGCTGCATGGATGAGCGCTATCTGCTCACTGTGCACGATTTCTTGAGCTACGCTTGAATTGAGAGACGATTTCAACCCTTCTGGATGAATTAGGTTGATGTGCAGCGCCTCATATATGATCAATGTGGAAGTTATGCTTTTAGGGGCAAAGCTCTTTAGGATTTAGGCTTGTCTCTCGGTGCCCATCGTAACCCCGTCTAGTAGTACTCACTAGATGGCGCTGCGGCGGTCGCCCCACTCCGATGCGATGGAGATGCGTGCTTTACTGTGGTGGAAGACCACTAGATGGCACACCTTCCCTCTCATTGGATGAATGCGATCAGGCCTCTGCGTGTTATTGTGACAGGCGACTGCTAGGTGCCAAAACTATCAAATGTGTTCACTTTTGGCGCCTTTCTTCATTCGCTCGGCAGTCAATGCGCTTCGAGCATGAGCGATGCAGACGAGGTAGGGAGCGGAGGGCTTACAAGCTCGTGCAGCGGGCGCTCACACATGGCGTGTCGATATGCTCACAGATGCATATCGTTGGATTACATGCTACCAACCACTATCTGAGGAAGCTGTATTTGCAACCTTTCTACTACAGCCGATCCAAGACCAACTCTCCCTTCGCTTTACCAACCATAAAGCAGTTATAAGAAGCGGGAACGGAAGCCACGTCTCACTAACATTTACAAATAAATTACGTTGTGTAAATATATGCAGTCCTTCTCAGATTTTTGATGATCGACTGAACGAAATTTATGGAGGATTCAGAGTTTACCGATGTACCTACGGAACTTCGCCCACTCATCATCATTCACTCCATCGATATGATGTAGTTTTTTTTTCAGTGGACTGTTCTATCCACTTTGAGAGGAACGTATAAATAGTATATGGCAAATAAAACGATATCACGTGTGGACAGGGTTGAGAGTCTGCTACGTTCCCTTGAAGTTGACGTAAAGCAGGAGTTGATGTATTGCTGCGGACTACCGTAAGTCCCAACTTTAGCAACTTGGGCTCTACTGCGAAGAACTACACTGGTGGGACGCGGAATTCGTACGAAAAGTAATAAGCATCCCAAGCGAATGCTTGGGATTTAGCTATTTCTGCATTGTATTGCGCTTTGCGTTAAGTCAGTATTACAGTTAAGCTTTACATTGATAATTGCAATGAGCATTACAGTCTACTTGGCGTTCTAGTTTAGCATCCTGAAGTGTCTATCTTTGTTTCCTTTTCACAGCTATCTCCCTGAATAGTCTTTTTTTATTTATGACAACGCTTGCAGCAATTGATAAAATGATGCATGCGAGCAGATATTTTTGTATCGAGGGGAGGTGCCCTACGCCTCATTATGCAAATTATCCTCATTCCACCGCTTATCTTCGAATACGAGGGTAAGCGGCGTCACCAAAACATGTAGCACAATACCAGTCGGCCGTTGAACCAGGAACGTTAGGGTAGCGGTGGTAAGGTTACAGTGGTGGTAACGAGCAGACCTCCACAGCGATGGTTCCACACGAGCGACTTTTTTGGAGGTAGCAAGTCGCTGTATGTACCCCGCAGTGGGGGTCTGGTGGCTAAGGTACGCTGCTGCAGACTCGCAGGTCACGGGATCAGATCCCGAGGCTGCTGTGGCTACATTTTCGATGGAGGCGAAAATGCTGTAGGTTCGTGTGCTTAGACTTGGGTGCACGATAAGGAACCCCTGGTAGTCAAAATTCCCGAAGTCCTCCACTACGGTGTCTCTCATATTCATATGGTGGTTTTAGGACGTTACACTCCACATGCGTCCTCAGAAAAAGTGGGTAACGCTTTAGAGTACTAGGTACTCTACTATGGGAGTGCGTGAAGGCATCCCTTGGGCCTCACACTTGATGAGGCCCTGAATACAATGCAGGTACAGACCCTTGATTACATATACATATCAATCAATGCCTCAATATTTACAACCAAAACCAGCCTCTCGTAGAAAAAGTAAATTAATTTTATCTATCTCTTACGTAATTCTATCTATCTATCTATCTATCTATCTATCTATCTATCTATCTATCTATCTATCTATCTATCTATCTATCTATCTATCTATCTATCTATCTATCTATCTATCTATCTATCTGTCTGTCTGTCTGTCTGCCTGCCTGCCTGTCTGTCTGTCTGTCTGTCTGTCTGTCTGTCTGTCTGTCTGTCTGTCTGTCTGTCTGTCTGTCTGTCTGTCTGTCTGTCTGTCTGTCTGTCTATCTATCTATCTATCTATCTATCTATCTATCTATCTATCTATCTATCTATCTATCTATCTATCTATCTATCTATCTATCTATCTATCTATCTATCTATCTATCTATCTATCTATCTATCTATCTATCTATCTATCTATCTATCTATCTATCTATCTATCTATCTATCTATCTATCTATCTATCTATCTAGCCGCTTACCTTTGGGTAATCTCGTGGTCACCCTCTTCGCGTGAACCAAAACTACCATGGGAAGGCACGATGGTTTGACGAATATGACGCGCTGGTTAAGAAATGAATAATGTCAAAATCCCGTCGCGTACCTCGTCAAACACTTCCCTCCAGACAGTGGCACATTGCCACTTTCCGCCAGACAGTGGCGCATTGCACATTGACAGTGGCACATGCCAGCCTTCTAGCACAGAGCTACGCCAGGTCTCAAAACTACATTTCAAATAGACGCTAATCTTCGTGAAACGTCAATAGCGGTTGCAGTGCTGCCTACTTATTTTTATAAACAGTGCATATGTACTCTTTTGATACAGCCGTCACGTGGGGTGAACGTCAATTGTGGTGAGGTACCAAGTGCTGAAGTTGATTTATGTAGCAGTGTCCAGGGCCAGCATCTTCAGGAGCATCAGCGCTTCATATTAGCTACTGGTGTTGTTAATACGCATGTTCCAGTTGGCATCATTGCGCAAGTGCAAACAACTGGTTATATGAACATTTGCCGCCCTTGAACATATGTCTGTGCGTGAAAGATTTCCACATATCTTTAGCGTTATTTCATGACGTACAGCTCAATAAAAAAATTGCAACACTGTCACCTCTCCTCCGCATGTTTCGCATAACGCCAATTCCCAGGTACGTAAGATCTACCGATTTTTTTAAACAAAGATTGAAGTCATTTGCATCTAGAATAAGCGTGCAGCAATACAGCGGTTTTCATACTAATACTAAAAAATAAATATCTTGAAGCATCTTGACCAGCTTTCGCTGAAATCCTCTGTGTGACTTGTTTATAATTGGCATTCGTTCTTTAGTGGCGTGGCAATCAAGGCTTGATTCCACATGCACGACTTTTTTTTATTCTTTTCGTGTCTAAGAGCACCATTGAGAAGCATCGCAAGCGTCGGCTCCGTTCTCAAGAATCGTAATCATTGTGACATGAAAGTTGAGAGAACGGCTCTTTGCAGACACATTTCTCCGAAATCGGCGCTGCTCAGATGGGAGGTGATTCTCGGATGGCTGTGGCTGCTCATTTACATTCAATTACTTAATATCGCGCTTAATGAGGTGCCTGGCAGCGTTTCACGTGCAGCCTCTACTCGCATACGTGTATTATACCGCATTTCACACCATTCAACGCATTGACATCCTGTAACAACCGCGCTTGGTTATAAGCTAGAAAAAATCACCAACAATCGCGATAGTATGCAATGTTATTTGTGAGTGCCACTGAAAATCCTGATTTTGCGATAAGCTGAAGCAACACTTCGCAAGAGACATGCATGTAAAATTTTTATACTATGCCTCGAGTTGAGCGGCATGGGCAATTTCGTGCAGCCAATTTCACACTGTTTCCGCAGACGGAGGTTAACGCGGCTGTTTAGCTAGCCGGCCGACTGCTAAAGGCACAACGTGGACGCGTTCCACAATGGCCGAAGTGCAATAGCGTGCTCTTCTGTGTTGCCGCAGTGGGCCGCTGAAGAACTTGTGTCACCACTGTCGCTTCCTCCTTCTTGTGCGCTCATGGTTATCACCGTCTTTGTTCCTGTGCTACGCACCGCGTTCGCTTAATTTGGTCCCATAAAGGAGAAAAAAAGAAAGAAAGTAGCATTGCGTCACATGAGTGAAGCCCCCCTTGTCGGCCCAATACGTGATCTAAACGTCAGAGCTTGCGGTTGGTTTAGTGCACTCGGTGCTGTGCTGTTTTGAACTACCTGCGCGAGCCAGCCGGTCTGCGCCTAAGCAAGGCGTTTCTACTTAAAGCTACCGGGCGCCGTACTCCGAAGTCTTGGCAAGTCTCATTGCTGAAGTAATGTTGCAGAGAAGGTCACGTGTTGGGCCGACAATGCTGGCTTCAAAACAGCATGGCTTGCCAAGACTGGCCGCGCGATGTCACGCTCGTTCTTTTCTTTTTCTCCCTTCATGTTTCGTCCTCGTTCACCCTGCCCTTTACAATGGCTATAGTACCTTTCACTGCCCAAACGTGCTCCTAAAATAAAAGATCAGTTTAAAAAAAGTCCAGCATATCCACGGATTGAATGATGTTGAGTGGAGCGAAGCTTCGGAGGGCTTTATCGGTAAACTGTGAATCATCCATCCGTCCGTACGGCTTTCTGTGTGTCTGTCTGTCTGTCTGTTGGTGTCCCTCCGTCCGTCTCTCTGTCTATCCGTCTGCACCTGCCTGCTGAGTGAGTAATCGAACTAGGTGGTGGCCTACCCCGACGAGCTAACAGGAACCGACTCACTGCTTTAGACGCTTCGCCCTAATTGAACATCTGCCCACAGAACGGCGGTGCACCTGTCTACACTCTAAGCTGCCCCTTACCCCCAAAAGACAGTCATCCGGGCTGGTTTCTTCCCCAAGCGTAAGTACGTGTTTTTGTCTCGTGTTAATTATGGTACGTATTACTAGTTAAAAACTCGTCGTTATTCACTAGAAGATTGAGGTTGGATCAGTACTAATGTAAAAACCTCAAACAAAATGTTCCGAGGTTTTCAACATGTCATGCTAAAACTAGTGACGCAAAGGTGTCTCAATGAGAAAGTCAGCCATGAAACACTTGGCAGGGTAATGAATCTAGAACTTAATGGTCGGAGGTTTTGTCTGAATAGGCCCATTGAATGGCTCTTTATTCTCTCGTTGTAGAGGAATTGTTACCCAGTTTTAGGGGCGAAGCTCCTTAAGCCGTGGGTCAGGCGTCCTCGATGTATGTAGTTGAAGGTAGCCACCTCTCGTTTAGATATGGGAATGTCCGCTACATAGTAGGACCAATAAACGATGAATGATGAATTTGATAAATATGAATTAGATTTAGAAGATATAATAACTATTTTTTGAAGGATATATATAAATGTAACAAGGCAGATATAAATGGTAAGAAAAAAAACTGGGCAGATCCCACGTACAAGGAGAATCGATTACATGCGAAGGCCGAATAAGAAAGGCTCTGCGTTTAGTTGAATTTAAGCGCTTGTGTTGTGTGTTCTATGTTATAGTGGCTGCGCTTCCTACCATGATTGATTCATACCAACTGGTCGATACAATTGTTTATTGAATTGTTTATAAGAAAGGTTGATTTGTCACTTCAAAATGAGCACAACGTTACGAGGTGGAGGTGAATGATGCCCTACAGGGCTTCAGTATCATGATTATCATGCTTTGATGTGTCGTTTACCTTCGTCATCTATACACGTCACGTGATACCAAGTTTAGTATACTTAAAGCTAGAAAAACAGCCACAGGCACGCTATTAGCGTGATATGTTGTCATGTTTTTACATGACACGTGTGTCAGGACTATCATGTTTGTACCAGTCATAAATTTCGTCATTTAATGACGTAACGTAACACCAAATTTGTTACATATGGAGCTAGCAAAACGGCTGCAAAAGCATCATGAAAGGCCCAGTATAATCTAATGCAGTTTCATTGTATATTCTCAAATTTTTGTAGATATTTAGCTTGTTTGTTAGATCGGCTAGCCATTTTTTAGTATTTATTTACGGTGAAGAGGACCGGTCCGGACCTAGAGCCGGCCCCGAAAAGCCTTCTGCTGCCTGACGGGAGGCCGGCTTGCGTTTTACCTGCGGGGAGTCGCTCTGAGTGGTGTTTTTAATTTGGGCGATAACCCAGGGCTGCACGGCTTTAAGGACTGAGTTAGAGACCTGCGTCACAATTTCGGGAAGTGCTTGCGTTAAGGCTGCCGTGAACATGTCCTGAAAGGACTCGCGGACTGGCGTCATGATTTGAGTGGGGAGGGCTGCCACGCTCGCCTCTAATTGCTCGGTTTTACGCTTAGGGACTCGATTCGACCGATGGATCCGGTAATGGAAGCTGGTCCAACTACCGTGTTCACGTCCTGCCGTGAGACGCTAGTGAGGCGGGAACCACCACTGTCAAAGCAGTGGTGGCTGCGGATGCGAACACTCGTCTAATTGCTGTTCCTGCCTTCTACAGGTGTTCATCCAGACAGGCCGGGGTCCCGATAGTGACTGCTGCAGCACCTGTCATTTCATCATCCACGTGTCAACGTGGAACGTTGTATTCTGGATAATCTGGCCGCATCATATCTACCGTTCCCAGCATTCCTGTCGTCGTCCTGCGCCTGCGTGGATCTTCAGTCTTGGCATCAAAAGCAGTGACAGGAGGCACGCCCGCGTCAAAGCAGTGGTGGTTGCGGATGCGAACACTCGTCTAATTGCTGTTCCTGCCTTCTACAGGTGTTCATCCAGACAGGCCGGGGTCCCGATAGTGACTGCTGCAGCACCTGTCATTTCATCATCCACGTGTCAACGTGGAACGTTGTATTCTGGATAATCTGGCCGCATCATATCTACCGTTCCCAGCATTCCTGTCGTCGTCCTGCGCCTGCGTGGATCTTCAGTCTTGGCATCAAAAGCAGTGACAGGAGGCACGCCCGCGTCAAAGCAGTGGTGGTTGCGGATGCGAACACTCGTCTAATTGCTGTTCCTGCCTTCTACAGGTGTTCATCCAGACAGGCCGGGGTCCCGATAGTGACTGCTGCAGCACCTGTCATTTCATCATCCACGTGTCAACGTGGAACGTTGTATTCTGGATAATCTGGCCGCATCATATCTACCGTTCCCAGCATTCCTGTCGTCGTCCTGCGCCTGCGTGGATCTTCAGTCTTGGCATCAAAAGCAGTGACAGGAGGCACGCCCGCGTCAAAGCAGTGGTGGTTGCGGATGCGAACACTTGTCTAATTGCTGTTCCTGCCTTCTACAGGTGTTCATCCAGACAGGCCGGGGTCCCGATAGTGACTGCTGCAGCACCTGTCATTTCATCATCCACGTGTCAACGTGGAACGTTGTATTCTGGATAATCTGGCCGCATCATATCTACCGTTCCCAGCATTCCTGTCGTCGTCCTGCGCCTGCGTGGATCTTCAGTCTTGGCATCAAAAGCAGTGACAGGAGGCACGCCCGCGTCAAAGCAGTGGTGGTTGCGGATGCGAACACTCGTCTAATTGCTGTTCCTGCCTTCTACAGGTGTTCATCCAGACAGGCCGGGGTCCCGATAGTGACTGCTGCAGCACCTGTCATTTCATCATCCACGTGTCAACGTGGAACGTTGTATTCTGGATAATCTGGCCGCATCATATCTACCGTTCCCAGCATTCCTGTCGTCGTCCTGCGCCTGCGTGGATCTTCAGTCTTGGCATCAAAAGCAGTGACAGGAGGCACGCCCGCGTCAAAGCAGTGGTGGTTGCGGATGCGAACACTCGTCTAATTGCTGTTCCTGCCTTCTACAGGTGTTCATCCAGACAGGCCGGGGTCCCGATAGTGACTGCTGCAGCACCTGTCATTTCATCATCCACGTGTCAACGTGGAACGTTGTATTCTGGATAATCTGGCCGCATCATATCTACCGTTCCCAGCATTCCTGTCGTCGTCCTGCGCCTGCGTGGATCTTCAGTCTTGGCATCAAAAGCAGTGACAGGAGGCACGCCCGCGTCAAAGCAGTGGTGGTTGCGGATGCGAACACTTGTCTAATTGCTGTTCCTGCCTTCTACAGGTGTTCATCCAGACAGGCCGGGGTCCCGATAGTGACTGCTGCAGCACCTGTCATTTCATCATCCACGTGTCAACGTGGAACGTTGTATTCTGGATAATCTGGCCGCATCATATCTACCGTTCCCAGCATTCCTGTCGTCGTCCTGCGCCTGCGTGGATCTTCAGTCTTGGCATCAAAAGCAGTGACAGGAGGCACGCCCGCGTCAAAGCAGTGGTGGTTGCGGATGCGAACACTCGTCTAATTGCTGTTCCTGCCTTCTACAGGTGTTCATTCAGACAGGCCGGGGTCCCGATAGTGACTGCTGCAGCACCTGTCATTTCATCATCCACGTGTCAACGTGGAACGTTGTATTCTGGATAATCTGGCCGCATCATATCTACCGTTCCCAGCATTCCTGTCGTCGTCCTGCGCCTGCGTGGATCTTCAGTCTTGGCATCAAAAGCAGTGACAGGAGGCACGCCCGCGTCAAAGCAGTGGTGGTTGCGGATGCGAACACTCGTCTAATTGCTGTTCCTGCCTTCTACAGGTGTTCATCCAGACAGGCCGGGGTCCCGATAGTGACTGCTGCAGCACCTGTCATTTCATCATCCACGTGTCAACGTGGAACGTTGTATTCTGGATAATCTGGCCGCATCATATCTACCGTTCCCAGCATTCCTGTCGTCGTCCTGCGCCTGCGTGGATCTTCAGTCTTGGCATCAAAAGCAGTGACAGGAGGCACGCCCGCGTCAAAGCAGTGGTGGTTGCGGATGCGAACACTTGTCTAATTGCTGTTCCTGCCTTCTACAGGTGTTCATCCAGACAGGCCGGGGTCCCGATAGTGACTGCTGCAGCACCTGTCATTTCATCATCCACGTGTCAACGTGGAACGTTGTATTCTGGATAATCTGGCCGCATCATATCTACCGTTCCCAGCATTCCTGTCGTCGTCCTGCGCCTGCGTGGATCTTCAGTCTTGGCATCAAAAGCAGTGACAGGAGGCACGCCCGCGTCAAAGCAGTGGTGGTTGCGGATGCGAACACTCGTCTAATTGCTGTTCCTGCCTTCTACAGGTCAGTTGGTTTTACGCAACCCTTGGTATTTAGCTCTGTTTTATACCGCAACCACTGCTGCTGCTGCTGCTGCTCTTTGTATTATTTGCTCGCTCGTGTGTTCACTTGTATTCTTCAATAAGTTTCCTGCTTGTGGTATCACAATGCCTACGAATGCCGAATTAGCTAAGAGAATCGAGGACCTTGAGGCAAATTTTGACAGCCGATTGGCAAAGCTCGTGGACAGAATTGTGGGTGACGTTACGACAAAGCTTCAAGAGACGGGATTTGATCTCGGTGCTCTAAATTCAGAGGTTAAAAGTATGGATGCTGGCTTGAAAATGCTTAACGACATTGTAGAGACTGTCCGTAGTCAACAACAGGAGCTTTGTTCTACTAACAAAGCTTTGAAGAATGAGAACGAGACTTTAAAGAAGAAGGTGGCGGACCTGGAGCAGTACACTCGGATGAACAACGTCGAGATCAAGGGCGTTCCTTCTTCCCAAGGGGAGGACTGTGTTGCCATAGTGCAATCGATTGGTAACAAAATCGACTGTCCTGTATCGGGCACTGATCTTGACGTTGTTCACAGAGTGCCAGCTAAGTCTGGCCAACAGAATATTGTGGCCCGTTTCTGTTCACGTGAGCAAAAGAATGAGTTTGTTAGGAAGGCACGTAAGGCTCGCCTGAATACACGTGCTCTTGGTTTTTCTGGAGAGGGCACTCATGCTGTCTTTGTTAATGATCACCTCTCGCCGGATAACAAGAAGCTTTTTGCTAAAGCACTTGTTCTCAAAAAAGAGAAACAGTGGGCGTTTCTTTGGACTGATAACTGTCAGATAAAAGCAAGGAAATCCACTGACACCAGGGTATTTCGCATAAAATTAGAGATCGACCTGTCTAATATCTCCTAGTTATATCATACATTAGCAATTGTAGCGTCTATCCAATTGCAGGATGGCGTATATTTCACCGTCTGAACTCTCATCACGGATGTCTCAACCATGTAGGGCGTTAATTCACTTTAACGCTCGCAGTATAAGAAAAAAATTATGATAATATTACCTCATTGCTGTCGGCCATTGGTCACGAGTTCTCTATCATCTGCATCAGTGAAACGTGGCTATGTGAACATGACAGGGACCTGTTTAAGTTTCCTTCCTATTCTTCTGAATACTGTCACAGAATCGACGATGCACATGGTGGAGCAGCTATTTTTATATCTTCATGCCTTCACTATCATAGGCGACTGGACTTGGCACTAAGTATTCCTGGTTGCGAATCCGTGTGGATCGAACTTCATGAACCACATTTTTCGCAAGATAGTAAGAATTTAGTTGTTGCCTGCATATATCGCTCTCCGTCGTCATCTGTCATGGAGTTCTGCCTAGCTTTAGGAGAGGCGTTGAAAACTCTGTCATTAGAAGGGAAACGGGTGATTATTTTAGGAGATATGAATATCAATCTTCTTGATGACACCAACGCAAATGTTTCTCAATACATTTCCTGCTTCAGTGGGTATGGCTACGAGTGCCTCATAACTGCACCTACTCGTGTTCCACTTCATGGCAATGGCACTATAATAGATCACATTTTGTCTAACCTCATTAGTCCTCCTGAAGCAGCTGTCATCGAGGTGCCTGTCACAGATCATTATCCTATTTATGCAAGCATAGACATCTCAAATAATAATAAGTCGATGCTTCAAGAATATTTTAAATACTGCATCATTCATTAACATCGTCGAGCAGTGTGATTGGTCGGCAGTTAAAAAATGCAATAATGCTGAAATAGCCTACCAACAATTTTCCTCTATTATTTCAAATGCAGTCACGGCCGCTTCAACATTAGTAGTAAGCAGAAAAAAGTACCTTGTCCCAATTAATCCGTGGTTGACACCTAACCTGTTAAAATGTCTGCGGAAAAAGGATAACTTATACAAAAAGACAAAAAAGTGCCCTTTCAATGTTCACCTTCTAAAGCGCTATAAAGAATATTCAAATACATTAGGAAAGTTACTTAAAGCCGCTAAATTAAGGTATTTCGAAGATAAAATAAAGCGAGCCGGAAATGACGTTAAGCAGCAGTGGAAAACTGTAAACAATTTTCTTGGCAGGACTACGGCACATTCAGATATAACCTTGATTCACTCAGAAAAACGTGTGATCGATAACCCATCTGATATCGCGAACTCTTTCAATGACTCATTCGGCATTGATATTCCTCAGTCGACAGCATCCCTCGAACACACTTGTTCACGATTACCACATTCATTCTTCCTTTATCCGACGTCACCCGAGGAAGTGTTCACCGTTATCAATAGTATAAGGAATACAAGCGCTGGTCTCGATAAGTTCTTTGCTGCTGACATGAAACTGATAGCTCATTTAATCTGTGATGCATTATGTTATATTATAAATCTTGTATTTGGAACTGGGTTCTTCCCTACATCTCTGAAAAAAGCAAAAATTATTCCCGTTTTTAAAAAAGGCGACAAGCGTTTAATCTCCAATTACCGGCCTATAGCAATTATTTCATTCTTCAGTAAGGTCATAGAAAAGCTTTTTGCGGGACGTTTACGGTGTTATCTAGACAAGTTTCACATTCTTTCTAACAAACAGTTCGGTTTCAGGCCCGGTTACTCAACTGAACTCGCCATGATATCGCTAACAGAGGAAATTAAAAATGCTATTGACTGCGGTAGTGTTGTTGGAGGCGTTTTTCTTGACCTTTCAAAAGCATTTGATTCTATTTCGCACGACATTTTATTTCAGAAACTACAATCAATTGGTGTATCTGGCGTTCCACTAGAACTAATTCGTAACTATTTGCGTGATCGAGAACAGGTGGTATATGTGTCCGGTACCTTTTCCAACCCTAAAACCATAAACATCGGTGTTCCACAGGGTTCAATTTTGGGCCCGCTTTTATTTTTAATTTATATAAACGATCTTCCTCAATGTCTAGCACATTCGTCCTGTATACTCTATGCGGATGATACCACTACATTAACTACGGATAAGGTCGTTGACTCGATGTTGTTTAAACTAAATACCGACCTGATAAATATCGTTAAATGGTTCAATAAGAATAAATTAAGCATAAATGCTAAAAAGTCAAACTTCGTTGTATTTTCGTCACCTAATCGAATTATACCTAGGAACCCCTCTGTCTTCGTAAGCGATACTCAAATTCATTCTACCTCTAGTACAATGTTTCTCGGGGTCAAATTAGATGCACATTTAAAGTTCAATTCACATGTTTTAGAGCTTACGCGGAAAGCCGCTTATGCCATTAGAATATTGCTAAAAGTTCGCCCGTTCTTTCGTTTTGAAATATTGTTGTCACTTTACTATGCTTTCTTTCACAGCAACATAATCTATTGCATTTCATCATGGGGAAATACGTATGCCACTCATTTATCAGCCATCCAACATCTTCAAAACCAAGCATTGAGAATAATAACGTTCAGTGGCTTCATGTCCGATGCATCAGCCTTACTCTGTTCGCATGGAATTTTATCAGTTCAGAAGCTGACTAAATATTTTCTCGGCATTCTTATTTACAAATATGTGAATGAAAAACTTCCGATTCCTTTACTACACTCAAGTCAGTTTCCTCAGTCGTCATCGACTCGTTTTGCAAAGGCTAATAACTTCCTTTTACCCAAACCTAGAACTAATTATGGCAAGTTTACTACAAAATTTTCTTCTATTTCCCTGTGGAATTCTTTACCTTTGGAGATCAAAAATAGATCCCTCGAAATGTTTAAAAAAGGCTTGCGTTTGCACCTATTAAATTCTTAATGCATGATACTACATGAACTGAATGTTATTGCATTTTTCTGTTAGTTTTTTGTGCTCATCGGTACACCTTGTATAACTTATGTTCGCTATTTCGTGTTTATCTGTACATTTTGTATATCTCAATTTTTCTTTCCTTACCGTAATAATGCTTCATATTATACAGAGTGAATGTTACTGCATTTTCGTGTTAGTTTTTGCATGCTTAGCTGTACGTTTTTTATAACTTACGTTCGCTATTTTGTGCTTATCTGTACATTTTGTATACCTTCAGATTTCTTTCCTTACCACTCTTTACTATTACGTTGTATCGCTCATGTATGATTTTATAGGAGGTCTCACTCACAGTCTCACGACTTTGAGACCTCCTTCTGTATTTGTACATAACACATGCACTTGTATCACTTGTATTTCGATTCTGAATAAATTCTGAATTCTGAAATGTGACGGAAGAGCCGTCATCGCCGTCCTCTGCCTCGGCTTCCTGCACTGGCTCGGATGACCCGACCTGCTTGGCTTCCAATTCCAGAATTTTGCGCGCAAGAATTTGGAGGGCATAAGCGCAGTAACGTGTGTGCCTTTTGTAATGGTTGGCTGTTTTTAGACCGCGAAGACCCGTTGGTAATAACGTGTTGTGATGCCCGATGACAATGCATGTTTGTATCATGCAATTTCGCAGCGATATCAAATGTTGTGCTGTGAAACCTGTATACAGAACGCGTGCATTTGTTAAGCATGACAGTTGTTTTTCTTTCATTTCCAACCAGAGGAAGTTGTTCATGTTTTATTTCCAAGCAGTTGAATAGCTGTGTGATGGAGCACTTACTTTCCATGTAAATGGCCTGCATGATTTCGATTATCACTGAAACCCAAAAATTTATATTATTTGTTTTATTTGCATTCTCTCAATTTTCGGTCATGGACAAGACAATTTTTCACTGAGAGCCACCGACGCCTACACCAGAATTTCTGCGGAATGAGCTCTTTACTGCTGTCACAATAATGGTGCATTATTGGCAGAACGAAAAGTGGGTTACGTTTAAAAAAAGACTTTTTTTTAGTGTCCAGTTGGCTAGATTTCCGCTAAAAACCTCCGTTCCCACGCGCACAGAGACCTATAGACACCAGTTTTAGCAGTCACGCTATAAGCCATTCCTAATCACAATACTTGTACATAAGCCCCGTTACGGTGGTCTAGTGGCTAAGATACTCGGCTGCTGACCCGGAGGTCACGGGATCACATCCCGGCTGCGGCGGCTGCATTTCCGATGGAGGTGGAAATAATGTATGCCCGTGTGCTCAGATTTCAGAGTATGTCAAAGAACCCCAGGTGGTCGAAATTTCATGAACCCTCCACTACGGCGTCTCTCATAATCATATGGTGGTTTTGGGACGTTAAAACCCACAAATCAATCAATACTTTTACATAACAAGCTTGCATACCAATCGCTTTTGACCGAACTCCTTAAAGGTTGATTATCAACTAATTTAAGTTATTCAATGCACACGCTGTTAATATGGTCAACAGCAAGTCCATATTTCGTTTTACTGGCTAACCTCCCTGTCCTTCCTCATTTATTCCTCCTCCATATTTCGTTTTGACTCACTATGGGCGCTCCATTGGCACGCCAGAAAAGTTTAAATGAACACACTGCGGAAAACCTCTTTACAAAACTGAAATCGGGTTCTTTTATGCTATTTATTATTGCCAAGTCGGATTCAATAAAGCGGAATATTTACTTCCAACTCACTATGCCTGGGACCGTGTTGACCATAGGTTCAAGATAAGAAAAATCGCATGAAGGACTGACGTATTTCAAAATGATTTTTACCAAAAGAATCAGATGATGGAACCAACTGCCTTCTAGCATTGCCTCTACTATCTAAAATATTTTGTTTTATTCAATGTTAGAACAAGCGTGTTGCATTTTATTTGGGTATGTTACAATATTTATTTATATATGTATTCGTGTTGCAGATTGTGAGTAAGGCGACTTTGATTATTTGTTTGGCTGACTATGTATCTTTTTTGTATTCTACTTTTTGTAAACGCTCCCCCAGTGTAATGCCAATTGGTGCTGAGGGTAATGAAATAAATCCTTAAATAAAGAGAGTGTCCATAAATAAGCAATATATTTAGGCTCAAAGAATGTATCTCTTCAGGGAAAGTGGACCAACAGGGACAGGTACCCACCACAAACTATATATGTTGCTAGGTTACATTGGTAGCTATTATTTCCTCATGTTCTTGCACAATATACGTGCCATGATTATCATGTTTGCACCAGTGATATACAACCAATCCAACTACCATCTTTCGCATCACGCCACCTGATCTCATGCCTATGCCTCCTGCACAGTTTCTTTTTCCGCCCGAAATCAAGACACGAACTTTTACAGCCTCCTAACAGAACTTCTTCTCGCATTAACCATTCTATCCCCATCGCACCAATCAACGACCGTACATCTGCAATGAACGACTCCTTTTCCCCCTAGCAATTTCACTTTTGAATCGCCACCCCGACTCCATAGTTACCAGACCTGACCGCACATCATTCCGCGCAAAATTGGAATCCCACTTTGATTCCACCCAATAACACAAGGCTGTAGATGCCTCCCATTAGTGTGCTGCATGTACAATTTTTGCCATATTGTTCGTATGTATTTTCCCAGTCAAAAATTTCTTTTGTTTATTGTTTGATTAGTTGTTATTATGATTGACCAAACTACCATATGCGTATTTAGAACTGTATTGTTTATGATAAGTTGTTCACATTGAATTGTGCACCCTCACAGCGTATTTGTTGCCCCCCTTTTGTAATGCCCTCGGGCCTTAAGGATGCAATAAATGAAATTTAAAAAACACCTTCGTCATCCATTCTCATCACGTAACACCAAATTTGATATATGCGGAGGTAGAGAAACGGCCGCAAGTGCAACATGAAGGGCCCAATATACTCAACAGTAACGTTGACGCGCGCAAACGCTGGGCACAGGGACGCTATACGTTAGCAAAATGCGCGAACTCTACAGTCTGATGCCAGGTGCGACCAGCGTCCCGGGCGCGGCCTGATGGCAACGGGCGCGAAATGCGACATGCTGCATTTCGCGCCGATGCGTTACCAAGGCAGCACTGCGTCTGCCTGTTTTTGTGACGGAGGAATGCCGGATGCGCTGAAATGCGCATTCGTCAAAGCAACGCAGCGTGGCGCGCACCTGCGCTTATACGGAAGGACCGCCGTCTGGCGTTGAAACGCCGGTGTGACGCGACGGAATGAACGCCAGCACGCACGCGCGCCCTGTCACGTCGAAGTCTATTGGCGCCTTGACTGTGGCATGTGGTCATGTCATATGACACGCATCTCATGATTATCATGTTTGCACCAGTCGCATACCTTCGTCATCCATTGATGTCACGTAATACCAAATTTGGCATCTGTCAAGCTAGTGAAACGGCCATGAGCGCATCGTGAGCGTGGCATGTAGTCATGTTGTTACGTGACACGCATGCCGTAATTATCATGTTTGGGTGTGTCATTGACCTATGTCGTCCGTTCGCGCACGTAATACCGAATTCGGTACATGTGAAGCTAGCGAAACGGCCACGACCACATGATAAGCATGGCATGTAGTCATGTTGTTACATGACACGGATCTCATGTTTATCATGTTTGCACCAGTCTCATACCTTCAGCATCTATTCACGTCCCGTAATACCAAATTTGGTATAAGTGGAGCTATCGAAATGGCCGCGAGTGCATCATGAGCGTAGCATTTAGTCATGTTGTTACATGTGTTACAATTTTCATGTTAAGGTCTGTCACTTGTGTTCGTCATGCAATCACGTCATATAATACCAGTTTTTTAACATGTCATGTGAACGAGAGCACCGCAAGAGCAGCAACACCTTGAAATGTAAATCATTACATTCAAGACATACGTTTTAATAATTGTTGTGTAATTACTAGTCAAATATGTTCTTTATAGAGTCATCTTATGCCATACCAAGCTTGGTATCGATACCATTATCCAAACGGCCAGGAGAGCTAAATGTCATTGGCGGCTAGATATAGATAGATAGATAGATAGATAGATAGATAGATAGATAGATAGATAGATAGATAGATAGATACGCTCAAAGTCACCGAAGTTCCCCAAAAAAATGCTTTGCATTTAACAGGTATCTGAACCCATAGAGATACATCGCGGGCTTCGACAGGTATGTTCCTTGTCACCTTTGTTATTTATGCTGCATCTACAGGGACTATAGAAGCCAGATTAGAGGGGGTCCGACTCGGCTACAGCCTCTCTTTTATCAAGCGAGCAAAACAAATTGAACAGTCATTACTGGCATTTATATATGCAAGTGATATAGTATTATTAGCCGACCACAAGAAAGATCTGCAGGGATTGATAAACATCTGTGGCATTAAGGGAAATGGGTTTAAATATGAACTTGAGCAGGGAAAAATTGGCAATCATGATTTTTAATAACAAAGGCAGTGAGCATAAGATACAGGAAGTGACGCTAAAATATTGGATAAATACAAATATATCGGCGTATGGATAAATAAGGGCGGCGAGTACCTAAGGGAGCATGAAAATACGTAATGACTGCTGCGGCGGCTGCATTTCTGATGGAGATGGAAGTGTTGTAGTCCCGTGTGTTCAGATTTGGGGTGCAGGTTAAAGAACCACAGGTGGTGGAAATTTTCGGAGCCCTCTACTACGGCGTCTCTCATAATCATATTGTGGTTTGGGAGGTTAAACTTCACAGATCAATCATCAGATACGTAATGACTAAGGGTAAAAGGAATGCAGCTGTACAGGGTGACATAGAATGGTCATCGTTTGTGTGCAGGGAAGGTGGCAGCAAGATAGAGTTTGAGGAGCGATTGAGAAAAATGGGAAAGGAGCGTTGGGCTAGGAAATTTTTCAGCTACTTGTACATAAAGAATGCCGATACCGAATGGAGGAAGCGAACTCTAAATTTGTCAAGCAAGTAATTAGACATCAGCAGAATACCAAGCCTAAAGTAAACACCGCTTAAGAAGGTGAAAGAAACAGAGAGGGACATGTGCAAGATGCGAATGCTTACGAAATCATCACTGGAGACCTGCCAAACTTTCAAGCGGGAAATTGTAAAAGAAAAGATCTACCATAATTCTCAAGGTAGTTTGCTGCTACTTGAGTATTGTGGATCAAGACGTTCCGAGCCAAATACGATGGCACAGACACGATATGTAGTGCATTTGGTGAGGAGGAGGAAATGGCTGAAAATTTGATAATGTTTTGTAAAGGGCTCCACCCTATAGTCCGAAATAATGGTGCGGAATTTTTCAAAGCATTGGGGATTAGGGAAAAAGAAGGCAAAATAGACTTCAAACGGGTAGAAATAACCTGGAGGAGACTAACTGATTGGTGGCTACAATCAAGGTGCGAGTGAAATTCAATCTTTAAACACATAGTGATTATACTTAACTTTATGGCTAGGTGGTACGAGGTACCACCCGATCTATGGGGCACGGCCGTATCCATCCATCCATCCATCCATCCGTCCATCCGTCCGTCCGTCCGTCCGTCCGTCCGTCCGTCCATCCATCCATCCGTCCATCCATCCAATACGTTAAAAGAAGACGCGAGATGGCGGTACTTAAGGGGTTCACTAGGCGGACGGACAGACATACTGACAGACAGGCAGATGGATGGATGGGCATACGGATGGACGAACTCTGATTTTATAAACTGTGAAAAAGCTGGGACTTTTTCTAAACACATTAAGTTTACAGCCCGCGAGACGACTCTATGCACTCCAATAGTATACTACTGAGTACTCAATATCGTTAACCACTTTTTGTAGATGCAGATAGCGGCTTTGGCATTCTGACAATGATGACTTTCAGACTCCACACGTAAGGGCGGCCTTCTGTTCTCCTGTTGTAGAATACCAAGTACTCCTAATTATGAAACAGTTTTTCCACCCACCCACCCACACACACACACACACACACACACACACACACACACACACACACACACACACACACACACACACACACACACACACACACACACACACACACACCGAGAAAGAGACAGAGAGAGAAAGAGATATGATTTTTTCTTGCGTGACATCTTCAGCACAACCTCGTCATCTAGGATGACTTAATGCTCTTCCATTATAGAGTACAAAGTACTCCTAATTGTTAAACAAGTGACCTCAACACACACTGAAACTGGGATAGCTTATCACTCTCCCATAAAAAAGTACGTCGTACTCTATGTCCTCTAAGGTTTGTTCTGTACACAGTATGACGGAAGTGAAAGAATCCCCAGACATCTCTAGCAAATCTCATGTAGCCATAGGGACGGCTTTATGACCTCCCATAGTAGAGTATGAAGCGCTCTAATTCGTTAAACATTTTTTTCTAAATTATCGATGTGTGTCGTGGCACATAAATGTGCCGATGTGTATGTGTGGCTCATTGCTAGAATGTGATAGAATTTTTCGTGTGGTCTGCCCTGCGTTTTATTTGGACCAAAATAATGTTTTAGTCATCATCATCATAGTGAAAATGAACGTTTTTGAAACAGTAGAGCGCGTATCCTGCTCCAACGCGTCCATAATTTATTCTAAACACTGTTACAGTGAATGTATTTTTACGATAGAAGGTTATATGACCGCATACAAAAAAAAACTCGCAACATATGCACTATGTGAGTGACGAGTTGGGCGAATGGCCGGGGGATCATTCGGGTAACCGTGAATAGCCCCAAAAGTGATCTCTCCAACATGCAAATGAGTGACAACACGTGTGCAAAGTACGCAGATTGTTGTTTTATTGGTCGTTTATGGTACCGAAGTGTGGACGTGGTTTACAGGTAAAGCGAACCTACTACTTAGTGTGATCGTCGGCCGTGCCTAACGTTCTGCTAAAAAGCAATGGCCTGGTCCATGACTGTTCGTTTTGAATGTTGGAAATTTTCATCAAAATTTTGTGAAACCAATGGAAGTCTCATACCTTTTAGCTGTGCCCAGAACTCTGGCCAAGGAAATCGTGCTTGAACGGAGCATTGATGGCACCAACGTTCAGGTAGCGAACGCTTCTGGCAGTTTGCCGCTGCTATCTGCTTTCTCACCGCCTTCAGGACCACTTGCCGGCGTCGCCATGCTGCAGCAGCTTGCCGTCGGAAGCTATATGTGGTGATTTTGGCTGCCGCTAGCCCGGAACCCCTCAGAGAAGAGGCAGAAACAGACCGAGGGACCATTTTTACTGTGTCGAACGATGGCCGCCACTGCTCGCTGCCAGCGGCTGTTAACCGTGTGCCACGAGCGCCCCCGTGATCATCGTTATTCTTTTCCACCTATACGATTGGGGTGCTCGCGGTCGCCGCTCCCAGCGTGTGTGAACCAGGACTACGGACAACGGAGAGACAAGGCTGAACGCTCAGGTGCTTGGCACCCTAAACGGATAATTGGCGTTGGCTGTGTTAAACCTCAGCACGAGTAATGCTAAGAAGCATCCAAATGTGAAGACATTAGCCTAAGACACAATCATGCACAACATATCACAAAAACCTGTGCCATTACATGAAGTGACCTCGCAGGATAGCTTCTACATCTTCACGTCGTCACATGGCCAGAAGTAGCTCAATTGAAGAAGTTCCGAAAAGCCATCTTGCCTCTGGTTACCGTAACTTTCAAAAGAGACAAAGCAGGTGTAATATAAAAGATGCGTGAGCATCACTTATGTTCTGTGCAATGTCTATCAAGTGCTAAAATATGTGACTATAGGTATGTTGGCATGTGCTGCTTGTGTTAATGTGGTGAACTTAATATTGACAATCGTTTTTAGCAACTATACACTTTAAAAAGATGTTTTTTCCACTTGTCCTTTCATAAATATTTCAGTGTATTAAGCGTAGGTACGGTGACACTGGACATAAAGATAGTTGCAACTGGATAGCGCAAAGAATCCATAAAACAGAGCCTGCTTATATTGCCAGTTCACGTGTTGGCTGTGCCTTCGCTGGTAATTGAAGTGGTTTTTATCAGAGAAAGTGCTTATCCCGAGCAATAGCCTATGACGAGAGAACAGACATGATCACCACCTTGAACCGGCAAGCACTTTCTAGATCGCATTCTTCCCCTAACTTAACTCCAAGAACTAGATTCGAGATGCATCCTGTGTGGAATGCAGTACCTCTAACGGAGGAGAGAATGAGCACACAGATTCAAACAGGATAAAAAAGCAACAGACAATAGCTTGGTGAAAATATTTCCTGCCCACGGAGGAGCAGAACGCTGGTAACTGTGACCCCAAGGCCACCATAGTAACCCCTAGACTTTCTAAGCGCGATCGCCGAGCATGATACAGCCTTGATAAGTTTAAGTAAGAGGGTAAGAAAGGGAAGTGATGGTGAAAAAGTGAAAAACGAGGAAGAGAGAGTAACGCATAATATAGAAAAAACGAGAAAGACCGGTATAGAAAGAATTACAGAGAAAGAGAAACAAATGAACTGAGAGAGATATTATAAAGACAAAGAGGAATCAATCTACTGTAAGAGAGAACGAGCGAACGAGCGAAACAAAGGGAACAAATGAAACTATTAAGAGAGAAGACAAAAAATACAAATTGAAGAAAAATGCAGTGAGCAAGAGAGAGATAGAGACAAAGAGAGAGAGTGAGAGAGAGAAAGAAAAAAAAGGAAAACAAAAAAGACTGCAAAACCACATCAATATAATTCGCATCAATATACTGGGGTGCTCCTTTGGTTTTTTTTATTCCTATCTGCAGTGAACAGTTATTTTCATATTTGCATTGGATTCGCCCTATTCTACTTCTGTAGAAAAGAGGGTCAATCAATTTAATATATTTTTTTCTGCCACTAAGCTTATCATCAGTAAAAGTTGTTGAGCTGGTTGGTGCTTGCTGCAAGGTGTTGTAAGACGCAGTTCACTTAGAAAAACTCTCCAAAGAGCGTCTTTCTTTTGACGTGGTTTTCTTAGTTGTTTGTATATTAAAAACCTTGAACCTCCCTAACATGCGGCCTCATATCAGAATCAATACCAGAAGCTACCTTATTTCAAACGCACAGCTAAGTAGTTCCCGCGCAGGATCCTGTCCTTGCTAGCTTTAGGGGACCTGGGGCTGGCCTACAGCTAATAAAAGGCAGTGCTATTCAGTAAATTATACTAGTGCTAAATAAACATACAAATTATGAAATAGAGATGAAATTTTCTGGGCTGATGCTGATGACAATTATGATAATCGCATCTTTTGCTGTAGGTTTCCTAGCATTAATAGGCAGATAGATTGGAAGATAGGTATATAAAAGAAAAGGAGCGGTTGAGTTGCCTTTGGTTTGCTATGAAATGCTTCAAGTTGAAATCAACTTTCGATTTATTCTCACTATTATATTATCCAAAACTTTTTATGGTCACGGAACGTCTTCTTCAACCTGTAGAGGAGCTAGGTACGGTGCGGAAAGCTGCTGCCCACGGCGTAACCGTCGCTTAGAAGCCATCTTTCTCCGGGTTGATTCCACGGAGACGGGAGATGCGGCCGGCGCTAGCTGAAAGTTTGCATGTAGATTTGTGATTGTTTTTTGGGTAAAGGAGAAGTAGAGATATGCACAGCTGAAGCGGCACGTGCACGTGATGAAGCCATTTCGCTGCTGTGTATCGAGGTGCCGTTTTGGCTACAAGGTCACTACTGAAGAGCTATTGCTATTTTGCTGGCCGACAGTTTGCGGGCCGTTGAAGAACGCGAAGTCATCCACGACACGGAAAGAAATATACCACTTTAGCATGGATTCGAAGCACGTGACTGTGCGGGTGAGAGGCACTGAGAATTATATGACATGATCCGTGTAGACGACTTCACGATAAACAATATCTCTGCTGAGAGACAAACCGCGCCTCAAGCCTGACATCATTTCTCGTGTTCTACAGTTTTCAAGCCACGGCCCTCAAGTCTGCAAGCGTGCCATTGGAATTTCGATTGGCAGTGAAAAGATTGCAGTGGCCACACAAGCGATCGTGTGCAAGTAGGATTTCCAGCCTTGATGAACGGGCCATTAGCTACTCATAGTAACAACAAGAAGATCCAAGATTTCTGTATTAGTACTGCTTGAGCATGTCTTCTGAGCTCTGAACTACCTGAATGCCGAGTGAAAGTGAAAATTTCTAATTGTATCTTATATGCATTTGCGTAGCATCATTTTCTTCAAAGGACGATAATATTAGGCGTCCTGGTTCGCCAATATGTTCGGTAATGAATGCCGATAGTGCCTCAGCGCCGGGCATCCAGCTCATGAAAGACAAAAATTGAAGAGTGCGATGAGAATTCAACAAGACATACTGATCGACGCCTATGTGATGGAAGTATTGAGAACGAATGTCGCGTTAGAAAAACGATGTTTCCAAAGAGGACTGATACGTGCGAGAACTAGCACAACTTTGCAAGCCTGAAAACGACAACAGCTATTATCAGGAAAGTATTTCATTGACGCTACGATCTGCTTGTGAGCCTAATCCAAACAGATTACCGCGAAGGGCAAGAATTTCCCGTTACATAAAATTATTCCGTAACCACTGCTGGAACGACTGGCCTGAAATATTGGAAGTACGGCTTGTAACAGAAAATGATCTTGTCATGCATTTATTTGTAATGTGCCTGAAGGATTATCCGGCGCGGAGCGCATTTCAATGCCGTTACTTTTATTTGGAGACCTGTTGGGGCCAACTAAAGACATATTTTGCAGTAGTGTAAGGTCTGTGCGTGTTGTCCGTGTACACAGTAAGCCGCCAGCTGAAATTGGTGTTGTTTGCCCCACCGTGGTGGTCTAGTGGCTAAAGTACTCGGCTGCTGACCCGCAGGTCGTGGGATCGAATCCCGGCTTGCGGCGGCTGCATTTCTGATGGAGGTGGAAATGGAGGTGGACATGTTGTAGGCCCGTGTGCTCAGATTTGGGTGCACGTCAAAAACCCCAGGTGGTCGAAATATCCGGAGCCCTCGACTACGGCGTCTCTCGTAATCATATGGCGGTTTTGGGACGTTAAACCCCACACATCAATGAATCAATCAATCAATCAATCAACCAATCAACTTGGTGTTTTTTAGCTTTTGTATGCGCCTTGTCTTCGGCAAAAAACATTCCCATAATCTCCAAGTTGAGCAAAATGTAAATGCCTGAAAAGCGCAGGGCCTTTTGCTGCAATGCACCTGAAAAGAGGAAACACAAGCATCCCTTGCGGCGGCCGCTCAGGTAGGTGGCATTTCTTTTACTGCACAGTAAATTTTTCACACCCTTATGGGTGAAAAAGGGTGTTTTCAAGATTTACACCCCTTTTTGAATGAATGTAACACCCTTTTCTTTGCTGGTACACCCTAAGAGAAGGGTGTAACTGGCAAAAGGGTGTTATTATGCCGTTCGTGAGGGTGTTGAAGAACAGAAGGGTGTACACCTATAATTGTTGGAATAAAAATTGTTCCGTTTAACGTCCCAAAGTTGTCATGTAATCATTAGAGGACGCTGTACCGAAGGGCTCTGAAAATTTAAACCACCTGGGGTTACTTAAGGTGCACCTAAGTCTAACTACACAGGCCTCGTACTCTTTCTCGTCCATTAAAAATGTGGCCACCGTGAACTGCCGGGTTTCAATCCTGCGACTTGCGGGTCAACAGTTCAGCACCATAAGCACCAGACCATCGGCGCGGGAGTTGCACGTGCAAGAATCGAGCTGCACCCATGCTTGCAAATCAAATACCATGCATAGCGCAAGGAATGCATGCCTTTCCTAAGATAACAATGTCGTAGGGATGAAAAAAAATCAAGGAAATGATTGAGGCATTGACAAATTTTACAGATCACTAAAAATAATTGAGAAAATGTAAAAGAGACTAACTTCTTCTCGCACTGTATGATGCTTTGCCACTTTATATCGTCCACATTATATGTGAATAAATGAATGGCTACTGTCACGATCTACGGACAGCACATATTCATGTGTAGAAGCAATTGAGAAAAAAAAAGCTTGAATTTATTACAAAAAACCCTTGCTTGGTCAAAAGCCGTTCGAGTGCTAGTTGTTTTACAAGATTATCGAAGACGAGACGTGCTTGGGTCAAAAAAGAAAACAATGCACTACCTTCTGCAACCATGCGGGAGCACGGGAAGTGGTTCTTTAGGTGAAGAAATAAAGATCAGAGAATGGCACGGTCAGTGCACGCAGCGCCTTTCCGAAGCGAAGGGGAGAAGGGTACGAGAGGAGGGAGAGACACGCCTATCGCCCCCCATATATATATATATATATATATATATATATATATATATATATATATATATATATATATATATATATATATTATATATATATATATATATTGTGGGACACTGCGACCCACGCCGTAAAATTTGTATTTGCTATCTCTTCTGTTTGGCATCCCCTAGGGGGGGGGGTGTATGAGGGTGATCAGCAGGGGGCCCTGCAACCCCCGTCGAGTTAAAAAACTTACGTCGAGTTACAGTGCCCCCTCTCTATTTCTCTATGTACCTATAGGTATTTACATTGCCCCCTAAGTGACCAAGGGCCGCCCCCGCCCCCCTTCCCCCGTGGTGGGCACGCCTATGCATAGGCACCATCAATCATTGCAATAAAATTTTGTGTGTAAATGTGTGCGTCAACAATAGTACATTTCAAATTCAAGAACATGAGTGTTTTAGGTGATTATTGCCGCTGTTCTTCATTTGTACCTGCAAGCGTTTCAAACTTCTCGCGCAAAAGTCATGTGTTAATTTTCAATTTCGTTTTTTCGTAAAGATAAAATTATTCTGACACCTTTGTTTTTATGCTATAGATATTTCCGTTTATTTTTTATACTTAACCGCATTACTAAAGCATTTTATTGCGCCATTGTACGTCTGCGGAGCTGTAACCCCGAACTCGTGTTGGCGTGCTTGCTGGCTGGTCAGGCGCTGCAGCTTGTCGGTTCTGCATCGTTTTTCTCGTTTTTTGAGATGTGCTTGCGCGCTGCGTTCGTGTTTTGTCTTCTGCTGGTGCTGCCTATTACGAAGATGAACTCTACTCAAGCGAGGACGTGTGGCGTCGCATTTTGGAACACTCGCCAGGTACGTACCACATTCCTGCTGTCGGCGCTTTGTCAACACCGAGAGCGTGATAACGACGCCATGCTACGTTTTTTCGTTACATGTGGGCGATAAGTGAAGTTTTTTAACGTAGCGAACCTGTTTGTGTGTGTCATTTCATCAGTATGAAGGCGTTTTTGTAGGAAGTCAAGCGTGGGCGAGCTTTTTCTTTCGATTCAAGCATGCTTCGGTGTGTGAAGCACATGGCGCGTGCGTGCGCAGTGGGAATTCGGCGGCGGATTTGTGCGAGTTGTGACGGCGCTCGCCTCTGTCGGCAGTGGGTTGGCAGGGAGATAGACCAATATTTTGGTTGAATAATTGTTGGGCGAAGACGGCGTTTGTTAGCTGTAAGCGTTGATTACGCCTAGGGCGCGTATGTTTGGATCTCTTAACTTGAGGATTTTTTTTTTTGCATGCCTGTTCATATTGTGTGCTACAGGAGTCAACGGGTTCATATGTTGTACGTTTCATATGTTGTACGTCCAAAGCAGTTTGAAAAGTTTCATATGTTATACGCCCTTTTTTTTAAACTGCTGTCAGAAATTGCTGCGGGTAGCCGAACGTATGCCGGTGTATGCATCCACGCCGGCACGCATCTTTGAACTACCGTGTTACTCGAGTTCGCGTGCAGCATGCTGCCTCGTCTTGTACGGCTCGCAAGGCTTGCACGTATGTACGCTTAGGTGTTTATGCAGCCCGTTTAGTCAAATCTGAGCTTACGTTATACACCCGCAACATAGGTTGTCTGATGCGTTTGGAACCCATGAATTTTGAGCCGTTCGTTAAACTTGAACTGTATTTCCGAACAAAAGTTTCATGGCTTATTGGGGCCGAATAACTGTAGCTTAACTGTGCGAGCCCTAATTCGATCAGTAGTTCATGCGGTAGAGCACATTTTATTTTATTCAGCTTGTTTCGCTATGCTTAGAATTCATTATTTTGTGGCGGTTTATTAAATATTGTATGTGCCTTGCCCAAACTTTGTGTTCAAACTTTGCTAAGCAATTTTACTTGTACGAACAGTAAGAACAGTTTAGGCCATCACCTCCAATGGCATTTAATAACAGATTACAAGCTTATGCCGATCTGGTCAGAAACACACATGAAAACATTGAAAAACCACACACTGGCCACGAATAAAAGCACAGTCTTTGTCACTTGTGAATAGGGCTTTTGTGTGGGGGCCAAAACGTCATGCTTTCAATCAGGGTCAGCATGTTGTTTTGTCTTCACATCAGATGACAAGCTTCAGTAAAGTCTATAGGCATGTGCTACAGTTATAGAAGGGATCTGTGGTGTTTGGAGAAACGAATATATCATTTAACGCTCAAATGTTGCAATAATGTTATACATCATAGTATGCATACATAAGGCATGCACGTGTTGCTGTGAAAATGGAAAATTGGACAGTATGTTCATCTGAAAATCATGAATATAGACTGCATGTTTCCAAGCTGTTGGCATTGACGCAAATACACAACTTCAGAAATCAGTCTCATCAAACGTTTATTGTGTATTGCAAAATCGTGACCAATGCCTTCCAGTATTCTTGTTACTAGAGATCGTTGCAGAAGCTTGCATGCTTTATTGGGATGGTATTTAGCTCAAGATGGGTGCGTTGTATTAGCATTTCCACATTTTTCCCATTATTTTTTAGACAGCCTGTAATAAGGGGTATGTTAGGGATGAGTGAGGGGCACTGCCTTTTTAGCCACCTGGAATCATTGAATTAACAGCCATAATTTAGCAGTTGACAATAGTAATTTAGTGAAAACAATTTTCTCTGTTATCGGCATAATCGTCCTAATGTAGGCAGCTGAAAGAAAGTTACATTAGTTGTGTTCAAACTAAAATTCTTAATATAACTTTATGTGTTACCTCCAATGGATACTTGATCAAAGAGCATACCGTCATGTACGCGCTGCCCTATTAATGAATTGGCATGTATGCGCACTATGCAGAGCGCTATTCAAGTATATTTTGTGACACATCTGTTATGTGAAAAATGCATATTCTTTCGTAAGGTTGCAGCTATGTTCGCCAAAAACATTGACGATGTTTTTGTTGTAGCATGTCTGGTTTCGTACATCCTACTCTTTTAAAACACAACGTTCCAGATCATTCTAAATTGAGTTCCAAATTCTGCTTCACTAACAGACACATCAGTAAATTGTTTTTTTGTTTCTCTCGCAGTCTATACATGCTCGTCGTAGGAAGATAGTGTGGGAGACGTCTGGACTAGCCCATCGTCAAGGCTGGCTCATGGAAAATTTGACTGCTGGTGCACATCAGTGGCGCATGGCTTCTGTTTCTTCTGAAAGCGAGCTGCAGAGAGCCACCTGGTAGCTGTATTCAAGGAGCACAAAGGTTCAGGGTGTTCAAAGTTAACCCTTTTGTTTTTCCTTAAAAGAGACGTCAGCGCTGTAAGGTATGTATGTAAAGCCATCTCTGCTGATAGCTATGTATCCAGGAGGATGCAATGTGAGACAATAATTATAACCGTC